>JBAIAC010000108.1:0-337932 GCA_037349315.1 Chelydra serpentina | reverse complement strand
ACTCCCGCCCACCCAGCAAACACCCCACCCACACAGCATCCACCCCCCCCAAACCCGACTCCCGTCCACCTGGCAAACACCCCACCCACACAGCATCCACCCCCCCCCAAACCCGACTCCCGTCCACCCGGCAAACACCCCACCCACACAGCATCCACCCCCCCCGCCCAACCCGACTCCCGTCCACCTGGCAAACACCCCACCCACACAGCATCCACCCCCACCAAACCCGACTCCCGTCCAACCGGCAAACACCCCACCCACACAGCATCCACCCCCCCCCAACCCAACTCCCGCCCACCTGGCAAACACCCCACCCACACAGCATCCACCCCCCCCCCAAACCCGACTCCTGCCCACCTGGCAAACACCCCACCCACACAGCATCCACCCCCCCCCAACCCAACTCCCGCCCACCTGGCAAACACCCCACCCACACAGCATCCACCCCCCCCCAACCCAACTCCCGCCCACCTGGCAAACACCCCACCCACACAGCATCCACCCCCCCCCCAAACCCGACTCCTGCCCACCTGGCAAACACCCCACCCACACAGCATCCACCCCCCCCGCCCAACCCGACTACCGTCCACCCGGCAAACACCCCACCCACACAGCATCCACCCCCCCCCAAACCCGACTCCTGCCCACCTGGCAAACACCCCACCCACACAGCATCCACCCCCCCGCCCAACCCGACTACCGTCCACCCGGCAAACACCCCACCCACACAGCATCCACCCGCCCCCAAACCCGACTCCTGTCCACCCGACAAACACCCCACCCACACAGGATCCCCCCCCCCCCCAAACCCGACTCCTGCCCACCTGGCAAACACCCCACCCACACAGCATCCACCCCCCCCCAAACCCGACTCCCGCCCACCCAGCAAACACCCCACCCACACAGCATCCACCCCACCCCAAACCCGACTCCCGCCCACCTGGCAAACACCCCACCCACACAGCATCCACCCCCCCACCAAACCCGACTCCCGCCCACCCGGCAAACACCGCACCCACCAGCACCCCCCACTTCCTGATCCCAGCCTCTGCCTGCCCCACATCTGCCCCCCTTGCCCCCACCCGCCCAGCATCCCCCCTCCCCGATCCCAGCCTCTCCCTGCCCCACATCTGCCCCCCCTCTGCACCCACCCGCCCAGCATCCTTGCCCCCCCTCTGCCCCTGCCCACCTGGCATCCACTTGCCTGCACCCAGCCCCTGCCCACCTTGCTTCTTCTCCCACCCAGCATCCACGCCCCCCCCTACCCAGCATCCATGCCCCCCACCCCCGAACCCAGCTCCCGCTCACCTACCTTCCACCCCCATCTGAATCTGGCCCCAGCCTGCTCAGCATCTGCCCCCGACCTGAACCCAGCCACTGCCCACCTGGCATACGCCTCCCTGCCCCCGCCTGCCCGGCATCTGGCCCCACCCACCCCAGTCCCCACCCACCCGGCATCCACCCGCCCACACCTGGCCCCCGCCCGCCCTACATCCGCCCCCACCCAAACCCAGCCCCCACCTGCCTGGTTTCCACCTGCCCCCAAACCTGGCCCCCGCCTGTCCTGCATCAGTCCCCCGCCCACCCCCCGCCCAAACCTGGCCTCCGCCTGCCCAGGATCCACCCCCAGAACCCAATCCCTGCCTGACCAGCATCCACCCCCCCACCTGCACCCAACACCCCACTACCAGGGCATCTGCCCCATCCCCAAACTCCGGCCCCACATCTGCCTGGAATCCACTGCCCATCCCCCAGCACCTGCCCTGGCACTTGAACTATGACCCCCTCCCACCTGCCCGCTATATGACCCCCTCCCACCAGCCTGCTATATGACCCCTCCCACCTGCCTGCTATATGACCCCTCCCACCTGCCTGCTATATGACCCCTCCCACCTGCCCGCTATATGACCCCTCCCACCTGAACCCTGGCACCTCACCTGCCTGGCATCCACACCGGCATCTGAACACTGGCACCCGCCCCTATAGAGGAGGGACCTCCGGAGCGCGGTGCCCCCATGGGGGTTGGCTTTCCTGAAGTTGGCTCTTGGGGTGGGGATATCATGGGTGGCTCTGGGTGGCATCCGGGGAAGCCCCTCCCCATGGGCGGAGCCTAGCGTTGCTACCCATCCAGTTTTCCCCGGCTTTTGGTTTCTGTGTCCGGGTGCCTGGTTTTGGGGGACCTGACAACCCTCAATGGCACCCGAACCAAAAGCCCGCTTACCGTGGGCCCGGGGGTTGCTAGGGTCCAGTTCTCAAGCGGACGGCCTGGTCGAAAAGGGACCCTGGCGGCTCCGGGCGGCACTGCTAACCGGGCCCTTAAAAGTCCGGTCGGCGGGGAACCACGGCCAATGGGAGCGGCGGGGTGTGTGGAGCTCCATTGGAGTCAGTGGGGCCAGATCCCAGCTGGGGTCAATGGGCCTTAGCTGTCTGTCTGGGTGGGTATGGTAGTGGATGGACGGATGGGGTGTGTGGAATGGAGATGGATGGAGGGATGGATAGTGGATGTGCAGATGGATGGATGGATGGAGGGATGGATGGGGTGTGTGGGGAGCGGCGGGGGTGGTGCCTGCAGGCGCGGGCAGCGTGCAGAGCCCCCGGGCCCCTCTGCCTAGGGGCCACAGGGACCTGCCGGCCACTTCCGGGAGCAGCGCGGAGCCAGGGCAGGCAGGGAGCCTGCCTTAGACCCCGCTGCGCCCCCTCCTGCACCCCAAACCCCTGCCCCAGCCCTGAGCTTGCTCCCGCACCCCAAAACCCTCGTCCCCAGCCAGGAGCCCCCTCCTGCACCCCAAAACCCCTCGTCCCCACCTGCACCCCCAGCCGGAGCCCTCACCCCCTCCTGCACCCCAAACCCCTCATCCCCAGCCCCACCCCCATCCAGAGCCCTCATCCCCTCCCACACCCCAAACCCCTCATCCCCAGCCCCACCCCCATCCGGAGCCCTCACCCCCTCCCGCAACCCAAACCCCTCATCCCCAGCCCCACCCCCATCCAGAGCCCTCACCCCCTCCCGCACCCCAAACCCCTCATCCCCAGCCCCACACCCATCCAGAGCCCTCACCCCCTCCCGCACCCCAAACCCCTCATCCCCAGCCCCACCCCCATCCAGAGCCCTCACCCCCTCCTGTACCCCAAACCCCTCATCCCCAGCCCCACCCCCATCCAGAGCCCTCACCCCGTCCTGCACCCCAAACCCCTCATCCCCAGCCCCACCCCCATCCAGAGCCCTCACCCCCTCTCGCACCCCAAACCCCTCGTCCCCAGCCCCACCCCCATCCAGAGCCCTCACCCCCTCCAGAGCCCTCACCCCCTCCTGCACCCCAAACCCCTCGTCCCCAGCCCCACCCCCATCCAGAGCCCACACCCCCTCTTGTACCCCAAACCCCTCATCCCCAGCCCCACCCCCATCCAGAGTCCTCACCCCCTCCTGCACCCCAAACCCCTCATCCCCAGCCCCACCCCCATCCAGAGCCCTCACCCCCTCCAGAGCCCTCACCCCCTCCTGCACCCCAAACCCCTCATCCCCAGCCCCACCCCCATCCAGAGCCCACACCCCCTCTCGCACCCCAAACCCCTCGTCCCCAGCCCCACCCCCATCCAGAGCCCTCACCCCCTCCAGAGCCCTCACCCCCTCCTGCACCCCAAACCCCTCATCCCCAGCCCCACCCCCATCCAGAGCCCTCACCCCCTCCTGTACCCCAAAACCCTCATCCCCAGCCCCACCCCCAGCTGGAGCTCTCACCCCCTCCTGCACCCCAAACCCTTCGTCCCCAGCCCCACCCCCATCCAGAGCCCTCACCCCCTCCTACACCCCAAAACCCTCATCCCCAGCCCCACCCCCAGCCGGAGCTCTCACCCCCTCCCGCACCCCAAACCCCTTGAGAGGCTCCAGTGAGCGACTGAGGGGGGGAGGGAGAAGGGGCGATGAGGGCGGGGCCTGGGGAAGAGGTGCAGTGGGGGTTGGGCCTTGGGGGTCTGGTTACCAGGAATTAGAAAGTTGGCAACCAGAGCGGAGCCTCGAACACAGCGAATGGCCCGTCTCCCTCCACCCCCAGCCCCCCAGTTGTGTGACCCCAATAAGGGCCCCTCCCCCTGGTGGCCCGCAGGGAGGGGAGGGGCCATGTCTAGGGGTGGGGCCGTGTCCCCTGGGGGGTGGGGGGCAGTCGCACTCACCATAGTACTCGGTGTTGCCCCAGCCGGTCACGGTGCAGACCTTGCCGTCCGGGAGCGGCTGCCCCAGTGCTGGGAGGCAGACGGGCTGGACGTCCTCTGGGGAGACAGAGCCCGGGCATGAGGCGTGTGCCACACACACCACACATACACCACACACACCCCGCACAGCCTGCACACAACACACGTACTGCTCGGACACACCTCGCGCTACACACACCGATAAATGCACAACACACACACCGCACATCCTGCACGCAACACTCGGACACACCTCACGCTACGCACCCCGATAAATGCACAACACACACACCGCACACCCTGCATGCAACACTCGGACACACCTCGCGCTACGCACCCCGATAAATGCACAACACACACACCGCACAGCCTGCCTGCAACACTCGGACACACCTCGCACTATGCACCCTGATAAATGCACAACACACACCCCGCACACCCTGCATGCAACACTCGGACACACCTCGCGCTACGCACCCCGATAAATGCACAACACACACACCGCACAGCCTGCCTGCAACACTCGGACACACCTCGCACTATGCACCCTGATAAATGCACAACACACACCCCGCACACCCTGCATGCAACACTCGGACACACCTCACGCTACGCACACCGATAAATGCACAACACACACACCGCACACCCTGCACACAACACTCAAACACACCTCACGCTACGCACCCCAATAAATGCACAACACACACACCGCACACCCTGCATGCAACACTCGGACACACCTCGTGCTACGCACCCCGATAAATGCACAACACACACACCGCACACCCTGCATGCAACACTCGGACACACCTCGCGCTACGCACCCCGATAAATGCACAACACACACACAGCACACCCTTCACGCAACACGCATACTGCTCGGACACACCTTGCGCTACACACACCGATAAATGCACAACACACACACCACACACCCTGCACGCAACACTCGAACACACCTCGTGCTACGCACACCGATAAATGCACAACACACACACCGCACAACCTGCACACAACACTCGGACACACCTCACGCTATGCACACCGATAAATACACAACACACACACCACACACCCTGCATGCAACACTCGGACACACCTCGCGCTATGCACACCGATAAATGCACAACACACACACCGCACACCCTGCACGCAAAACGCATACTGCTCAGACACACCTCACGCTACACACACCGATAAATGCACAACACACACACCGCAGAACCCTGCACACAACACTCAGACACACCTCGCGCTATGCACACCGATAAATGCACAACACACACACCGTACACCCTGCACACAACACTCGGACACACCTTGCGCTACGCACACCGATAACTGCACCGCACACACAATGCACAACAGACACACAGACACACCGCACACCGTACACATACACCACACCCTGGTAGTTAAATGCACAATGCACACAAACTACAGACACCCCTCGCCCACACACAACTGCTACACACACACACCACCCCCGGCGGCGTCGCTGCCCCACACGCACCGGTGAAGCTGAGGGGCGCGGCCAGGCGCACTAGCGCGATGTCGTTGCCGTTCTCCTCGCTGTCGGGGTCCAGGAAGGGCAGGTAGCCCGCGTGGTACACCACGCCCGTCACCCCCGCCTGCTGCCCCCTGCTGGACGCCTGAGAGATGGCGCCTGAGAAAACCCGCCAGCGGCTCACCACCCGGTTTCTCCTGCGGGGATGGACAGACGGACACAGTGCATCAGGGGGCCAGGCGGGGCGGCCGCCCCCTCCCCCACCAGGGACAGGGCTGCTGCTGAGAGCTGGGGGCTGGGAGCCAGGACTCCTGGGATCTCTCTCTGGCTCTGGGAGGGGAGTGGGGTCTAGTGGTTAGAGCGTGGGGGGCTGGGAGCCAGGACTCCTGGGTTCTCTCTCTGGCTCTGGGAGGGGAGTGGGGTCTAGTGGTTAGAACGTGGGGGGGCTGGGAGCCAGGACTCCTGGGTTCTCTCTCTGCTCTCTCTGGCTCTGGGAGGGGAGTGGGGTCTAGTGGTTAGAGCGTGGGGGGGCTGGGAGCCAGGACTCCTGGGTTCTCTCTCTGGCTCTGGGAGGGGAGTGGGGTGTTGTGGTTAGAGCAGTGGGGGGGCCAGGCTGCAGGCAGGACTCCTGGGTTCCATCCGCGCTAGGTGCTGGACACTCACTCAGGGAAGCAGTGTGCGGCGGTGACAACCCACTCGCTGGAGATGACGGAGCCCCCGCACAGGTGGGTGCCGTCGTAACGCAGGCTGACCTGCCACGGCCACTTGCCCAGACTGGCGTCCTGGCCCCCCACGATCCGGTCAACAGACAGCTTCCTGCGCCCACAGTCTGCAGGGGACAGGCCCGTCAGCGCCAGCCACCCTCTGCCGCAGCCACCAGGGGGAGACACTCCCCACCCCCCCACCCTACCCCCACGGCCCAGCATGGTCCCCACGGTAACCAACGGGGCAGCCCCAGGCCGCCCCCGACACCCTGACACCAAGGGAGGTTTCCTGGGTTACTCTGGAGGCCGCATTTTATCCTGTAGCTTCTTCCACGCTGGGTCTTGTCTGTTTCACCCGGAAACTCTGCAGGGCCAGGAAGTGCCCTGTGCAGGAATGGTACAATGGGGCCCTGAGCTCATTCCACCAGACCCCCAGCTGGGGTCAATGGGCCGAAGCTCCATTGGGGTCAATGGGCCCAGATCCCAGCTGGGGTCAATGGGCCGTAGCTCCATTGGAGTCAATGGGGCCAAATCCCAGCTGGGGTCAATGGGCCGAAGCTCCATTGGGGTCAATGGGCCCAGATCCCAGCTGGGGTCAATGGGCCGTAGCTCCATTGGAGTCAATGGGGCCAAATCCCAGCTGGGGTCAATGGGCCGAAGCTCCATTGGAGTCAATGCAGCCGGATCCCAGCTGGGGTCAATGGGCCGTAGCTCCATTGGAGTCAATGAGGCCAGATCCCAGCTGGGGTCAATGGGCCGAAGCTCCATTGGAGTCAATGGGGCCAGATCCCAGCTGGGGTCAATGGGCCAAAGCTCCATTGGAGTCAATGGGGCCAAATCCCAGCTGGGGTCAATGGGCCGAAGCTCCATTGGAGTCAATGGGGCCAGATCCCAGCTGGGGTCAATGGGCCGTAGCTCCATTGGGGTCAATGGGCCCAGATCGCAGCTGGGGTCAATCGGCCGTAGCTCCATTGGAGTCAGTGGGGCCAGATCCCAGCTGGGGTCAATGGGCCGAAGCTCCATTGGAGTCAATGGGGCCAGATCCCAGCTGGGGTCAATCAGCCGTAGCTCCATTGGGGTCAATGGGCCCAGATCCCAGCTGGGGACAATGGGCCGAAGCTCCATTGGAGTCAATGGGGCCAGATCCCAGCTGGGGTCAATGGGCCGTAGCTCCATTGGGGTCAATGGGCCCAGATCTCAGCTGGGGTCAATGGGCCGTAGCTCCATTGGAGTCAGTGGGGCCAGATCCCAGCTGGGGTCAATCGGCCGTAGCTCCATTGGAGTCAGTGGGGCCAGATCCCAGCTGGGGTCAATGGGCCGTAGCTCCATTGGAGTCAATGGGGCCAGATCCCAGCTGGGGTCAATGGGCCGAAGCTCCATTGGAGTCAATGGGGCCAGATCCCAGCTGGGGTCAATGGGCCGTAGCTCCATTGGAGTCAATGCGACAGATCCCAGCTGGGGTCAATCGGCCGTAGCTCCATTGGAGTCAGTGGGGCCAGATCCCAGCTGGGGTCAATGGGCCGAAGCTCCATTGGAGTCAATGGGGCCAGATCCCAGCTGGGGTCAATCAGCCGTAGCTCCATTGGGGTCAATGGGCCCAGATCCCAGCTGGGGACAATGGGCCGAAGCTCCATTGGAGTCAATGGGGCCAGATCCCAGCTGGGGTCAATGGGCCGTAGCTCCATTGGGGTCAATGGGCCCAGATCTCAGCTGGGGTCAATGGGCCGTAGCTCCATTGGAGTCAGTGGGGCCAGATCCCAGCTGGGGTCAATCGGCCGTAGCTCCATTGGAGTCAGTGGGGCCAGATCCCAGCTGGGGTCAATGGGCCGTAGCTCCATTGGAGTCAATGGGGCCAGATCCCAGCTGGGGTCAATGGGCCGAAGCTCCATTGGAGTCAATGGGGCCAGATCCCAGCTGGGGTCAATGGGCCGTAGCTCCATTGGAGTCAATGCGACAGATCCCAGCTGGGGTCAATGGGCCGCAGCTCCATTGGAGTCAGTGGGGCCAGATCCCAGCTGGGGTCAATGGGCCGTAGCTCCATTGGGGTCAATGGGGCCAGATCCCAGCTGGGGTCAATGGGCCGTAGCTCCATTGGAGTCAATGGGGCCAGATCCCAGCTGGGGTCAATGGGCCGTAGCTCCACTGGAGTCAATGGGCCCAGATCCCAGCTGGGGTTAATCGGCCATAGCTGTCTGTCTGGGTGGGTATGGTAGTGGATGGACGGATGGGGTGTGTGGAATGGAGATGGATGGAGGGATGGATAGTGGATGTGCAGATGGATGGATGGATGGATGGATGGATGGATGGATGGGGTGTGTGGAATGGAGATGGATGGATGGATGGATGGATGGATGGATGGATGGATGGATGGATGGATGGATGGATGGGGTGTGTGGAATGGAGATGGATGGATGGACGGATGGATGGATGGAGGGATGGAGGGATGGATGGGGTGTGTGGAATGCAGATGGATGGAGGGATGGATAGTGGATGGATGGATGGATGGATGGATGGATGGATGGATGGGGTGTGTGGAATGGAGATGGATGGAGGGATGGATAGTGGATGGATGGATGGATGGTGGATGGATGGACGGAGGGATGGATAGTGGATGTGCAGCTGGATGGGGGTATGTCGGTGCTGAGATGGATGGGTCGGTAGATGACTGGCTGGCTCTGTGGGTATGGAGCTGGGTGGATGGATGGACGGACGGGGTGCTGGATGGGGCTATGCCCAGGGCTGAGGGCTCCATACCTTGGCAGAGCGTCGCAAGGAACTGGCCCGTCGGGCAGTCGCTGTAAGAAAGAAACGTGAGAGGTCAGGAGATGTGTGGGGTGTGAGGTGCATGTCACCCCCCACTGAGCCTCTGGGGAAGGTGCCACTCGCACGGACACAACCAGGTATCCACACTTCTGACCCACGTACGTTCACTGACACCGAGACAGGGCTAGATAGAAAAGGACAGAAAGTAGGTGTGAGCTGGCCAGCAGGGGGACAGACAGACAGAGACAGACACACACACACAGAGCAGGTTCACCCCCTCCAGCAGGGGGCAGCAGGGACACACACACACACACACACACAGCAGACTCACCCCCTCCAGCAGGGACACACACACACACACACACACCCTGATCCAACAAAATGCCAATATAAGAGTAACCGGTTCCCAGGGATCCAGCAGCCCAGCCGTGGGGGAAGGGCTACCCACAGAGTTCTCCTGCCCCTGCTGCTGAGCCCCCCGCCCCACGCACCAGATGGAGACGGCCTCGCTGAGTCTATGGGTCAGGGACAGGCGAGACTCGTCCACACAGAAATATCCCGATGTCCCGTTGGCGCCCACGCGCTCCACGTCCAGCTCCGAGTGCCAGAGAGACCTGGGGAGGGGACAGCGTCACCCACAGGCAGCCAACCCCTGTCAGAGATCTGCCCCACCACACAGCGCCCCTCAGTGCCGACCCACAGCCCCTGCTAGCCCACCCTTGGGTCCCCCCCACCCAGCTCTGTCAGCGCCCCTCACTCCCGACCCGCAGCCCCTGCTAGCCCAGCCCTGGGTCCCCACCCCCCACCCAGTTCTGTCAGCGCCCCTCACTCCTGACCCGCAGCCCCTGTTATCCCACCCCTGGGTCCCCCCCAGCTCCGCTGGTGCCCCTCACTCCTGACCCGCAGCCCCTGCTAGCCCACCCTTGGGTCCCCCCCACCCAGCTCTGTCAGCGCCCCTCACTCCTGACCCGCAGCCCCTGCTAGCCCACCCCTGGGTCCCCCCCAGCTCCACTGGTGCCCCTCACTCCTGACCCGCAGCCCCTGTTATCCCACCCCTGGGTCCCCCCCAGCTCTGCTGGTGCCCCTCAATCCTGACCCACAGCCTGTGCTAGACCAGCCCTGGGTCCCCCCCATCCAGCTCTGTCAGCGCCCCTCACTCCCGACCCGCAGCCCCTGCTAGCCCAGCCCTGGGTCCCCACCCCCCACCCAGTTCTGTCAGCGCCCCTCACTCCTGACCCGCAGCCCCTGTTATCCCACCCCTGGGTCCCCCCCAGCTCCGCTGGTGCCCCTCACTCCTGACCCGCAGACCCTGCTAGCCCACCCTTGGGTCCCCCCCACCCAGCTCTGTCAGCGCCCCTCACTCCTGACCCGCAGCCCCTGCTAGCCCACCCCTGGGTCCCCCCCAGCTCCGCTGGTGCCCCTCACTCCTGACCCGCAGCCCCTGTTATCCCACCCCTGGGTCCCCCCCAGCTCTGCTGGTGCCCCTCAATCCTGACCCACAGCCTGTGCTAGACCAGCCCTGGGTCCCCCCCGCCCCAGCTCTGTCAGCGCCCCTCACTCCTGACCCGCAGCCCCTGCTAGCCCACCCTTGGGTCCCCCCCACCCAGCTCTGTCAGCGCCCCTCACTCCTGACCCGCAGCCCCTGCTAGCCCAGCCCTGGGTCCCCACCCCCCACCCAGTTCTGTCAGCGCCCCTCACTCCTGACCCGCAGCGCCTGTTATCCCACCCCTGGGTCCCCCCCAGCTCTGCCGGTGCCCCTCAATCCCGACCAGCAGCCCCTGTTATCCCAGCCCTGGGTGCCCCTCAGCTCTGCCGGTGCCCCTCAATCCTGACCCACAGCCCCTGCTAGACCAGCCCTGGGTCCCCCCCCAGCTCTGTCAGCGCCCCTCACTCCTGACCCGCAGCCCCTGCTAGCCCAGCCCTGGGTCCCCCCCCAGCTCTGTCAGCGCCCCTCACTCCTGACCCACAGCCCCTGCTAGCCCAGCCCTGGGTCCCCCCCCAGCTCTGTCAGCGCCCCTCACTCCTGACCCGCAGCCCCTACTAGCCCAGCCCTGGGTCCCCCCCCAGCTCTGTCAGCGCCCCTCACTCCCGACCCGCAGCCCCCGCTAGCCCAGGCTGGTACCTGACGAAGCCCATCTCTGCACAGCTCAGCTCAGCCACCAGGGCATTGGAGGAGGTGGAGCAGATGAGGCGCCATTTGCCCTCGCTCTCATCGTACAGCGTGAGCCGGAGGTCGGCCGAACTGACCTGGACTGTGGGGTGGGAGGGGGCAGCGCTGAGCAAGGGTCTAAGAACTTCGTGTGTCCCCCTCCACCGCCCCTCCAGCCCTGCACTAGCTCCCTGGGGCAGCCCGTGTCCATGTCTCCCTCCAGTGGCCATTCTCAGCACTACAACAGCCGTCCCCGGGGGCTCCCAGCAATAGGGCGGGTGGAGCAGGGCAGGGCTCTGGGCTGTTCACAGACCAGCCAATTTCCTACTAACACTCACAGAGCGGCAGCGGGATCTAGTGAACGAGGGCCCTCCACTGGGAGCCAGGACTCCTGGGTACTATGCTTGGCTCTGGGGTAGTGTGTGGTCTGGTGGGTTGGGGGTGGGGCTGGGAGCCCAGACTTCTAGGATGGAGGCTGGCACAACTGATCAAGAGAGCTTTAAACTAGGAATTTGGGGGAGACGGTTGGGAGATGTCCAGGTAATCTCCACGCTGGATTTTAACATTGAGAGGGAAGACAACCAAGTAAGAGAGGATATAGCCGGGGGTAGGAGAATGGAGATAAGGAGGAAGGGCAGAGTGGATACTAGTCAAATAGGTCATACTGGCAGTACAATGTCCATACCAAATTGGGTAAGGAATGTGAGCGAGGCCAAACAGCAAAAATTAAGATGTTTGTACACCAATGCGAGGAGCCTAGGTAACAAAATGGAGGAATTAGAGCTACTGGTCCAGGAAGTGAAACCAGATATCATAGGAATAACCGAAACATGGTGGAATAGTAGTCATGACTGGAGTACAGGTATTGAAGGGTATGTGCTGTTTAGGAAAGATAGAAATAAAGGTAAAGGTGGGGGAGTAGCATTGTATATCAATGATGAGGTAGACTGTAAAGAAATAAAAAGTGATGGAATGGATAAGACAGAGTCTGTCTGGGCAAAAATCACATTGGGGAAGAAAACTACTAGAGCCTCCCCTGGGATAGTGCTTGGGGTGTGCTATAGACCACCGGGATCTAATTTGGATAGGGATAGAGACCTCTTTAATGTTTTTAAGGCAGTAAATACTAATGGGAACTGTGTGATCATGGGAGACTTCAACTTCCCAGATATAGATTGGAGAACAAGTGCTAGTAATAATAATAGGGCTCAGATTTTCCTAGATATGATAGCTGATGAATTCCTTCATCAGGTAGTTGCTGAACCAACAAGGGGGGATGCCATTTTAGATTTGGTTTTGGTGAGTAGTGAGGACCTCATTGAAGAAATGGTTGTAGGGGACAACCTTGGCTCGAGTGATCATGAGCTAATTCAGTTCAAACTAAATGGAAGGATAAACAAAAATAAATCTGAGACTAGGGTTTTTGATTTCAAAAGGGCTAACTTTAATAAATTAAGGAAATTAGTTAGGGAAGTGGATTGGACTAAAGAATTTATGGACCTAAAGGCGGAGGAGGCCTGGGATTATTTCAAGTTAAAGTTGCAGAAGCTATCAGAAGCCTGTATCCCAAGAAAGGGGAAACAATTCATAGGCAGGGGTTTTAGACCAAGCTGGATGAGCAAGCATCTGAGAGAGGTGATTAAGAAAAAACAGAAAGCATACAAGGAGTGGAAGATGGGAGGGATCAGCAAAGAAACCTACCTTATTGAGGTCAGAGCATGTAGGGATAAAGCATGTAGCATGAGGCAGGCTAAAAGTCATGTAGAATTGGACCTTGCAAAGGGAATTAAAACCAATAGTAAAAAGTTTTATAGCCATATAAATAGGAAGAAAACAAAGAAAGAAGAAGTGGGACCGCTAAACACTGAGGATGGAGTGGAGGTTAAGGATAATCTAGGCATGGCTCAATATCTAAACAAATACTTTGCCTCAGTCTTTAATGAGGCTAATGAGGATCTTAGGAATAGTGGCAGCATGACAAATGGGAATAAGGATGTGGGGGTAGATATTACCATATCCGAGGTAGAAGCCAAACTTGAACAGCTTAATGAGAGTAAATCAGGCGGCCCAGATAATCTTCATCCAAGAATATTAAAGGAACTGGCACATGAAATTGCAAGCCCATTAGCAAAAAATTTTAATGAATCTCTAAACTCAGGGGTTGTACCGTTTGACTGGAGAATAGCTAATATAGTTCCTATTTTTAAGAAAGGGAAAAAAAGTGACCCGGGTAACTACAGGCCTGTTAGTTTGACATCTGTAGTATGCAAGGTCTTGGAAAAAATTTTGAAGGAGAAAGTAGTTAAGGACCTTGAGGTCAATGGCAATTGGGACAAATTACAACATGGTTTTACAAAAGGTAGATCGTGCCAAACCAACTTGATCTCCTTCTTTGAGAAAGTAACAGATGTTTTAGATAAAGGAAACGCAGTGGATCTAATCTACCTCAATTTCAGTAAGGCATTTGATACAGTACCACATGAGGAATTATCGGTTAAATTGGAAAAGATGGGGATCAATATGAAAATTGAGAGGTGGATAAGGAACTGGTTAAAGGGGAGACTACAGCGGGTCATACTGAAAGGTGAACTGTCAGGTTGGAGGGAGGTTACTAGTGGAGTTCCTCAAGGTTCAGTTTTGGGACCAATTTTATTTAATCTTTTTATTACTGACCTCGGCACCAAGAGTGGGAGTGTGCTAATAAAGTTTGCAGATGACACAAAGTTGGGAGGTATTGCCAATTCAGAAAAGGATCGGGATATCCTACAGGAAGATCTGGATGACCTTGTAAACTGGAGTAATGGTAATAGGATGAAATTTAATAGTGAGAAGTGTAAGGTTATGCATTTAGGGATTAATAACAAGAATTTTAGTTATAAGCTGGGGACGCATCAGTTGGAAGTAACGGAAGAGGAGAAGGACCTCGGAGTCCTGGTTGATCACAGGATGACTATGAGTCGCCAATGTGATGTGGCCGTGAAAAACGCTAATGCGGTCTTGGGATGCATTAGGCGAGGTATTTCTAGTAGAGATAAGGAGGTGTTAGTACCGTTATACAAGGCACTGGTAAGACCTCATTTGGAATACTGTGTGCAGTTCTGGTCTCCCATGTTTAAGAAGGATGAATTCAAACTGGAACAGGTACAAAGAAGGGCCACTAGGATGATCCGAGGAATGGAAAACCTGTCGTATGAAAGGAGACTCAAGGAGCTTGGTTTGTTTACCTTAACCAAAAGAAGGCTGAGGGGAGATATGATTGCTCTCTTTAAATATATCAGAGGGATAAATACCAGGGAGGGAGAGGAATTATTTCAGCTCAGTACCAATGTGGACACAAGAACAAATGGATATAAACTGGCCATCAGGAAGTTTAGACTGGAAATTAGACGAAGGTTTCTAACCATCAGAGGAGTGAAGTTCTGGAACAGCCTTCCAAGGGAAGCAGTGGGGGCAAAAGACCTAACTGGCTTCAAGATTAAGCTAGATACGTTTATGGAGGGGATGGTTTGATGGGATAACATGATCTTAGTCAAAGGTCAATTAATTGCCATCAGTGGTAAATAGGACCAATGGTCAATGATGGGATGTTAGAAGTTACTACAGAGAACTTTTTCCTGGGTGTCTGGCTGGTGAGTCTTGCCCACATGCTCGGGGTTCAGCTGATCGCCATATTTGGGGTCGGGAAGGAATTTTCCTCCAGGGTAGATTGGCAGAGGCCCTGGAGGTTTTTTTGCCTTCCTCTGCAGCATGGGGCACGGGTCACTTACCGGAGGATTCTCTGCATCTTGAAGTCTTTAAACCATGATTTGAGGACTTCAATAGCTGAGACATAGGTGAGAGGATTATTCCAGGAGTGGGTGGGTGAGATTCTGTGGCCTGCATTGTGCAGGAGGTCAGACTAGATGATCATAATGGTCCCTTCTGACCTAAAAGTCTATGAGTCTATGAGTCTATGAGTCTATGAGACTCCTGGGTTCTATCTCTGGTTCTGGGAGGAGTGTGGGGTCTGATGGGTTGGGGGTGGGACTGGGAGCCAGGACTCCTGGGTTCTATCTCTGGTTCTGGGTGGAGTGTGGGGTCTGATGGGTTGGGGGTGGGGCTGGGAGCCAGGACTCCTGGGTTCTATCTCTGGTTCTGGGAGGAGTGTGGGGTCTGATGGGTTGGGGGTGGGATTGGGAGCCAGGACTCCTGGGTTCTGTCTCTGGTTCTGGGAGGAGTGTGGGGTCTGATGGGTTGAGGGTGGGGCTGGGAGCCAGGACTCCTGGGTTCTGTCTCTGGTTCTGGGAGGAGTGTGGGGTCTAATGGGTTGGGGGTGGGGCTGGGAGCCAGGACTCCTGGGTTCTATCTCTGGTTCTGGGAGGAGTGTGGGGTCTAATGGGTTGGGGGTGGGGCTGGGAGCCAGGACTCCTAGGTTCTATCTCTGGTTCTGGGAGGAGTGTGGGGTCTGATGGGTTGGGGGTGGGGCTGGGAGCCAGGACTCCTGGGTTCTATCTCTGGTTCTGGGAGGAGTGTGGGGTCTGATGGGTTGGGGGTGGGGCTGGGAGCCAGGACTCCTGGGTTCTATCTCTGGTTCTGGGAGGAGTGTGGGGTCTGATGGGTTGGGGGTGGGACTGGGAGCCAGGACTCCTGGGTTCTGTCTCTGGTTCTGGGAGGAGTGTGGGGTCTGATGGGTTGAGGGTGGGGCTGGGAGCCAGGACTCCTGGGTTCTGTCTCTGGTTCTGGGAGGAGTGTGGGGTCTGATGGGTTGGGGGTGGGGCTGGGAGCCAGGACTCCTGGGTTCTGTCTCTGGTTCTGGGAGGAGTGTGGGGTCTAATGGGTTGGGGGTGGGACTGGGAGCCAGGACTCCTGGGTTCTGTCTCTGGTTCTGGGAGGAGTGTGGGGTCTGATGGGTTGGGGGTGGGGCTGGGAGCCAGGACTCCTGGGTTCTGTCTCTGGTTCTGGGAGGAGTGTGGGGTCTGATGGGTTGGGGGTGGGGCTGGGAGCCAGGACTCCTGGGTTCTGTCTCCGGCTCTGGGACGGGAGTGGGGGCTGGTGGGTTGGAGGAGGGGGATTTGGATCCTGCCCTGGTGTGCACAAGGGGGGTGTCAGACCCCCATACTGAGGGGGAGGCAGTAGCTCCCAGTCATATGGCCCTGAGCAGGGGCCTCCCCCACTTACCACCGTACAGTCCTTCACTGTTGCTCCCCAGCACAGACGTCACTGCAAGAGACAAGAGCGCCTCAGATTTCAGAGCGGGGCCCGTGTTAGTCTGAATCAGCAAGAGCAACGCGGAGCCCTCGCGGCACCTTAGAGACTCACACACGTATTTGGGCCGAAGCTTTCGTGGGCTAGAACCCACCGCATCAGATGCATAAGAGCCTCAGAGAGCATGCAGAGCCCACCATGCCCAGCAGGGGGCAGCAAGAGGGGGAGCTCCCGGTGCGCCCAGGGCTGTGATTATGGGGAATGAGCATATGGCCCCAGGGAATGTGAGCTGGGGGGCGGGACCGAGGGGCACAGGCGGGGCTGGGTGGGGGGAGCCCAGGGATGGGATAGCAGGGGGCTGCACGTCGGGAGTGAGGGGCACCGGAGGGCTGGGTGGGGGGAGCCCAGGGCTGGGATAGCAGGGAGTGAGGGGCACCAGAGGGCTGGGTGGGGGGAGCCCAGGGCTGGGATAGCAGGGGGCTGCACGTCGGGAGTGAGGGGCACCGGAGGGCTGGGTGCGGGGAGCCCAGGGCTGGGATAGCAGGGGGCTGCGCGTCGGGAGTGAGGGGCACCGGAGGGCTGGGTGAGGGGAGCCCAGGGCTGGGATAGCATGGGGCTCCGCATCGGGAGTGAGGGGCACCAGAGGGCTGGGTGGGGGGAGCCCAGGGCTGGGCTAGCAGGGGGTGTGGGGCCCTGGGGGGCGAGGTTCTTACCAATGGCCCACACGCTGGCCCCGATGCCGGCTAAGAGCAGGAAGCCACCAGTCACGACAGCCACAACCTTGGGCAGCGACCAGCACGGCACCGTGGGGCCCCCTGGGACAGGAGGGGGGTTAATGGGGCTGGGAACGACCCCCCCTCCCTGGTTCTCAGCACAGGCTGTTGCGCTGAATTCCCCCCCCACCCACCCACCCCCTGCCGGCTGGGAGCCCCACCCCAGCACACGGCCCTGGGGCTGACCCTGGTATCCCACCCCGGCTCAGCTGCCCCATATCTTGCCCTAGAGGAGTCACAGGACCTCAGCACCCAGCCTGGGAACCTGCCTGCCGGTGGCCCCCTGCCCCATCCTCCCCATTCAGCCAGCCCCATGGGCTCCTGTCACCCTCCCGCCCGGGGCTGCTGCGGTACTAGGGCCAGCGTGCCCACCAGGCGACCCTAGGCGGTCACCTAGGGTGCCGGGGGCCGGGGGGGGGCAGCTGGCGGCGGCTGCCTCCCACCCTCCCGGCTCTGCGGCTAAGCCGGGAGCTGGCGGGGCGCCGTGGGTGGGTGGAGGCTGCCGTGGGTGGGTTTGGGGGGGGCTGAACTGCGGGGGGGGGAGCCGCCCTGTGAGGGGGACTGGCTGAGGGGGGGGGGGATTAGCTGGGGGGGGCACAGGGCCAGTGCAAGGATGTCTCGCCTAGGATGCAAAATGTCCTTGCACCAGCCCTGTGCGGTACCAGAGGAAGGGAGGGAGAGAGGGAGGGAGGGGAAAGTAGGCCTGGGGATGAAATAGGGGCCTGGAGACCCGAGGGGTGGGGGCGCCAAGCCTCCGCCCCTGTAACCACTAGAACTCCCCCTCCCTCCCTGTACCAGGAATAGATCAGCCTCAGCCCACCAGACTCCACGCCCCTCCCAGAGCTGGGCACAGAACCCAGGAGTCCTGGCTCCCAGCCGCCCTGCTCTAACCACTAGCCCCGACTCCCCTCCCCTGAACCCAGGAGTCCTGGCTCCCAGCCGCCCTGCTCTAACCACTAGCCCCGACTCCCTTCCCCTCCCCTCCCAGACAGGCACAGAACCCAGGAGTCCTGGCTCCCAGCCCCCCTGCTCTAACCACTAGCCCTGACCACTGTTCCCTCTAAGCTGTGCGCGTGTGCGCGCGCACAGAGATCCTAAACCCCGCGCACACGGCGAAACACTGTGCGCACAAACATTTGAACAGAAGCACAACAGTATGCACAGAAGAAATTTTTTGTGCACACGGCCTGTCAAAAATTAGAGGGAACATTGGCCCTGACTCCCCTCCCCTCCCCTCCCAGCCAGGCACAGAACCCAGGAGTCCTGGCTCCCAGCTCCAGAGTGAAGAATTAATGAATTCTATGTCCCACAGACTGCGTGTGGCGGGGTGGGGGTTGGTCCAGGGGGACTTTGCCCTCGGGCAGGGTGCAGTGACCCACCGAGACGCGGTGCCAGCAAGCACCTGGCGGGGCTGTTCCCATGGCCGGGGCCCGTGCTGGGGATGCTGGGAGCCCCCCGGGCACAGCAGGGTCACATGGGAGAGAACCAGCCCCATGGTGCCACCGACTGGGAACCCCCACAGCTCAGTTGCCCCGTCTAGGGCCAGCGCATCGACCCCTAGACAGCGCTCCCTGTGTGCCCCTACAGTAAGGTCCCCCAGCACCCCAGGGTGCCATGCTGCAGGCACTGGGCCGGGGGCTCAGCAGGGGGTGCTGTGGGGGGCAGGCTTTGTAGGGGGCTCCATGCTGCGGGGTTGGGGGCTCACGTTGCAGGGCAGGGGCTGAGGAGGGTTGTGTTGCTCTCATATTCAGTGTTAGCCCCAACACCCACACGGCTCTGGAGGTCGCTGTGTCCCTGGCAGCACCACCCGATTTAGTTGACAAATTCCCAGCCCCCCTGCTCTGACCACTAACCCCCCTCTATCCCCTCCCGAGCTGGGATAGAACCCAGGAGTCCTGGGGGGGTGGGGGAGCGGCACCTCCGAGCCCAGTGCCTCGTAGCCAGGGGGCCGTCTGGGCTCGGGCTGTGGATGCTGGGACAGATTTTTTGATCCCCTCACACCTGGCTCCTACACCCCACCCCAGCGGCAGCCCAGCCCAGGCGGGGGGAGGGAACCAGCAGTGGGGGCGGGGTCCAGGGCCTGGCTCAGCCTCACGGCTGCTCCACACAGGACAAGTGTGACTCTCCGAAATGTACAGATGGGTAAACTGAGGCCCAGAAAGGGGCAATCAGAGCTGGGGATAGAACCCAGAGTCCTGGCTCCCAACCGCCCACCCCACGGAACAACACAAAGGCATCTGTGTCTTCAACTGCATTGAACTAATACAATGGCAACACATTGCTTCAACAGCCCTAGTGTCACACAACTGGTCTGTGTGTGTGTAAAGTCACCCTGGGAGCGGGGGGACACTGGGGCTGTATGTGTGTGTACAGACATCCTGGGGTCACACAACAGGGTTCTCTGTGTGTGTGTAGTTGCCCTGGTGTCACACCATTGGGACGAGTGTGCGTACATTCACCCGGGGAGCGTAGTGGGGTTGTATATGTGTGTACAGTCTCCCTGGGTTTCACACCATGGGGCTCTGTGTGTGTGTGTGTGTGTGCATGCGTACAGTCACCCTAGGATCACACAATAAGGGTGGGGGTACAGTCACCCTAGGGTCACACAATAGGGGTGTGTGTGTGTACAGTCGCCCTGGGGTCACACAATGGGGCTCTGTGTGTGTGTGTGTGTGTACAATCGCCCAGGGGAGCACAGTGGGTCTGTATGTGTGTGTACAGTCATCCTAGGGTCACACAATAGGGGTGTGTGTGTGCACAGTCGCCCTGGGGTCACACAATGGGTGTGGGTGTGTGTACAGTCACCCTGAGGTCACACAATGGGTGTGTGTGCGTGGGTGTGGTGTGTACAGTCGTCCTGGGGTCACACAATGGGTGTATGGGTGGGTGTGTGTGGGTGTGTACAGTCATCCTAAGGTCACACTACTGGGCTCTGTGTGTGTACAGTCGCCCTAGGGTCACACAATGGGGATGTGGGTGTGTACAGTCGCTCTGGGGTCACACAGTGGGGGTGTGTGTGTACAGTCGCTCTGGGGTCACACAGTGGGGGGGGTGTGTACAGTCACTCTGGGGTCACACAGTGGGGGGGGGGTGTACAGTCGCTCTGGGGTCACACAGTGGGGTGTGTGTGTGTGTGTGTGTGTGTGTGTGTGTGTGTGTGTGTGTGTGTGTGTGTGTGTGTGTGTGTACAGTCGTCCTGGGGTGGCACAGCAGGGCCAGCGATGAGCAGCACGACTAGCAGGAGCCCTCCATGGGCACAGCCCCCTGGGGGTCCCTGGGCAGAGCCAGACCAGGCTTGATCTGCCCAGCCCCAGAGCTGCCCAGCCAGTGCCAGGGGCACGGAGGCCGATGGTCTGGGGGACAGGGACTCTCTCCTGGTCTGTGCAGCGCCTGGCACACAACCCGCAGGGAGCAGGCCATGGGGATGGAACTGGCACAGGGCGCTGAATTCAGCGAGGACACCCTGCTAACGCCAGCTGCCCCCTGCCCCATGGCACCACTTCCCAGGCGCGGCCAGACAGGCTGAAGCACCGCAAAGCAGGGAGGGCTTTTCCCTCGGGAAAACTCCCACTTTTTGTCAAAACACCAAATATCACCCCCCTGCCCCATATCAGTTTTCAGTCCCCACATTTTATTTTTTTCTCCCAAGGGAAAATCAGGAAGTTCTCAGAGACAGAACCCAGGAGTCCTGGCTCCCGGCCCCACCTGCTCTCACCACTAGACCCCACTCCCCTCCCATAGCTGAGGAGAGAACCCAGGAGTCCTGGCTCCCAGCCCCGCCTGCTCTCACCACTAGACCCCACTCCCCTCCCATAGCTGAGGAGAGAACCCAGGAGTCCTGGCTCCCAGCCCCACCTGCTCTCACCACTAGACCCCACTCCCCTCCCATAGCTGGGGAGAGAACCCAGGAGTCCTGGCTCCCAGCCCCGCCTGCTCTCACCACTAGACCCCACTCCCCTCCCATAGCTGGGGAGAGAACCCAGGAGTCCTGGCTCCCAGCCTCCCCCACCACATCCCCTCCCCTCTTCTGCCAAAACATTTGTTTCCTTGAGAACCTGATTTTCCATCAGAAAAAGAGTCGCAGCCGGGTCAGCTCCGCTCCAGGTACAAGGCCGCGTGAGCAGCCGCCCCAGGGACAAGGGGCAGCCCCACAGCTGCAGGGCCACGTGAGCAGCTGGGGCAGTGGTGTCCTCACTGGAAGAGGATCAAAACAGCCACTAACCCAAGCTGGATTCTTCTCGAGGCACAACCCTGCCCACCCCCCACCTCCCCAGGGCTCCCCCTGCTCGTGCAGCATAGAGTCAGAGAAGATCAGGGTTGGAAGGGACCTCAGGAGGTTCTAGTCCAACCCCCTGCTCAAAGCAGGACCAACCTCAACTAAATCATCCCAGCCTGGGCTTTGTCAAGCCTGACCTTAAAAACCTCTAAGGAAGGAGATTCCACCACCTCCCTAGGGAACCCATTCCAGTGCTTCACCACCCTACTAGTGAAATCGTGTTTCCTAATATCCAACCTAGACCTCCCCCTCTGCAACTTGAGACCATTACTCCTTGTTCTGTCATCTGCCACCACTGAGAACAGCCGAGCTCCGTCCTCTTTGGAACCCCACTTCAGGTAGTTGAAGGCTGCTATCAAATCCCCCCTCACTCTTCTCTTCTGCAGACTAAATAACCCCAGTTCCCTCAGCCCCTCCTTGTAAGTCATGTGCCCCAGCCCCCAAATCATTTTCATTGCCCTCTGCCGGACTCTTCAATTTTTCCACATCCTTCTTGTAGTGGGGGGACCAAAACTGGACGCAATACTCCAGGTGTGGCCTCACCAGTGCCGAATAGAGGGGAATAATCACTTCCCTCGATCTGCTGGCAGTGCTCCTACTAATACAGCCCAATATGCCATTGGCCTTCTTGGCAACAAGGGCACACAGTTGACTCATATCCAGCTTCTCATCCACTGTAACCCCTAGGTCCTTTTCTGCAGAACTGCTGCTTAGCCAGTCAGTCCCCAGCCTGGAGTGGTGCATGGGATTCTTCCTTCCTAAGTGCAGGACTCTGCACTTGTCCTTGTTGAACATCCCAGCCCTGAGGTGCACCTGCCCCACCCTGGCGGGTCAGATTCCTGGTGACTCTCCCAGGCCACAAACCGCTACCATGGGGAACAGCTGAGAAAGCACCAGGCCTGGTAGAAGCCACAGACCAGCCTGATCAGTGCTGGGGAAACACACCCCAAGCCAGGCAGGGGAGGGAAGAGGGACAGGACCCAGTGCCTCTCACTGGCACACACAGCAATGTCCTGCCAGCCTTGCTGGGGCAGTCCCTGCACTGGGATCCCGCCAAGCAGCTCAGGGGAACCGTTCCCACCGTCCCCTCCGACCGACCCACTGCCGCCCAGCACAGGCCCCCGAAATCAGCCAGGCCAAAGTACAGCTCTACTGCTGGGATAAAGGGGGGACTGAACGCCACGGAAATGGACAGACGCGGCATGGGTGAGTGGATGGATGGAGTCAGGGAATGAGGGGTACATGTGGAGATAGAGGGAAGGATGGATGGATAGATGGAGGAAAGGAGGGGTACATATGGAGATGGATGGATGGAGGGAAGGAGGGTACATGTGGAGATGGATGGATGGATGGAGGGGTACATGTGGAGATGGATTGATGGATGGATGGATGGATGGAAGGAAGGAGGGGTACATATGGAGATGGATGGATAGATGGAGGAAAGGAGGGGTACATATGGAGATGGATGGATGGATGGATGGATGAAAGGAGGGGTACATGAAGGGAAGGAGGGGTACATGTGGAGATGGATGGCTGGATGGATGGAGGGAAGGAGGGGTACATATGGAGATGGAGAGAGGGAGGGGTATATGTAAATAATACAGCAAGGCAAAGATTATCCAACAAGTTATTAGAACGTATTGGAGACATTTTTTTTATTTCAGGTGGTGGAGAAAGCTACTGGGGAGAGGCGGTTCTAGGTTTGATTTTAACAAACAAGGAGGAACTGGTTGAATTTGAAAGTGGAAGGCAGCTTAGGTGGAAGTGATCATGAAATGATCATTTTGAGTTTGTGATTCTAAGGAATTGGTAGGAGGGAAAACAGCACAGTAAAGACAATGGATTTCAAGAAGGCGGAGAGTTTAGCAAACTCAGGGAGTTGGTAGGTAAGATCTCATGGGAAGCAAGTATAAGGGCAAAAGAGTCTGAGAGAGTTGGTAGTTTTTCTTAGAGATGTAATTAAGGAACAAGCCTAAACTATCCCACTTCAAAGGAAAGATAAGAAGTATGGCAACAGACCACCCCATCTGAAACTCAAAAAAAAAGTCCTACAAAAATTTGAAACTAGGTCAAACTACAAAGGATAAATATAAACAAATAACACAAGTATGTAGGGACAAAATTAGAAAGGCCAAGGCACAAAACAAGATTAAACTATCTAGAGATATAAAGGGTAACAAGAAAACATTCTACAAATATATTGGAAGCAAGAGGAAGACCAAGGACAGGGTAGGCCCATTACTCAATGGCGGGAGGGAGGAAACAATAACAGAAAATGGGGAAATGGCAGAAGTGATAAATGACTTTGTTGTTTCGGTTTTCACCAAAAAGGTTAGTAGCAATTGGCGAATGCCAGTGAAAATGGGGTAGGATCAGAGGCTAAAATAGGGAAAGGACAAGTTAAAAAGTACTCAGGTAAGTCAGATGTCTTCAAGTCACCAGGGTCTGATGAAATACATCCTAGAATGCACAAAGGGCTGACTGAGGAGAGATCTGAGCCATTAGAGATTACCTGTGAAAAGTCATGGAAGATGGGAGAGATTCCAGGAGACTGGAAAAGGGCAAATCTAGTGCCCTTTTTTAAAAAGAAAATAAGGGCAACACAGGGAATTACAGACCAGTCAGCTTAACTTCATACGTGCCGACTCCGTGGGTGCTCCGGGGCTGGAGCACCCACGGGGAAAAATTGGTGGGTGCAGAGCACCCACAAGCAGCTCCCTGACAGCCCCGCGCGCGCTCGCCCAACTCACTCACCTTCCCTACGCGGCCGGAGGCGGCTCCCGCCAAACCTCAGCTGAGAGGCGGCCAGCTGCGCGGCTTAAAAAAGCGCCTTCGGCAGAAGGCCCCTCCGGACGCGCAGGGAACCCAGAAGGTTGGGTGGGCGGGCGAGCGCGGGGCTGGCGGGGAGCTGCCGGTGGGTGCTTGCGCCCCGGCCCTGCATCCTCCCCCGGCCCAGGCGCGCTGCAAGCGGTGGGGGGGGGGGGAGAGAGCAGCAGAGCACCCACCAGGCCCTGCTGCTCCCCGTCCTTGCGCCCGGCTGCTCACCTCCTCCTGGGCTTGCTTCCCCAGGCAGGCACCCCGGCAAGCGGCTTTTTTGCCGCTCGCAGGCTCCTCCCTCTGGCTCCGGCGGCACGCGGGGAGTGGGGGAAAGCGCAGGGGCAGCTCCCCGCCAGCCCCACCCCACCCCACCCCCCCCTGCGCGCTCACCCGCCCCCCCAACTCACTCACCTTCCCTGCGCGGCCGGAGGAGGTGCCTCCGGCCGCGCAGGGAAGGTGAGTGAGTTGGGGGGGCGGGTGAGCGCACGCTGGCAGGAAGCTGCTGGTGGGTGCTCAGCACCCACCAATTTTTCCCAGGGGGCGGGGGCGGGGATTTGGGGAAGGGGCGGGGCCGGGTGGAGTTGGGGCAGAGCTGGGGGTGGAGCACCCAGCTGTACCCAGAAAGATAATGGAGCAAATAATCAAGCAATCAATTTGCAAACACCTAGAAGATAATAAGGTGATAAGTAACAGTCAGCATGGATTTGTCAAGAACAAATTGTGTCAAACCAACCTAATAGTTTTCTTTGACAGCGTAGCAAAACTTGTGGATGGGGGGAAGTGGTAGACGTGGTATATCTTGACTTCAGTAAAGCTTTTGATACTGTCTCCCACGACCTTCTCATAAACAAACTAGGGAAATACAACCTAGATGGAGCTACTATAAGGTGGGTGCATAATTGGCTGGACAAATTGGAGAGAGTCCGGCAGAGGGCAACGAAAATGACCAGGGAGCTGGGGCACATGACTTACGAATTGAGGCTGAGGGAACTGGGGTTATTTAGTCTGCAGAAGAGAAGAGTGAGGGGGGATTTGATAGTAGCCTTCAATTACCTGAAGGGGGGTTCCAAAGAGGATGGTGCTCGGCTGTTCTCAGTGGTGGCAGATGACAGAACAAGGAGCAATGGTCTCAAGTTGCAGTGGGGGAGGTCTACGTTGGATATTAGGAAAAACTATTTCACTAGGAGGGTGGTGAAGCCCTGGAATGGGTTACCTATGGAGGTGGTGGAATCTCCTTCCTTAGAGGTTTTTATGGC
Organism: Chelydra serpentina; assembly: GCA_037349315.1. Lineage (NCBI taxonomy): Eukaryota > Metazoa > Chordata > Testudines > Chelydridae > Chelydra > Chelydra serpentina. The sequence continues at coordinate 312,309 of JBAIAC010000108.1, read as the reverse complement.
CCAGCTTGACAAAGCCCCGGCTGGGATGATTTAGTTGGTGTTGGTCCTGCTTTGAGCAAGGGATTTGACTAGATGACCTCCTGAGGTCTCTTCCAACCCTGAGATTCTATGATTCTATGATGTATTAGTGGAGTGTTGTAAGCAAGACACAAGAAGTAATTCTTCCACTCTACTCCACACTGATTAGGCCTCAGCTGAGGTATTGTGTCCAGTTCTGGGTGCCACATTTCAGCAAAGATGTGGAGAAATTGGAGAAAGTCCAGAGGAGAGCAACAAAAATTATTAAAAATCTAGAAAACATGACCTATGAGGAAAGACTGAAAAAATTGGGTTTGCTTAGTCTGGAGAAGAGAAGACTGAGAGGGGACATGGTAACAGTTTTCAAGTACATAAAAGATTGTTACAAGGAGGAGGGTGTCAAATTGTTCTCATTAACCTCTGAGGATAGGACAAGAAGCAAGGGGCTTAAATTGCAGCAAGGGTGGTTTAGGTTGGACACTAGGAAAAGCATCCTAACTGTTGGGGTGATTACGCATGGAACAAAATTGCCTAGAGAGATTGTGGAATGTCCGCCACTGGAGGTTTTTAAGAGCCTGTTAGACAAACACTTATCAGGGATGGTTTAGCTAGTATGCAGTCCTGCCTTGAGTGCAGGGGACTGGATAGATGACCTCTCAAGGTACCTTCCAGTCCTACACTTCTATGATTCTATGTGGGCGGGCTGGCTGCACAGCCGCCAACTTCCTGTTACGTCGGTGGGTGCTGACGCCCGGCGTCGGGGGTGGGGCTCCGCCCCCCGACACCGGGTGACGTTGCGGGGCCCCGCCCCCGATGCCAGGCCCCGCCCCCGATGCCGGGTGACGTTGCGGGGCCCCACCCCCGACGCCGACGCACCATTGCCCAGCGTCAGGGGCGGGGCCCCGCAACGTCTCCCGGTGCTCCGGTGAGTTTACTGCGGGTCCGGGGCGGGTGGGGAGTTGCCGGTGGGTGCAGAGCACCCGCCAATTTTTCCCTGTGGGTGCTCCAGCCCCGGAGCACCCACGAAGTCGGCGCCTATGGCTGGCTGGCTGAAGCAGTGTGTGTGGAGATGGATGGATAGATGGATACATGTGGAGATGGACGGATGGAGAGGTATGTGTGGGAATGGATGGATGGATACATGTGGGGATGGATGGATGGAGAGGTATCTGTGGGAATGGATGGATGGATACATGTAGGGATGGATGAATAAATTTGTGTGGAGATGGATGGATAGATGGATGGATGGGATGCATGTGGAGATGAATGGATGGAGAGGTATGTGTGGGAATGGATGGATGGATACATGTGGGGATGGATGCATAAATTTGTGTGGAGATGGATGGATAGATGGATGGATGGGATGCATGTGGAGATGAATGGATGGAGAGGTATGTGTGGGAATGGATGGATGGATGGATGGATGGATGGACTGATAGCTGGACAGATGGGTGGAGAGGCATGTGTGGGAATGGATGGATGGATACATGTGGGGATGGATGCATAGATTCGTGTGGAGATGGATGGATGGATGGATGGATCCGTGTGGAGATGCATGGATAGATGGATGGATGGATGCATGTGGGGATGGATGGATGGAAAGGTATGTGTGGGAATGGATGGATGGATGGATGGATGGATGGATGTGGAGATGGATTGATAGCTGGACAGATGGGTGGAGAGGCATGTGTGGGAATGGATGGATGGATACATGTGGGGATGGATGCATAGATTCGTGTGGAGATGGATGGATGGATGGATGGATGGATGGATGGATCCGTGTGGAGATGCATGGATAGATGGATGGATGGATACATGTGGGGATGGATGGATGAAGAGGTATGTGTGGGAATGGATGGATGGATACATGTGGGGATGGATGCATAGATTCGTGTGGAGATGAATGGATGGATGGATGGATTGGATCCGTGTGGAGATGCATGGATAGATGGATGGATGGATACATGTGGGGATGGATGGATGGAGAGGTATGTGTGGGAATGGATGGATGGATACATGTGGGGATGGATGGATGGAGAGGTATGTGTGGGAATGGGTTGATGGATGCATGTGGGGATGGATGGATGGAGAGGTATGTGTGGGAATGGATGGATGGATACATGTGGGGATGGATGGGTGGAAAGGTATGTGTGCAAATGGATGGATGGATACATGTGGGGATGGATGCATAGATTCGTGTGGAGATGAATGGATGGATGGATGGATTGGATCCGTGTGGAGATGCATGGATAGATGGATGGATGGATACATGTGGGGATGGATGGATGGAGAGGTATGTGTGGGAATGGATGGATGGATACATGTGGGGATGGATGCATAGATTCATGTGGAGATGGATGGATGGATGGATGGATTGAGAGTTATGTGGGGGATTGGATGGATGGACACATGGATGGATGAGATGTGTGTGGAGATGGAGGGAGGGGAACGTGTACCTATTATATAGCTATCAGATCACTACACCTCCATGCTCCATGAAGAAACCCTAAATCGATAAAGCCTGTAACACCACTGCAGCTGCCATCCAACAGCAATGTTAGTATCTGTTAATAAATATTCACCCTTTTAGTCCTTTACTTTCAGTATATTTGATCCATTTATATATCAACTATGCTTTAGAATCTTTATGATATTAACGAAGGAGATGTTTGAATTCTAAGGCCCAGAACACTGGGCCTTGTCCTATAAGTAACCCTAGTCAGGTATTTTATCTATTAGGCTTTAATCTAATAATCCGTGGCATCTCCATGCCTATAGAACTCCAGATATCCTCGATTCCCTTCATCAGAGGCTAAAATAGGGAAAGAACAAGTCAAAAATGACTCAGACAAGTCAGATGTCTTTAAGTCACCAGGGCCTGATGAAATGCATCTTAGAATGCACAAGGAGCTGACTGAGGAGATACCTGAGCCATTAGCGATTATGTTCGAAGAGTCATGGAAGACGGGAGAGATTCCAGAAGATGGGGAAAGGGCAAATCTAGTGCCCATCTCTAAAAAGGGAAATAAGGACAACCCGGGGAATTACAGACCAGTCAGCTTAACTTCTGTCCCCAGAAAGATAATGAAGCAAATAATTAAGCAATCAATTTGCAAACATCCAGAAGATAATAAGGTGATAAGTAACAGTCAGCATGGATTTGTCAAGAACAAAACTTGTCAAACCAACCTGATTAGCTTTCTTTGTCAGGACAACAAGACTTGTGGATGTGGAGAAGCGATAGACGTGGTATATCTTGAGTTTAGTAAAGCTTTTGATACTGTCTCCCATGACCTACTCATAAAGAAACTGGGAAATGCAACCTAGATGGAGCTATTAGAAGGTGGGTGCATAACTGGCTGGAAAACCGTTCCCAGAGAGTAGTTATCAGTGGTTCACAGTCATGCTAGAAGGGCATAATGCGTGGGGTCCCGCAGGAATCAGTTCTATTCAATATCTTCATCAATGATTTACATAACGGTATAGAGAGTACACTTATACAGTTTGCGAACAATACCAACCTGGGAGGGGTTGCAAGTGCTTTAGAGGATAGGATTATATTTCAAATGATCTGGACAAACTGGAGAAATGGTCAGAGGTAAATAGGATGACATTCAATAAGGACAAATGCAAAGTACTTCATTTGGGAAGGAACAATCAGTTGCACACATGCAAAATGGGAAATGACTGCCTAGGAAGGAGTACTGCGGAAAGGGATCTGGGGGTCATAGTGGACCACAAGCTAAATATGAGTCCACAGTGTAACACTGTTGCAAAAAAACCAAACATCGTTCTGGGATGTATTAGCAGGAGTGTTGTAAGCAAGACACGAGAAGTAATTCTTCCGCTCTACTCCGCGGTGATTAGGCTTCAACTGGAGTATTGTGTCCAGTTCTGGGCACCACATTTCAGGAAAGATGTGAAAATATTGGAGAAAGTCCAGAGAAGAGCAACAAAAATGATTAAAGGTCTAGAAAACAAGACCTACGAAGGACAATTGAGAACACTGAGTTTGTTTAGTCTGGAAAAGAGAAGACTGAGAGAGGACATGATAACAGTTTTCAAGTACATAAAAGGTTGTTATAAGGAGGAGGAAGAAAAATTGTTCTTCTTAACCTCTGAGGACAGGACAAGAAGCAATGGGCTTAATTTGCAGCAAGGGAGGTTTAGGTTGGACATTAGGAAAAACTTCCTGTCAGGGAGGTTGAGCACTGGAATAAATTGCCTAGGGAGGTTGTTGAATCTCCATCATTGGAGATTTTTAAGAGCAGGTTGGACAAACCCCTGTCAGGAACAGTCTAGATAATACTTAGTCCTGCCATGGGTGCAGGGGACAGGACTAGATGACCTCTCGAGGTCCCTTCCAGTCCTATGATTCTATGAATATAGATCTAATGCTGACGTAAGCATATATAAACCTGGAGTTGATGAGGGGTGAGGAATGAAGGATGAGGGGAAGAATGACCATGGGGAAAGGAGATCCACCGAGAGAGATAAGCTTGAACAACGTTGGTCATCTCCCCTGCAAATAATGATGCCTTCACACATCAATCAGGGAAAGATTTCCTCTGAAAGGCAATCCCATGAGAACAGATGGTTCTGGGCCAGGGGGGCTGGAACAATGCGTATAGTGGTGGGGCTGAGAGCCATCGAACCAAACTGGAAACCCTAGAATCATAGAATATCAAGGTTGGAAGGGACCTTATGAGGTCATCTAGTCCAACCCCCTGCTCAAAGCAGGACCAATCCCCAATTTTTGCCCCATATCCCCAAATGGCCCCCTCAAGGATTGAACTCACAACCCTGGGTTTAGCAGGCCAATGCTCAAACCACTGAGCTATCCTTCCCCCACCTGGATATGATGGAAACCGCTTCGAGCCAGGGGGTGCCACGACACCCCTAGTTCTGGGCGGGTTTTTGTGGCACGGAGGGGTCTCTTTGTTCATATAACAACAGAAGGTTTGGAAGTTAGCTGGGGGATGAAACCGCGCAGCCCACCAGCCCATCAGTTCCAGCGGAGAAGGCACACAGCCGACCCTGCCCCTCACCCCGGGGCGGGGCTGGATCTGTTCTTGCTGGGCCAATCTCCCACTGACGATTTTGGTTACTGAATTCCAGCTGACCCTGTTATGTGATGATCTCAACCCGCCATTCACTTCAGACACGCAACAACATCACCTCTGCCCCTCCTCTGCCAGCTCCCCACCCCCACCAGCACCATCCCCACCCCTCTCCCACAGGCTTCACCCGCCTCCCCACCCACAAACCTCTGGCCTGGGCCCTGTCCCTTCTCCCCAGCCTGCCCCTCTGGGGCGGGGGGGGAAGGAGGGGAACAGGGAGCTCAGATCAGGCAGCGTGACCCTCTCGTGTCCTCTGCCCAGCCACCTGGCACTGTTAATGATCAATTTCTGCTGCAGTTCGGGGAGGGGGGTGGGTGGGATCAGAAAAGAGGTGGGGGGGGAGTGTGGATTGGGAAGGGGGCAGACGGGTGTGGGAGGTAGGATTGGGAGAGGGGTGGGAGTGTGGGATCAGGGACTGTGGGAGGGGTGGGAACCGGGATTGGGGAGGGGTGGGGGACTGGAGAAGGGGGCGTTGGATCAGGGAAGTGGGGAGGGATTGGGGACGGGACAGGGACGTGGGATCAGGAATTGGGAAGTAGAATGGTGTGGGATATGGGACTGGGAGAGGGATGTGGGATCTGGGATTGGGGTGAGGTGTGGGATATGGGACTGGGGAAGTAATGGGATCAGGGATTGGGAAGGGGTGAGGTGTGGGATCAGGGATCGGGGAGGGGTGGAGTGTGGGATATGGGACTGGGGAAGCGATGGAATCAGGGATTGGGGAAGGGGTAGCGACGTAGGATATGGGACAGGGGAGGGACAGGGAGGTGGGGTGGGATATGGGACATGAGAGGGGTGGGATCAGGCATTGGGAAGGGGTGAGGTGTGGGATATGGGACTGGGGGAGGGACGTGGGATCTGGGATTGGGGAGGGGTGGGGTGTGGGATCTGGGATTGGGGAAGAGGTGGGATCTGGGACTGGGGTGGGGGTGTAGGATATGGGACAGGGGGAAGGGGAGGGATGGGAAGGCAGGGTGGAATATGGGACTAGGGAGGGGTGGGATCAGGGATTGGGAAGGGGTGGGGTGTGGGATATGGGACTGGGGGAGGGACGTGGGATCTGGGATTGGGGAGGGGTGGGGTGTGGGATCTGGGATTGGGGAAGAGGTGGGATCTGGGACTGGGGTCGGGGTGTAGGATATGGGACAGGGGGAAGGGGAGGGACGTGGGATCAGGGTTTGGGGAAGGGTGGGAAGCATATGGGACTGTGGGAGTTATGGGATCAGGGACGGAGGTGGAGGGGGGATTGGAGATGGGGGTGTTGGATCAGGGAAAGTAGGAGGGATTGGGGAGGGGGCAGGGGCGTGGGTGGGATCAGGGATCCCCCAATCATGGGGGGCACGGCGCTGGGCGGGGGCACTGGCTCGGGCAGGGAGTGGGATGTGGGATTGGGACAGGAGCGGCCCGCGGCCCAGCTCGCCTGCGACTCACCGTCTTTCTCAGCCATCTCCTTGCCGCGGTTAATGATTGACTGGGGCCACTGGGCCGGGCCAGACAGACCCCGTTCCCCTGGCACCCGGCAAGTCCTGCACCCTGGGGACAGAGAGCACAGCGGGGCGGTGACTAGAGGGCCCAGCGCAGGACTCCCGGGCTCTGAGATCCTGCCCGGGGACCCCAAATCCCCTGCCTCCGCAGCCTTTCGCCCCACAGGCCTGGACACTCAGGGATGGTTTGCCGGGAGCTGAGGTGCAGCCACCTCTCGGGCAGGGCAGCTGGGGAACAGCTGCACAGAACGTTGCATGGGGACGGCTCACCCGCCGCTGACATGCAGCCACCTCTGGGGCGGGGCCCAATTCTGTGCTGCCCAAGCTCCACGTACTGAGCCACATCCCCTGCAAGCCCATGGGGCAGGCGCTGGCTGTGGGAGCTGCTCTGGGGGGAGACGACCACAGCGTCCAGCCAGCCACTGCCGAGCCAGCACTGCTGTCCTGGCAACGCGCAGCGCTGGATAAACCATTCCCCCAGGCACCTTTCTGTCCACCCATCCCCCACCCATCCCCCCACACACCCCTCCATCCACCCATCCCCCATCCATCCACCCACGCACCCCTCCATCCACCCATCCATCCATCCACCCACCCACGCACCCCTCCATCCACCCATCCCCCCACGCAGCCCTCCATCCACCCATCCCCTATCCATCTAGCCACGCACCCCTCCATCCCCCATCCATCCCCCCACGCACCCCTCCATCCCCCATCCATCCCCCCACACACCCATCCATCCACCCACCCCCCACCCATCCCCCCACGCAGCCCTCCATCCACCCACACACCCATCCATCCATCCACCCACCCATGCACCCCTCCATCCCCCATCCATCCCCCCACGCACCCCTCCATCCCCCCATCCATCCCCCATGCACCCCTCCATCCACCCATCCATCCCCCACACACCCCTCCATCCCCCCACGCACCCCTCCATCCACCCACCCATCAACCCACGCACCCCTCCATCCACCCATCCATCTACCCACCCATCTCCACATGCACCCCTCCATCCACCCATCCATCCACCCACCCATCTACCCATCCCCCCACGCAGCCCTTCATCCATCCACCCACCCATCGCCCCACGCAGCCACCCATCCCCCCATGCACCCCTCCATCCACCCATCCCCCATCCATCCACCCACCCCTCCCTCCACATACCCCTCCATCCAGCCACTCACTCACCCATCCATCCCCCCACGCACCTCTCCATCCACCCATCCGGCATCCCGACACCCACCCATCCCCCCCACACACACACACTCCTCCAGCCACCTCTCCTCCCCCACACCTCTCCATCCCCCCATTGACCCCATGCACGCCACCCCCGCCTCCTCCCTCACACCCCTCCATCCATCCATCCATCCACCCCCACACACACACACACCCAGCCCACACCGCTACGTCCGCGCACCCACCCCCTAGGGGAAGGAGTGAGCTGGGTGTGGTGCCCAAGGGGGGGCGGGAGATTTGGGGCACAGCACCCAGTGGGGGTCAGTGTGGGGACCTGAGTGCAGTGGCCGGGGGGGGGGGGGACGTGGGTGCGGTGCCGAAGGGGTCCGTGGTGGGGGTGTCCGGGGCGCGGTGTCCGGAGCGGGGGTGTCCGGGGCGCGATGCCCAGCGCCCGGGGCGGGAGGTCCCTTACCGGTGACACGTCCCTCCCGCTCCGGCTGGCTGCGGGCTCCCCATGCAGCTGGCCGGGGCTCCCCCGAGCGGGGGGGCAGCGGGGCCCGGGCCTGCATGGGGGGGGGGGCGCCGGGGTCCCCCGGCCAAGGCGGCAGCTCGGCGGGGCGATGGTTCACCTGCGGCGGACGGAGCCGGGGGGCCCGGCAGGGGAGCGCAGGGCCGGGGGAGGGGCCGGGCAGGGCTGCCCAATGGGAGTGGCCGCTGCAGGACACCTGGGCACGCCCCCGCCCCTCCCCAGCGGGCCCCCCACACACACACACACAGGGGGACGGGGCAGGGGACCAGGCTACACACAGCACGAGGGGGAGGGGAAGTGGGGGGGTCTGGGAGCCAGGACTCCTGGGTTCTATCCCCGGCTCTGGGAGCAGGGCCCTGCCTGGAAGTCCCTCCCCTCGCAGTCCCTGGGGCCGCTGCCTGGGCGCTCGGCAGGTAGCCGCCCCCCCCCCCCTCCCTTTTCCTGGCAGTGTCGCTTCCCGCTGCTGCCTCGCTTCGCTCAATGGGGCCATTGTGTCCTGAGCACCTCGGGGGCCCCCCTTCGCCTGCGCAGGGGCTGGGGGGCGGATGGCCAAACCTGCCCGGGCTGGGTCCCAAGCGGCTGGCTGCTAGGCCTGGCATTTTCCAGGGCAGCGACGCACATTCCACTGTCCCCCTCCCGCCCCTTCAACCCCCGGGTACAGAGGGGAAACTGAGGCACGGAGCGATAGTCACGGGTAGAGCCCAGGAGTCCCGGCTCCCAAGCTCTGCTCTAACCACAACGCCGAACATCCCAAGGGGCCACATTCATCAATGGACTCGCAGCCCAGGCTAATGTTGGCTTAACAAAGTGTCTCCTCTTACAGCCCAGGGTAAATCCCCATTTCAGGCACTGGGGTGGATCCCCCTCTCGGTACCACTGGTGTAAATCAGGAGTAACCGTCTGGCAGTGACTCTGATGCATCTGACTGCCGCCTGCCCTGTTCCCGCCCCCCCCCGTTAGCCCCTTTCCCATGGGCAGAAAGGGGCCAACCCCGCTCTGGGCCTGCATCCAGACAGGTCCCGGAACAGGCGCCCGGGGACGGCGGAGACAGGCAGCTCCCAGCTCCCCGGGCCAGAGGGGTTTGCTGACTCCAGTCTCTGAGCGCCTGCTCCAGCTGGGAATGATCCCGGAGGTGCCGGGAGTCAGCCTACTGCCACCCAAGTCCTGCTGCTGCTCTTGATTTGCTCTGGTTAATGCACAGCAGGTTATAGCATGGGCTAGATTGGGTGGGGAAACTGAGGCACACAGTGGGGGAGGGATTGGCCCAAGGCCACGTGGAAGGCCAGTGGCCCAGCTGGGAACAGAACCCAGGTGTCCCGAGCCTCAGTCTCGTGCTCCACCAACTAGGCCACACGCAGGACAGCAAGTTTTAACCCTGAGAGCCCAGAGCAGTTGGAATGAAATGACCAACATTGGCCGCTAGAGAAGGTCAAGGTCCCACCAGCCACTTCCCCGCCACAGCTTATCAGGGGCATTTCAGCACCCGGTGCAGGCGAGCGAACCTGAGAACCTTCAAGGGAGCCCATTTTCCATTAGAGAAATTGGGGGCCCCCATTGCACTGGGTGCTGCCTAGACCCCGACCAAGATCAGAGCCCCCCTTGTGCTGGGCAGCACAGACCCCATCATAGATCGGGAGCCCCCACTGCACTGGGTGCTGCACAGATGCTGTTATCAGATATTTGGCTGCATGTGCGTGTACTCCCTGCACAGACAGCCGGCACAGCAGACCTCGAGCGAACCGCCCAATGACCACAAGATCCGTTAAGGTACGAAGGCACCAGGCCAGGTTTATTGTCGACAAAGCGCGGTAATAGCACCTGGCAGACTCTACGTGCAATCCATCCCATCGTCCAGATCATTAATTAACTAAGACATGTATGTCTGTGACCATGGACACTGCTCAGTGAAGGGTGGGACTTTTCATTCCCCGCTCGGCTGAACAAAGATACTCCCTCCGAGATACATCTTTATACCCTGATACAAACAAGTGACATACTGCCTCTGACATAGTCACTGCCCCCTGACGTGGCTAGTTATTACCCATCACCTTGTACATGTTGGTTTGATCAAAACATTTCTATTGTGTACTGTCAACCTAACCTTATTTTTTAGGAGGGGTCAGTGTATTCTGGGAGAGGGATAGCTCAGTGGTTTGAGCATTGGCCTGCTAAACCCAGGGTTGTGAGTTCAATCCTTGAGGGGGCCATTTAGGGTTCTGGGGCAAAAATTGGGGATTGGTCCTGCTTTGAGCAGGGGGTTGGACTAGATGACCTCCTAAGGTCCCTTCCAACTCTGAGATTCTATGATTCCTGTTACCCTTAGGGAATGTTTCTGTACCATCCTTGATCCCGGGATATCTCGTACCACTTGATATCAGGCTGTGTTTGCGAGTGCTCTGTGCCCAGCACTTCTTAGCAATGTGTATTTCTGCAAGATCAGCCCTGTTCTTGAGAGATTCTGTGAGCAGGTCCTGCCTCCTATCAGGCCTCCGATACAAGGGCTTATGTCTCGGGCTCTCTTCCTACTACATTCCCCTGCTTTTTGTCTTTTTATGCAGAGGATGGTTACCCATCATCCCAGAAAAGCATCGTGCATGGACTGAAGATGGCCCAGTGGGCTAAACACTGTTATGTGGCCACCTTACTTTTCCATTCACACATTCATAGAATCACAGAAGATTAGGATTGGAGGAGACATCAGGAGGTCATCTAGTCCAACCCCCTGCTCAAAGCAGGACCAACCCCAACTAAATCATCCCAGCCAGGGCTTTGTCAAGCTGGGCCTTAAAAACCTCTAAGGATGGCGATTCCACCACCTCCCTAGGTAACCCATTCCAAGGGCACACTGCTGATTCATATCCAGATTCTTGTACATTGTAACCCCATAGTCCTTTTCTGCAGAACTGCTGCTTAGCCAGTCAGTCCCCAGCCTGTAGCAGTGCATGGGATTCTTCCATCCTAAGTGCAGGACTCTGCGCTTGTCCTTGTTGAACCTCATCAGATTTCTTTTGGCCCAATCCTCCAATTTGTCTAGGTCACTCTGGACCCTCTCCCTACCCTCCAGCGTATCTACCTCTCCCCCCATCTTAGTGTCATCCACGAACTTGCTGAGAGTGCAATCCATCCCATCATCCAGATCATTAATAAAGATGTTGAACAAAACCGGTCCCAGGACAGACTCCTGGGGCACTCTGCTTGATACCAGCCGGGGCCGGCTCCAGGCACTAGCAAAGGAAGCAGGTGCTTGGGGCGGCACAGCTGAAGGGGCGGCATTCCGGCCATTCCTGGGGCGGCACATTTCAAGGGCCATTTTTTTTTTTGCTTCCGCAGCTTGGTGCCTGGGGCAGCAAAAAAGCTAGAGCCATCCCTGATACCAGCTGCCAACTAGACATCAAGCCATTGATCACTACCTGTTGAGCCCGACAGTCTAGCCAGCTTTCTATCAACCTTATAGTCCATTCATCCAATCCATACTTTTTTAACTTGCTGGCAAGAATGCTGTGGGAGACCATATCAAAAGCTTTGCTAAAGTCAAGATATATCATGTCTGCTGCTTTCTCTATATCCACAGAGCCAGTTATCATAGAATATCAGGGTTAGAAGGGACCTTAGAAGGTCATCTAGTCCAACCCCCTGCTCAAAGCAGGACCAATCCCCAATTTTTGCCCCAGATCCCTAAATGGCCCCCTCAAGGATTGAACTCACAACCCTGGGTTTAGCAGGCCAATGCTCAAACCACTGAGCTACCCCTCCTCCCTCTATTAGCTCATCATAGAAGGCGATCAGGTTGGTCAGGCATGACTTGCCCTTGGTGAATCCATGTTGACTGTTCCTGATCACCTTCCTCTCCTCCAAGTGCTTCAAAATGGATTCCTTGAGGACCTGCTCCATAATTTTTCCGGTCTGTAGTTCCCCGGATTCTCCTTCCCTTTTTTAAAGATGGGCCCTATATTTGCCTTTTTCCAGTTGTCCGGAAATAGATTCCCCAGCTATCCCTGGGTCTGCACATTCCCTTATACGACTGATGGACAGATTTTATTTTTCAATTGTTTTAGTCCCTTATAGTGTACCTGGGAATGTTAGGTCCAGGACCATGACTGAGGTGTGGGGTGTAATCTGTGGGTGACATAAGGAGTCCTTTATACTTAGCTGGTGGTTGATGATATGGTCTTTGGTCAGGATTATGATATGCATATGTGTTTATGTTTGTACCTTATACATTTTATAGGACACATTTGGTGTAACACACCCTACAGAGTATTCAAGTATACAGATGTCCAACAGCCCTTACAAACTGTATAAGTCCAAACATTTTCTTTTAAAATATATTTAAAATATTTAAAATATTCTTTTAAAATCAGCATTTGATTCTTTCTTCTAATGATTATTCATTACTATGGCAATGTTGATAGCTAGTTTTTTTGTGTTTTTTTACCCAGGTGTTGTAATTCGGCTTTTTTGGCTTGTCATTGCATGTAGCAACACATTCCCATCAGTGCAATTACTGTTATGGCTTGTATTCCCAGCAGTGTTACACTAAGTGTTTGGACTATTGGATGTAGAGTAACATCCTCTGGGATTGGCCACCAAGGTGTTTCCTCCTCTCTTTGCACACTTTCTACTTCTTCTGTTTGTTGTTGGATAAGACGAGCTGTGGGTATTAAGGCTTCCTTGGTTCTTGCCACCAACTCATGTATGTCCAGCTGAAATTGCTCCACTGGGAGAAACAATTCAATCAATACATTTTGTAGGTTGCCAGGAGGAGTAATAATATCAAGGGCAGTGCTGACGCTCCTTGTTGGCCAAAAGGCATGGGTGCATAGGCGCCGACTTCCGGTGGTGCCGGTGGGGGTTGACGCCCGGTGTCAGGGGCGGGGCCCCACTGGGCTCCGCCCCCGACGCCGAGCGACGTGGAGGGGCCCCGCCCCCAACGCCGGGCCCTGCCCCCAACGCCGGGTGACGTTGCGGGGCCCCGCCCCCGACGCAACGTCGCCCGGCGTCGGGGGCAGGGCCCCGCAACGTCTCCCGGTGCTGAGGTGAGCTTGCTGCGGGTCCCGGGACTGGCGGGGAGCTGGGCGTGGGCCCCGGGGATGGCGGGGAGCTGCCGGTGGGTGCTCTGCACCCACCAATTTTTCCCCGTGGGTGCTCCCGCCCCGGAGCACCCACGGAGTCGGCGTCTATGCATGGGTGCTAGTGACTTGCACACAAAATCCGGTATTGATTCCAGGACAAATGGTTCCATGTATAGAAAAACTGGAATATCCCAGAGCACATACCAGATCTTCTATTCATTCTGCCTCATTGACCAATTCTTTTTGTACCAGTAAGCATAGGCGCCAACACCGTGGTGCTCCGGGGCTGGAGCACCCACGGGGAAAAATTCGTCGGTGCTCTGCACCCACTGGCAAGCTCCCCTCCTCACCCCCTCCCCTGAGTGTGCCACGTCCCTGTTCCTCCACCGACCTCCCAGCGTTTCCCACCCGGCCGCCGCCAAACAGCTGTTTGGCAGCGTTAGCACGCTCCGTGACGGGGGGGAGGAGCGGGAACGTGGTGCGCTCAAGGGAGGAGGCGGGGAAGAGGCGGGGCCAGGGCGGGGATTTGGGGAAGGAGTTGGAAAATTGGCAGGGAAGGGGCGGAGTTGGGGTGGGGACTTTGGATAAGGGCTGGGAATGGGGGCGGGGCAGGGGCAGGGCCTCGTGGAAGGGGTGGAGTGGGGGCAGGGGCAGAGGGGGTGTCGAGCACTCATGGGAAAGAGGGGAAGTTGGCGCCCATGCCAGTGAGGCCCAGCCTCTTTTTGTGTTGTTGCTGTCAACTGTACCACAGCACACACCCAGCCACCATCCATTATGGTTTGGACAACAAGCCTGAGTCATTTCTAAGCCAGTTTCGGTTACTAGGCACACCGTGGGCTAGTGCTGTACGTAAGTATTATTTACCAAAGTTCCCACACTGTTGGCATAGTAAACTGACTGGATCGCTAGTAAACTGACTGGATCGCTAGTAAACTGACTGGGTCACTAGTAAACTGACTGGATCACTAGTAAACTGACTGGGTCGCTAGTAAACTGACTGGGTCGCTAGTAAACTGACTGGATCGCTAGTAAACTGACTGGATCGCTTCTCGGCCTTTTGGCTAAGATCAAAGGTATGTAGTCTCTTGACCTATCAAAGGCCGTGATCAATTGTCTTGATGTGTTTGGTCTTTTGGTCTTGAGGTGAACACCTTGTCTTTGTTTCATGGACCCTGAAGTGAAAACATTCCCTCGGGCCGGCCTTTTGGCTATAGATCAAGCATAATATCTGATCTGTTCTCTATCTGAGAACTTTATATTAAATGGATTTTTGGAACAGGGAGATGGAATAGACGCTTGCTCCGTCCACTCCACGCATCAACCCGGTATTGCAGTACTTCCGGGCATGGTGCACCTCCCCCTGGGGAGAATATACTGGTAGAAAAAAAATTCCCACTTCTCTTTTGGTGTTCAGTTTCTATGCTACTCTCTCGTTCGGGAGTTTCATAGCGACAAACGCTCCACGCCAAATTCTGCTCATACACAGGGAATTCTCCCCATCCGATTTCGTACCAGGTTCTCGTTGGTCTCCTGGCTGTTTGAGCGCCGGAGACCCGCTGCCCCGTCGGGGGCGCATCCATCCCCATCCGTCCCTGCCCTCAGCTTCCGCAGCTTCTGCTCTCAGCACAGGGGGTGAGCCGCGGGAGCCGGGCTGTGGATTGAGGGGAGTTTCCTGCGGGCGGGGGCGGGCAGGAGCGAGGATCACGGAGTGGTCGGTGAGCAGGGGAGCCATCAGCTCCATCCAGAACATAGCCATTAGATATGAACAATTTACCCTCATATCTCAATCTCTGTACTCTGACCCGTTAAGCCTTTACCCCCAATTGGGGATTTTGCAGATTATGTATTTCTTATGCCATCCGATCCTAAACGGAACTTCGCTCCCCTTGATAATCTGTACCTTATCCCCTGATAACCAGAAACTTCTACGCTTAAACTCTGTACCGTTGCTTTTATTTTTAACACTATCTTAATAAAATTCTTAAATCTGTTCTTATCCGTGTAATATCTGATCTGTTCTCTATCTGAGAACGTTATATTAAATGGCTTGTTGGAACAGGGAGTTGGAATAGGAGCTTGCTCCATCCACTCCACGCATCACCCAAGCAGCCTCCAGATTAGAACAAGCAAGGGGCACCTGGCGTCTTGAAGCTCAAAGATAATCATAGAATATCAGGGTTGGAAGGGACCTTAGCAGGTCATCTAGTCCAACCCCCTGCTCAAAGCAGGACCAATCCCCAATTTTTGCCCCAAATCCCTAAATGACCCCCTCAAGGATTGAACTCACAACCTTGGATTTAGCAGGCCAATGCTCAAACCCCTGAGCTATCCCTCCAAAGCAGGAAACAAGCCCTTTTTGGAGTGGGGGCAGAAAAGAAAAGCACCAAAAAGGCACAATCCAAGTTTTCCTGTTATGGGTCCCCCCTTCCAGCCATAATAATAATAATTCCCAGCTCTTAGCAGCAGCAGCTCACAAGGCCGAGGTCCCCAGCAGGCCAGTAGCAGATCCTGGTCTATCTACTAGGGAACGCTGCCTCTTTTTACAGTCAGGGACTGGGGCTCCACGCTACTCAGCAGCTCGCAGAAGCAACACGGTTGCCGTAGGCTTGTGAGGTTCATCCAGACGGAGCCGAGCTCCCGCAGGGGTCCTTTAGCCCAAGGTTCGGGGGAGTCGGCGTTACATCAAGTTCACCAGGAAGCGGAGGTTTAACAGTCGGGATCCCCACTCGCTCCCGGCTCACCCCCGGCTGGGAGTCTGTCATCCTGCCAGCCCCACCGCTCTCCGCAGGGGCTCCCAGCTTTGACTAGAGCTGATTTGCTAAGGGGAAAAAAGCCCAGGTAGGAAAGGAAACGGTGCCGTTCCCTTCTGCAGCATCTGCGGCATGGCAGGAGCATTGGCCAGCCTGGCCTGCGTGCCTAGCTACGTCCCTGCGCACAGCGGTCAGCCTGATTTCCTCCGGGACAGACAACGCAACAAGAAAAGGACACCGGGCGGCCCTGACTTGTCACTAGGGGGTACTGCACGAAGATGGGACTCAGGACTCCAGGGTTCAGCTACCAGTGTGACCGTAGCCAAGTTACTTCTTCCCCTCCCCCCCTTTGTGCCTCAGTTTCCCCTCAAACTCAGCTTCTGTCTTATCTGTTCCGATTGCAAGTTCTTTGGGGCAGGGCCTGTCTCTCACTCTGTGTCTGGGCAGCGCCTGGCACAACAGGGTCCCGATCTCAGCTGGGGAAGGGACTGTCTCTCGCTGTGTGTCTGGGCAGCGCCCGGTGCAACAGGGCCCTGATCTCAGTTGCCAAGGACTGTCTCTCCCTGTGTCAAATCTTTGCAACCAAGGAGGCAGGGAAAGCGCCACTTTGATTATTCAAACAGATAAAAATGCCAGTGTTTACTATTCAGACAAGAAAAGTTACATTTGCTGTTCAGGCGTTTGGAAGTTAAGTGTTACTTAACATTTTTGAACAAGGCATTTTAAGTTGTTAGCTCTCCTCTATTGGGGTAGGTAGCGGAGCAGTACCATGAGAGGAGTAGAACAGGAAGACGGCAGAATCGAGACCTTTCAATGTTTTGGCCCAAGCAAGGGGACATGGGGGCGACATTTGTGCCAAATGTTGTGGGCCGGCCCTCCCGCCCTCGCACGGGCCTTGGGGGAGAACTACCCTGTGGGTTAGGAAGATGCTCGGATCCTGTGGTAATGGGGGAGGGGCGCAGGGGGAGCGTATTAGCCCCATCGTTTGGTAGGTGGAGTCTGTTTGGAAACAAAATATTTGCCTGAAGTCATTCCCACACCTGTATCCAGCCATACCCGTGGGAAATATGTAACAGACCTTGTCCCGGTGTAGCCAGCCCCCGACCCGGCACCAGCCCCCAGTTCTGCCCACTTCCTGCCACTGTGGCCCCATCTCATCTCCTGACCTTGGCTGGGTGCCTCGGGCCCCTTGTAGCAGGGGGCTGTCCAGGAGGGTGCGGGGGGGGGGGGGGTAGCTCATTGCAGCCATGAGGGGGTGTCTTGTGGGTGCTGTCACCTCTGCCACAGACCCCCAAGAAACCCACTAGCTTCCTCCGCATGTGGGGAGGGGCTCCTACTTTCTGACTTGGGCTGGGGGGTGGGGGGAGAGTTTCCATGATGTCAGAGCTCCGGGGGGTGCGGGGGGGGGGGTGTTCGAATTATGACTCTGAAGTGGCAGACTCCGCCCCCTAGGGAGGCCGGACGCCGGAGCCAGGTAGGGCCCAGCTGCTAAGGCTGCCCCCAGCAAGGGTATATTGGCTTCTTTGCGTATGCAATTGCCTATTCGTTTCTTTAATTGCTTCTTTTGGGGCGCTGGGGGGGGGGAGGGGCTTCTGCTGCCTTTCTGTTTTGATTGGCTCCCGGCTGCGCAATCTGCTAAAACAAAAGCGTTGCAAGGCTGCTTGCTGCTTCATTTTTGCCTTTCGCTTTCGAGCCTCGGTGCCCCCTCCCCTCGGCAACCCCCCCACTGTCCAGCATCAGTCACCCAAGCCGAGGGCTTTGCAAAACCACTTTATTATCCAATAACAAGAAACAAAACAAAGGCAATTCCCTGACGAAAACTGTGTTAAAGCTGAGAAAGGGGCTGGAAGTGAAGGAAACCAGCGTCCCGATGGGTAACGACACCCTGTCCATGTCTAGCGCTTTCCGGCCAGAGATCTCCAAGTGCTATACACAGGAGGGCAGGATCATTGCCCCTCTTGCACAGATGGGGAAACCGAGGCACGGAGCAGGGCTGTGAGTTGCCCATGGGCAGGCAGACCCCAGCCCGCCTCCCTCCCAGTCCTGTTCTCTATCTGCCAGGCCGACCTGCCTCCCGAAAGCCAACACAGCCTGGAAAATCGAAGCCACAATTAAACTGCCCCAGAAATGCCAAGTTCCAGTGGCCCAAGTGAGGCCTTGCCCCGAGGCTCTGCTGCGGGGTGGGAGGAGGGCTGGGAGTCAGGACGCCTGGGTTCTCGCGGGTTTCCCCAGCTCATGGAGGAGGGTGAACGCTGCCCGGGGTGTGAGCAGTGGACTCTCATCGGGTTCTGGGTCGCAGTGCGGCGGTGCAGAGGGGACTGCGGAAGGCAGGGATCTCGGCCGTGCTCAGTTACAATAGTCTTTGGGGCTGTTATAATACTCGCCGCCATCGTCGGATGGGCAGGGAATCTCCCCGGCACACGGGATTTCCTGATGGGGACACAGGAAGAGAGACAGATTGTGTGAAAGAGGGGACACTCCCCCAGCAGGAGACCTGTGTGTGATGTCTGCCTGTAACTGCAGTAATGGGGGCAGGGCGGGGGAGTGAGATCCAGGACTCCTGGGTTCTCTCTCTGGCTCTGGGAGGGGAGTGGTGTCTAGTGGTTAGAGTAGGGGGGTGTGGGGTTGGGAGCCAGGACTCTTGGATTCTATCCCCAGCTTTGGGAGGGGAGTGGGGTCTAGTAGTTAGAGCGGGGGAGGGGCTGGGACCCCGGACTCCTGGGTTTACTGCCCTGCAGAGCTGTGAACTGCAGTTACCAGGCACACTAACGAGCATCCCCAGCTGTATTTGGGCAGAGATCTCCCAGCCCCTGTGCCAGTTCAAGTTCTGGCTATTGGATGTGAAGGAGAATCTCCCCTGAGCCATTAGCGGGATGGGAGTCTATGACACATGCTCAGGTAGTGCTGATTCCGTCCAGCTGGGGGTAGGGGTTCACCCTATGGGGGGGGGGCCCACAGGCTGCAGTTGCATACTCAACCCCAGCTAGTATGTGGAGGCAGTGGGGACCCAGGGGCTAACAGACCCCTCCAACTGACCTCATAGAGCGAGTTTCTCTGTGAGGCGCTGGGGTCCTCTCTGCTGCCCCCTGGGGAAGGAGACACAATTATCCTTTTTCACTGTTTATTTTCCTTTTTTAAACATTTTCCCCCAAATCGATCGTTTCCCCCCCTGTGGCAACTCCCCCACAAAGCAGGCCGCTTCCGCCAACCCTCACACACACGGTGCAGGGCTCAGCCCCTCCAGCAGGGACACACACACAGTGCAGGGCTCAGCCTCCCCAGCAGGGGGCAGCAGGGACACACACGCAGTGCAGGGCTCAGCCCCTCCAGCAGGGGGCAGCAGGGACACACACGCAGTGCAGGGCTCAGCCCCTCCAGCAGGGGGCAGCAGGGACACACATGCAGTGCAGGGCTCAGCCTCCCCAGCAGGGGGCAGCAGGGACACACACGCAGTGCAGGGCTCAGCCCCTCCAGCAGGGGGCAGCAGGGACACACACGCAGTGCAGGGCTCAGCCCCTCCAGCAGGGGGCAGCAGGGACACACACGCAGTGCAGGGCTCAGCCTCCCCAGCAGGGGGCAGCAGGGACACACACGCAGTGCAGGGCTCAGCCCCTCCAGCAGGGGGCAGCAGGGACACACACGCAGTGCAGGGCTCAACCTCCCTAGCAGGGGGCGGCAGGAACACACACACACACACTCCAGGTTTTCCATGAAGCAGCCAGAGCCCCCCCCCTTTTCCTGCCCCTCCCCCAATTCCCACCCAGGGGGGTCCCTTACCCTGCAGACTCCCCCCAGGTTCTTTCCGTTGGCGGATTCTCCTGGCCAGACAATAAGCCCCGAGGTTGCTCAGGAGGAAGAGCAGCAGGACCCCTGTTCCGAAGCCTGCCATGGGGCCAGGGCTCAGCTGGTACCAGTCACTGCCATCTGTGGGGGGGAGGGACGGAGAATAGGGTCATTAGCTCCAGTGTCATGCAGGGTGCAGTGGGGCAGGCACGGGGGAGATGGGAGCTGGTTGAGGAGGCAGCATAGTCCTAGGGGGCACAATGAAGGCAAGTCTCAGTGGAGGGGGCAGGAAGGAAGCTGGGTTTTTAACCAGGAGAATTTTCCTCCCACGTGTTTATTGGATATTGGAGTTTTTTCCAGGTTCATAAAACCTCCAATCTCCTCTTACTACAATAGCACCTAGAAGCCTCTGCTGAGATCAGAGCCCCGTTGTGCCAGGCGCTGCCCGGACACAGAGGCAGAGACAGGCCCTGCCCCAGCTGAGATTAGGGCCCTGTTGTACCAGGCACGGCCCAAAGACACAACCAGAGACAGTCCCTGTCCCTGCTGAGATCACAGACTCAGAGCGAGAGACAGACCCTGCCCCAAGTGAGACCAGAGCTCCCTTGTGCTGGCAGCTGCACAGGCCAATGGAAGAAAAAAAATGTGAATTATCACAAAAACGTGTGTTTCTGTTTTCCTGGGTACAAAATAGAGCCGGCAGGGAAGGGGAGGCGGAAGGGGAGTGGTGGGGCCTCGGGCAGAGAGGGAGGGGCCGGGGGCTAGACTTCCCCAACAACTCGTTCACCCGCCGCCCATGAATTGCTCCTTCAAAACGTAGGTAAAAACTGAGATGAAAAATGCAATGAAAAGTCCGGCAAAGAGCTAATTTTGAGGGGGACAAACCAGACATTTTCCCTGATGATTAAAAAATATTAAATGTCAACCAAATGTACGTTATTTGAACGGCTGTTTCTCGGCCTGATGACAGGTTGACTTGCAATGTCATTCGGCTGCTAGATGGCTCTGTGCGCTGGACAGGGATACTGGAGCCTGGTCAACAAAATGGACCCAGCTGGAGCACGAGCTGGGAGCTTGTTTATTGTGGTTGGCCTTGGAGAAGGACGGTGCTGGGGTGGCATGGGGGGTGGGGGTTCAAACATGGCGCATGGGGGGCTCTAAGCCATTCCCTGGCTATGTAATGTGTAACGTGGAGTCAAATGCACCCAGTACTTACATACAACAGTGATGGTGAGTGGCAAGGAGGTGGATTTCCCTAGGGTGTTGTGCACCTCACACAGATACTCTCCCCCATCAGCCACCTGGACGCCCAGGAAAGCCAGCTCCGGCTGTGCCCATTCCAGCCGCTCACCATCCTTGTACCAGGAGAAGCCCACTCCGCCATAGGCGCTGGTGTCCAGCCGGCACGTCAGGGACAGGGGTTCCCCCGTGCTGCGATGAGGGCCTGGGGTGGCCACCACATGCACCACGGGGGGGACTGCAGAGGAAGTGGAATGAGATATGAGCTAATGAGGCCCCCGTGGGACAGCAGCTGGGGGCTTAGGCGCAGCATGGGATGGGGTGGAGGGTCTCCATGGCTCCGCCCCCAATGCTCTAGCCTCACTCCCATATCCAAGTGATGGCGAAAGGAGGGCCCCTGCCCCCTCCCATTTGTGAACCTGGTTCCACCCCCATGGCTGTGGCCCTGCCCCCAACTGGAATGTCAGCGACAGAAAGGCCCCCCCAATCTGTGCTCTCCTGCTCCGCCCCCATGGCTATGGTCCCACCCCCATTTGGAATGTAGGTGAGAGAAGGGTCCCTCCCTTCTGTGCCCCTTGGCCCCCGCCTCCAGGGATGTGGCCCCGCCCCCAATTGGAATGTCAGTGACAGAAGGGCCCCTCCCATCTGTGCTCCTTGGCCCCGCCCCCAGAGCTCTGGCCCCACCCTGGCCCTTGGTACTCACCAAGGATGGCCACATAGATGGTGGGGGATATGGCCAGGTAGCTGCGCCCGGTGCCAGAGACCCACTTCATGCAGGTGTAATTGCCCCCGTGAGACAAGGTTGCCCCCTTGATCTGCACAGAGGGGCGCCAGGGCAGGTCCTCGTAGTTGTGAACCCAGAAGTAGTCCTGGTCCAGCGACCCGCTGTCCCCCACGCATCTCAGCGTGAACGAGTCACCCTCCCTGATCGGGCCCGGGCCGTCCGCGTCCACCAGGACCTTCAGGTGGGGGGGCCGGCCTGAAAAGGCCATTGGAGATGGGTCAGAACCAGCGGCCTATTGAGAGGAAGCCCCGTGCCCCATTCCCTGCCCCTCTGAGCCAGCCAGTCCCTCACCCTGGGGCCGAATGGGAGCTGGTGCCCCCAGAGGGGAAAGGCCCTGTGTCCCATTCCCCGCCTCCCAGCCAGATCCCTGCCCTAGGGCTGGATTAGAGCCAGTGTCTGCTAGAGGGGAAAGGCCCCGTGCCCCATTCCCCGCCCCCCAGCCAGCCAGCCCGTGCCCCCTATAACGGGAAAGCCCCATACATAATGCTACTCACCTGTGGCTTGGGACCCTTTGGGGAGGCACGTATTCTGGTAGCCCCGCACCCGGCACTCCAGCGCCGCCCCCCGGTATTGCCAGATGATGCGCATGCTCAGTGCGCTCTCGCGTTTGCCAGCTGCAGTTTCCTCCAGGATCCGCCCGCTGGCTCCGTCGTACCAGTACAGGCCGGAGGAGGCGCAGCGCTTGGAGATGGAGCAGATCAAGTTGGCGTTCAGGGGTCCTGGGGCCCTGGACATGCCATAATTGACCCTGCAGGGATGTTCTGTGCACGGGGGGGGGGGGGGGGGGGGGGACGGGGGGGGGGGGGGGACGGGGGGGGGGGGACGGGGACGACCAGTCATTGCTGGGGGCACGGCCATGGGCACAGTCACCTCCAGTCACACCCACTGCCCCTTCTTTGAGAGCTTCCTCGAGACCAGGAGGGGGTGGGACCTGTACCAGGCTCCCCACTCCCCCACCCTGGGGTGTAGAACTGATCAATGAAATTGTTTTCAATTGTTCACTTTATTAATATAACTTCATAAGCAAAGTTTGATGTTACCCCAATAACTGGCTAATCGAGTTTCATTTTCAATCCAATTGCTGCTTAAATCACTGAAACTTGCACTGTTTCAACATTGTAACTTCTGCTCACTGTTTGCCATTCATTACGGGGGGGAGGGATAGCTCAGTGGTTTGAGCCTTGGCCTGCTAAACCCAGGGTTGTGAGTTCAATCCTTGAGGGGGCCATTTAGGGATCTGGGGCAAAAATGTGGGATTGGTCCTGCTTTGAGCAGGGGGTTGGACTAGATGACCTCCCTAAAGTCCCTTCCAACCCTGAGATTCTATGATTATACTTGTCCATATTGTAACTTCTCAAGTATCAGAGGGGTCGCCGTGTTAGTCTGGATCCGTAGAAGCGACAAAGGGTCCTGTGGCACCTTATAGACTAACAGAGGTATTGAAGCATAAGTTTTCCGGGCTGGCCCCCGATACCCCAGGGCAGCACCAGGGGGCGCTGTGCGGCAGGGAGGGAGGTGGGGACTCTTTCACCCACGAAAGCTTATGCTTCAATACGTCTGTTAGTCTATAAGGTGCCACAGGACCCTTTGTCGCTTCATTGTAACTTCTGTTCATTGTTTGCTATTTCTTACACTTGTCCATATTGTAACTCAAACTCCATTTTAACTCGTCCCAAACTCCATTTTAAAAATGCTCACTCCATTTTGCAAAACCCTGATGTAATCTTATTAGTTTAGTCTAGATGTGTGAATGAGGTATGGATGGATGATGGAATCAACCTCCATCCCCAGCCTGTCCTGATGAAATAAAGTTTAAACACCAACAGCTGAAGATGCAGACAACAGCCCTGACAAAGCAAGAAGAGTCCACCCTAAAGAGAAAAGAACAAAGGTACAACTGAAGGAACATCAAAGCCAGGTCCAAGGCTGAAAGTCATGTCTGCCATTGACGGGTGATCAATCACACCGACCCCAGAGGCAGCATGACACAGCAAGACCTAGAAACCCTGGATTCAAACTAAAAGCCTAGGAGAGAAAGGACGGGTGAGCTGGAAGACTTTGGAGGGTAACATTCTGCTGCCAACATGGAAGGGCATCGGTGCATGCCCAACAGAGACCCAGCTCTTCCTTGTGCCCGGCTTTCCTGGCCAGTTAGCTGCCACAAGCAAAGAACCCAAGCCATGAACTCAAGCTCCATTCAGGACTGGTAACTATCTAGCAACTGCAGAACATTTGATGTGTGTGTGTGTGTGTGTGTGTCTGTGTGTGAGTGTATAAGTGTTAGGTATTAGCTAGTGGTCATAGATTAAATTGAACGTGGCATCTTGTCTTGCCCCCTGAAACGATCCTGTGTAGTTTTGTCTGTATAACAAGGGCTGGGAGAGAACCCAGGAGTCCTGGATCTCCGCCCCACTGTTGTGACCACTAGATCCCACTCCACTCCCAGAGCTGGGAGAGAACCCAGGAGTCTTGACTCTAGTTTTGGCTTCCTCTAACCACCAGACTCCACTGTTTCTTCCCAGCTTTGCAGAATGTGATCATCTGATTTGAGTGAAATGTTATGAGTGTTGTACAGCAACCATCTTTGGGGACGGCTCGATGGGCGCTGAGGTGCGGCCACCTCTGGGGCGGAGCAGCTGGGGAGCAGCCGCACATAACGCCACCTGGGGCCAGGCTGGGTTGCTGGTGAAACATTTCTGCAAGAGGAGCTGGGGATTACCTGACACCGTGAGGCACAGGGCTCGGGGGCTTCTCCAGCTTTGGCTCTGGGTCTGGACCTCGAAGGAGTATCTGCCCCCGTCTCCGAGCGCCAGCGGGTTGAGGCGCAGGGTGCAGTTGTGCAGCAGGTCGCCCAGGAACTGGGCGCGCTCGGCCTTGCCATAGCCCTGCCCTGCTGCTGCGGGGAGCCCCACAATTCTCTCCTTGTCCCGGCTCCAGGCCACGGCTCTGACGAGCTGCCCCTCGGGGTAAGCGTAGGAGCAAGGGATCGTCACGCATGAGCCGCTCCATCCGACCACCGGGCCCGCGGGCAGGGTCACTCCCCAGTCCTGGCAACCGGCACCTGGAGGGGAAGCAGCGCCCTGCTATTCGCAGATCCCCCTGGTGCTGCCCTGGGGCATCGGGGCCAGCCCTGACTGCCAGGGGAGAGCCCCCACCCCGCTCCCTGCAGCACAGCGCCCCCTGGTGCTGCCCTGGGGCATCGGAGCCAGCCCTGCCTGCCAGGGGAGAGTCCCCATCCCGCTCCCTGCAGCACAGCGCCCCCTGGTGCTGCCCTGGCGTATCGGAGCCAGCCCTGACTGCCAGGGGAGAGCCCCCACCTCCCTCTCTGCAGCACAGCGCCCCCTAGTGCTGCCCTGGGGCATTGGGGCCAGCCCTGACTGCCAGGGGAGAGTCCCCATCCCGCTCCCTGCAGCACGGTGCCCCCTGGAGGTTGCAACTGAACCCCAGATGTCCAGATGCCCCCTGCTGGATTTCAAGCACTGGCAGGTGGAGCCGTCGCCATGGCAGAGTCTCCCACATTCCCGGCTCCCTGTTCATCCCCGTTACTACATCCCAGCCCCAGCCCCAGAGCAACCAGCCCCACTCACCGGTCAGGATGGAGAGGGCCAGCAGCAGCAGGGCCTCCATCTCCTCCAGGGTGAAGGTTGACGTAGGGCCTACAAGAAAAGGGAACCGGATTGGGGCCCGGGAAAGGTTCCTATGAAAACGTTTTCAGCACAAAGAATGTCCCAGAAAGGCTGCAAGTTCCATTGCGAGGCCGGGCTGGGGGCTAAGGCAGGAGATCTCGGATCTTGTCACAGCTGGAGACCAATGTGGGAGTCGCACATTCATTCGATTGATCCCGCGGAGGTTCAATGGGTTCGTGTCCCCAGGTCAGGCCCAGGATTACGGATACTGGGGTTCAGCTGGGAGCCCCGCTGGGCACAGCTGGGACACTCGCACCGGAGGAATTATTAGCACATTTCGGGGGCAGTCCTTCCCAGGTCAATTCCCCTCCGTGGGGAAAATCTGCCCCTTATTCCCAGTCTCCATTTCTCTGGCTCCATCCCCCAGCCGTCGGCTCTCGCTCTGCCCCTGTCTGTTGGGTTAATGAGCCCTCTGCTCCCCAAAACCTTCCCCCCACCAGCAGGGAGGTGCTGACAGACAGGGATCTAGACCCTTCTGAGCCTTCTCCAGGTTAAACTCACTAGATCGAGCTCCTTCAGTGCTTGGCTCTCGGGCAGGTTTTCCAGCCCTCGAATCGTCCCCGTTGCTCTTCTCCGACACCTCCCCCATTTCCGGACACCCTGTTTGACGTGTGGCCCCCCAGAGCTAGGCGCAGTCTCCCCAATGTCACGTTCAGTGGGGATTCCAGCTCCTACTCGCTATTCCCCTGAGTCTCCAGCCCAGGGTCATGCCCACCCTCTTAGCCAGAGCAGCGCCCAGGGAGCTCATGAACAGTCAGCTCCACCAGGACACCTGGGTCCTTCCCAGAGCCGCTGCTGAGCAGGGTACAGCCCCCGCAGCCTGGTGATGATGGGCTCACCCAGCGTCCCATGGGGCTGGCTCCCCCGCTGTGATACACAGTTCCTCTAGCTGGGCCCTTCTCTCTCGCCCCCACTGGGGCCAGAGATGCTGAGTTGATGTCTTCGAAGATCTGATGTGACAGGATTCTAAGAACAGGATCTCATAGAGAAGGCGGAAGGGGCCAGCGATTATCTGCTGTCTGGATCATGCTGAACCAACACTAGTGGTGAAACAGGCCTCCTGGGTTCTTTATCCAGCTTTGGGAGGGCATGTGAGGGGAGGGGAGAGGGGTCTAGAGGTTAGAGCAGGGGTGGGGCCTGGAAGCCAGGACTCCTGGGTTCGCTCCCTGGCTCTGGGAGGGGAGTGGGGTCCCGTGGTTAGAGCAGGGGGACAGGTAGTCAGGACTTTGGGTTCTATCTCTGGCTTTGGGATGAGATTGGGGGTCCAATGGATTAGAGCAGGGGGGGGGACTGGGAGTCAGGACTCCTGGGTTCTATGCCTGGCTTGGGGAGGGTTGTGGGATCTAATGGTTAGATTGGGGGAGGGGGCAGGGGCTTTTCCCTGGTAGGCGGCTGGGTGCAGTGAGCTGTGAGCGCCTCAGACTTGTTCCTAGCAAACAGGTCTGAAGCACAAAATCCACACCCCAGATGGTGTTAACCAGCCCCTGGCTGGCTGAACGAGCCATGGAGACTGAGCTCTCCTCTGCCCCCTAGAGGGCAGGTGGGCATGAGTACGGGGTACAGAATGGCTCAGCAAAGACCCCAGGGGGAATTCAGTCTCCCTGGCACATGAGCTGGGCCTTATCTTTGTTCTGCCAGAAGCCTCCAGTTACAATTTGCCCTTAGTGTGCAAGCAACTGTTCAGGCTTTGGAAGAAATTTGTTTTTCATTCGTTTTTGCACTTTAGTTCTCTCCGGGGTGCGCACTGCCTCAATCCTTCAGTTTATAGAGAGTCATTTGCTCCCTGGGAACCTGGCCTTGGTGGTTTCTGCTGAGAGTCCCCACAGAGGGAGTTCCCTGGATGCTGTTTACGACCACATCTGCCCAGGACTGGTGCACATACAGCAAACAAACAAGTTGCACTGAGACTATACCCAGCCTCCATGGTGCTAATTTCTCCCCCTTCAGGTGACTGACCTACAAAGCTCTGGATTCTGCTCCCACTCCCCAGAGGGGCAGCGATATTCCCGTGTTTGTGCAGCACCTACCACACTGGGGTGCTTGCCCAGGCTTGGGGCTCAGCACTACTACAGTGCAAATAATAACTAATAATAAACCTACAAGATCTTATATTTAAAAATTCAATTACTCCTTCATCCAAACACCATATAACCCAGTTACCAGCTGCACACAGACGCTGCGCGGGGACAGCTCCCCTGGCACTGAGATGCAGCCTCCTCTGGGGTGGAGCAGCCGGGAAACGGCTGCACATAACACCAGGCAGGGACGGCTCACCCAGTGCTAAGATGCAGCCACCTCTGGGATGGAGCAGCTAAGTAAGAGCCACACATAATACCACGCCTAGGATGATTCACCGGGTGCTGAGATGCAGCCACCTCTGGCACAGAGCAGCCAGGGAACAGTGGCACATAATGCCCCAGGGGGAGGGCTAAACTAAGAGCAACACCTTCCATTTCAATTTAAGCCGCTTTGAGACTCTAAAGCTTTAAGCTGCTTTTGGGACTCTAAACACAGACTCTGTTCCAACACACAGACACACACACACACACACACACACACAATCATAGAAGTTCCCGGGAGTGTGAGATCTCAGGAGCACAGCACTTACCCTGGCCTTGGGTCTGCGTTAGCCACTCGAAGCCCCGTCCGATCTCACCACACACAGTAACCAGGGAGGCAGTGGGCTACGGCAGATAGACAAACATCCCTGCTTGTAACCCACAAGCCCATGTGCTGGTCTGGCAGGGGCTGGGGCTCAGGGGAGGAAAAGGAACTGTGATAAAGACTTCCTGGCTCTTAATAGCACCAGGCCTGATCTTCACATGTCAAGAAGAGCCAGGGGTGAGAGGCGGCGGGTAGGGGGTGCACAGAGTGGGACCCAGGACTCCTGGGTTCCATTCTCAGCTCTCAGAGCAGAGTGGGTGTGACGTTATTGACATAATCTGTAACTGTATAGATCATTGTTGCAACCACTGTTATATATTTGCAGCAAATATTGTACAAAGGTTAAGGTGCCTAAGACAAGGTTGTGGTTTGCTGGATGTGATTATGCTGTCTGTCTGTGTGTATCGTTTTTGTAGTTGAAGTTATGAATATTGGCTCTATACTGTCTGTATTTCAATCTTTTGCTGTGCTTCTGGGTGAAACCCCAGACGAGTTGGTGTCAGCTCTGCTAACCGGCTGGATGGCCCATTGAGGACCATCAGCTACACAATTGACCCATTGAGAGAAGGCAGACACGCCTTGTAACTCAGCAAAGTATGCAGGAACTTGCCCATGTGACTCCAAACTCCATTTTGCTGTAATTTTCCACAGTAAGGACAAAGAGGTGTTCTTACACCTGGAAAAGACTATAAAAGGCAGCTGCCTCATCTCCATCTTGTCTTCAATCCTGCTTCATAACTCTGGAGGGACTTTGCTCCAATGGAAGCTCTGAACAAAGGACTGAGTGACCCATCCCAACTGTGGATGTACTCCAGAGACTTGATTTGAACCTGCAGTTTATTCCATCTCTGCTACAAGCCTGAACCAAGAACTTGGCCATTGCTGTATGCAATTGATTCAATTTAACCAATTCTAGCTCTCACCTAGACCTTTTTCCTTTTATGAATGAACCTTTCGATTTTAGATTCTAAAGGATTGGCAACAGCGTGATTTGTGGGTAAGATCTGACTTGTATATTGACCTGGGTCTGGGGCTTGATCCTTTGGGATTGGGAGAACCTTTTTATTTTACTGGGGTACTGGTTTTCATGACCATTCATCCCCATAACGAGAGGCACTGGTGGTGATACTGGGAAACTGGAGTGTCCAAGGGAATTGTTTGTGTGACTTGTGGTTAGCCAGTGGGGTAAAACCAAAGTCTCCTCTGTCTGGCTGGTTTGGTTTGCCTTAGAGGTAGAAAAACCCCAGCCTGGGGCTGTAACTGCCCTGCTTGAAGCAATTTGTCCTGAACTGGCACTCTCAGTTGGGTCCCGCCAGAACCAGCATCGTTACAGTGGGGTGTAGTGGTTACAGTGGCAGGCTAGGATCCAGGATTCCTGGGTTCTATCCCAGCTCTAGGAGGGGAGGGGAGTCTAGTGGTTAGAGCAGGGGTGGAGCTGGGAGTCAGGATTCCGAGTCCATAGTGAGTGAGCGAGGACTATCTGGCCAAATGGCGAGCGCCTGGCACATGCTGGCCGCTCTGCTTCTCCGGCAGCCTCGTGGGCTCCCCACTCTGCCCTGAGCAGCCACGAATGTGAATTGTTGCCAGGCCCAGTTCACACCTAGACCCACGGTGCCGTCCGCACCTGTTCTGCCTGCTGCTTTGCAGAATGTCGTCTGGTCCTTGGGCCTCCCATTCCAGCTTCCAGGCCCAGTTGACATCTGGCTGTCTCACTCCCCCGGGGAGAAGCTTAAGCCCTTCACACCCAAGCGAGTGGGGAAACTGAGTCATCAAATGATTACAAACCCCCCCACACACACACACATTCTACACCTCCCTCGGAAGGCGATTTGGGGGCACAGAGCGCTCTTTAACCCAGCTGACAAAGGCAGAGCGAGACCTGATGGCTGGAGGATGAATCCAGACTAGAAATAAGGAGCAGATTTTCCCCAGGGATGGAGCAGATTCTGCAGCCCTTGAAGTCTTTGCATTGAGATCGGGCACCTCCCTCTAAAAGCTCTGCTCTAGCTCAACTGCCAGATATGGGCTTGAAATGTACAAAGGGGGCAGAGTTGAGGGTGCTCTAGCTTGAGCCCCAGATCTGTGCTGGAGGTGGGGGGCGGGGAGGCACAGCCTGGACGCTCGTAATGCTCCCTTCTGGCCTTAGAACCTGTAAATCTCTGAGTCCTGCCTTCCAGCCCGCCCCCTCCTGCTTCTAACCACTGGGCTTTATCATCTCCTAAACAGCAAGTCCCTCATTGTTGGGTGACAGGAAACTTCTCTCAGTTTCTTTCCCTCGTCTCTCCAGGTGGGGAGGCTGCAGAAACACACGAGCAGGGATTATTTTTATTGGCCTCGCCCCCACTGTCTCCATGCTGAGTGTCAGCGGTGGGATCATCCCAGACAACCAGCTGCTCTCCCAGATCTGGGGGTAGTTGAGAGCCACCCGGCAGCTTTCCCTCGTCTGGGCCTACACATGTCATGTTTAGGGAACACCAGGGGCTCTTGGTGTCTGCAAGGGGGATCAGAACAGCTTCAAGGGGAAAGAAAGGATCAGAGTGTTTTTCGGAGCCGGCAGCCAACGGACACATCCCACCGCAGCAGCGGCTGGATTTCAGAGCTGACTGAACGTACCCTGCGGGGCATGGCTGTGAGGCTGTGAAATAGCTGCTGCGCCTCACCCCAGAGGTGGCTGCATTTCAGTGGTGTGGGAACGGGTCACCACGTTCACACACTGGGAAATGTTTCAGAGAGACACCAGATTAATCTGTAATTGTAGCATGTGAACAGCAAATTCATTAGCGCGCGGGGGCGTGGAGCCAGGAGTCCCGGGTTCTATCCCTGGGCAGGGACTGACTGTCTCTCACTCTGTGTCTGGGCAGCGCCCGGCACAACGGGGCCCTACAGGGTCGTCCCTACCTATGGTGGTGCCCTACGCAGCCCGAGCACCTGCACCCCCCCTGCGGGGGGAGCGGCCGCTCCGCTGGGGGGCTGGCCCCTCCGTGGGGTGGGGTGGGGGGGAAGGCTGTGCTCAAGGGCTGCAGGAGCTGTGGGGGGCAGCAGCAGGGCAGGGAGGCCCAGGGCCATGCAGGGGATTAGCGGGGGGTCTGGTGCCGGCAGCAGGAGTCGGGACTGACGGGTTAAAATCTATGTGCTGCTTGTATAACTATTTGGCATATGGACTTGTGTCAACTTTTAGAGGCCCAAAAGTCCAGAGTTTGGCTAAGAGGCCAGAGGCCTAGTGAATAGTGATTAGCTAAGAGAAAACAGAGTGAACAAGAGAGAGCCTCGCTTTGTTTGTTTAAGTCTGGTCAGCAATATGCCAGATGTTGAAGCAATAACTAAATATTGTATCTTCCCTAAAGTTGCAAGTGTGGGACAAAGGCAGCTTGTCCCTGTTGTGTTAGTTTCTTCTGGAGGGAGAAGATCTTCCCACAGACCAGCCTTGAGTTTATGAAGGGTTGGCATGTCAGTATAAAGATAAGGCCTCCCACCTGTCTTTCCCAGGGACCAAGCCTGCCTTAACACACAAAGAAAGCAATTCTATTTATCATATACTTTTCACTGTTTTTGCTTTCATCCCTAGGAATGCATCTGTTAAATGATCAGAGGGGCTACTTCATTCCTATGGACCCCAAATCGAATTCAACATATACATATATGTTACTAATACAGTTTATTAAAGTACTAATTAAATGTTAATTAGTGAACTTGAGACCATGGGCGGAGACATTATGTAACCTTTTGACCATTGGGCTATTGTGCTTATCTTGTCTTGCTGCTAGCCTATCCCGGGGTGTGAACTGCCCACCCCGTCACTTTCCCCGCCCATGGAAAATCCATATAGTCCATTGTAATCAATTGATTGGCAGTGTCTCTTCGCCTAATAAGCAGGTGACACTCCGGCAGCGCTGTCGTAATAAACTCCTATGCTTGACCTCTACACGGTGTGGAATTTATGTCCTTCAGGACACCCTCCGCCCCCCGCACTCACCGGTGGCAGCGGGAAGCAGAGCGACCTGGCCCTAGCCTGCTCCACTCCCCCAGCTCCCAGCCCTGTCGCTTGTGGGAGGGATAGCTCAGTGGTTTGAGCATTGGCCTGCTAAACCCAGGGTTGTGAGTTCAATCCCTGAGGGGTCATTTAGGGACCTTGGGCTGTGAGGGCAGGGGACTGAACTCAATGACCTTTCAAGGTCCCTTCCAGCTCTATGAGCTAGGTATATCTCCAGAGATATGTCTGTATAAGGGATCTGGTCCGTCCTCCGTGCTCACCAGCGGTGGCGGAGGGAAGTGGAGCAACGCGGCTGGGAGCTGGCGGAGTGGAGCCAGGTGGGGCCAGGTGGCTCCTCCTCCTGCCGCCGGTGAGTGCGGGGGTTTGCCTGACCCCTTCTGCCGGCTCCAGTACCCCTCCCGCCCCAATCCCATGGGCTGCGTCGCTCGCGGGAGGGAGGTGGGTGGTGACCCAAGTTACGTGGTGCCCTACGCAGCTGCGTATTGTGCGTATGCATAAGGACGGCCCGGGGGGTCTGGATCCCAGCTTGGGCGGGGCTGTGGCTGTGCAGACTTGCCGTGCCGAAGTTTCCACGCTCACAACTCTCACCGAAAGCAGCCGGGGCCCCTGTGCCGGCCCCATCTCGACGGGGAGTTCGTGGGGGGGAGCTCTCCGTGGACAGCTGGGTGGTCAATGAGGTGGCAGATCAGGGTGTCAGGGAGAGTGGTTTTGGGATGAACGTTTGTGTTTTCAGGGATTTTTATTTTATTATTATAGAACCCCATACACCTCCCCCCACTATCCATCCCCATCCACCCTTGACCACCTCCTTATCTATCCCCATCCACAGCATTATCCATCTGCATTCACCCCCACCACCGCCTATCCATCCCCATCCCCACCCCATTATCGATCCCAGAGCCATAGTGAGGAATTTCTGTGCCCGAGGCAGTCAGGGGCGCACAAGGGACCGGCGTCATGCCCGCAGGAGGTCCTTCCTCCCCTGCCGCCGAAGCCGCGGCGGCTTGCCTGCGGGAGGTTCTCCGGTCCCGTTCCAGAGCGTACCCTCCGCCGAATTGCCGCCGAAACCGCGGGATCGGCGGACCTCCCGCAGCTAAGCCGCGGCGGCTTCGGCGGCGTGGGAGGAGGGGGCGCCCCTGACTGCCGCCTTCTGTGCCCCTGAGTGCCCTGTGCCCCGAGGCGAGTGCCTCGCCCTAGTTACGGCTCTGATCCGTCCCCGTCCACCCCGCATTATCCATCCCCATACACACGCCCTTATCCACCCCCATACACACCCCTTTCACTCGCCACTATCTCTCCCCCCACTATCTAGCCATCTATCAAGTGGGCGCCTCCCCTAGGAGTCACGCAGGTGCCAGGGTTAAGCTTCTACAACTAATGACTCTTCACTTCCCTTTGTGTGTCGGGGACTAAAATGATCGTTGCTATAAGAGCCCGGAGGGCCGCCCCGCCCCCCCCCCCCCATACCCTTCCCACAAGCCACGGCGCCAGAATGGGAAGAGGGGCTCTGTGGGATAGCTGCCCAGAATGCACCGCTCCCAAGGCCGCTACAAGTGCTGCAAATCTGGCCACGCCAGTGCGCTGTCAGCTGTCAGTGTGGACACACGGCAGCGCTTTCCCTACGGCGCTGTACGAAGGCCGGCTTAACTCCCAGCGCTCTACCGCTGCACGTGTAGCCAAACCCTTAATGTCTGTCTAGTGTCTCAGAAGTGATGCTGGAACAAGCGCAGAAAGAACTCATTGGTCAGGAAAATGGTTCTCAGGAGCAGATTAAAGTGGATGGTCAGATTAAAGTCCTGGCTGAGGAAGGAAAGGGTAGATTTTTGACGGGTGATGGATTGTTGGCTAGTACAGCTTGTAAAAGTGAACCTGGAAAAGGTAGCAGTGATTTGCTGGAAGTAGTTCAGTGTAGTGTGAAGAGCAGCAGTTTATCTGTTGGCTCGCCCGGCCCTGGGATGCAGCCACCTCTGGGGCAGGGCAGCTGGGGAACAGCCGCACAGTGATCCCACATAAGGCTGGCTTGCCTGATGTGAGATGCAGTCAGGATTTCTGGCTTCTATTCCCAGCTCTGGGAGGGGAGGGGAGTTTGGTGGTGAGGGGGAGGGAGGAGCTGGGAGTCAGGACTCCTGGGTTCTATCCTAGCTCTGGGAGGGGAGTGGGGCCTAGTGGTTAGAGCTGGGAGTCAGGACTCCTGGGTTCTATCCTAGCTCTGGGAGGGGAGTGGGGCCTAGTGGTTAGAGCTGGGAGTCAGGACTCCTGGGTTCTATCCTAGCTCTGGGAGGGGAGTGGGGCCTAGTGGTTAGAGCTGGGAGGGGGGAGCCAGGACTCCTGGGTTCTATTCCTAGCTCTGGGAGGGGAGTGGGGCCTAGTGGTTAGAGCTGGGAGGGGGGAGCCAGGACTCCTGGGTTCTATCCTAGCTTGCTTTCAGTGACTCACCTCAAAGAAATTGTCATAATTCTCCTGCACTTCCACATCGCTGACATGACCTGGAGGAGAGAGACAGACTCACTCTGCTGTCGGACAATGGGCAAACTGCATGCGGTGCCCCCTGTACCTCCTGTCGCCAGGAAAGGGGGCGTCTCCAGAGGCCGCGAGCTTCCTCACAAGCAAGGCGGTGCCCAGAAGACCCGACCAGGGCGTTAAGGGACGGGAAGGGCTGGGAGGCTGTGCACTTCCCCAGACAGTGCCCCATGCAGCTGGGCCAGGAGGGGGGATGGGGTACTCACAGTGCGAGCCATTTGCCGACTGGGCCGTGTTCTGCGGGTTCTGATACACATTCAGCTGCATGATGAGACCACGAAGGGAGATGCAGACCCAGTGAGGCGTCCGTGTTCCCCAGCTGCCCTGCCCCAGAGCTGGCTGCATCTCAGCGCCGACTGAACCCTCTCCATGTGGCGTTATGTGAGGCTGTTCCCCGCCCTGCCCCAGAGCTGGCTGCATCTCAGCGCCGACTGAACCCTCTCCATGTGGCGTTATGTGAGGCTGTTCCCCGCCCTGCCCCAGAGGTGGCTGCATCCTGATCCCCCAGACTGCCAGGCTCACTTGGCTGAGGGTGGGTCTGTTGTGGAGTTGCCGTGCACTGGTCAGCACTGCTGACCGGGCCGTTAAAAGTCTGGTCCGCTGGGCTAAGGAAGGCTCCCTGCCCATCCTGGCTCTGTGTAGCTCCTGGAAGCGGCCGGCACGTCCCTGTGGCCCCTGGGCCCTTGGCGTAGGCTCCTCAGCTCCCACTGGGTGGGAATCTATGTATTTATCTCTGCTCCACGCAGCGGAAATGAAGCTGTTGCCCGTCGGGGTGACGGGTGGGCGGGCAAATCAGTGGGGCAGGGTCCATGGATGGGGCATGATCCGTGCACTGGCCAGGTGCTGAGTCATCAATAGTGACTCGCCACATCACTGGTGAACCTGTGACAGACAAATCCTTGGAGTATTTCCTCCACCCCACGCCCCTCTCCCAGGCACGGGGTGTTATGAGGGAGGGGCTCTGTGTCTCTCTGTCCGTCTGCATGCACGTTGTGACGCTGTTCCCCATAAAACTTTATGGGGAGATGCTTATAAATGTATATATGTAACTAGAATATGTTTTATGCTACATGTGCCATGTAACATATCTCTGTGAAAGTTATGACCTACTGAATTTATTCCTCCTGTTTGTATGCATGTATCATTGTTGTAGTTGAAGTTATGAATATCGGTTGTATTTCTTGAGAAAGGAATGTGCAGGTTAAGTGCCCAATCAAGAAGCACTTAACAGACAATAGAACTTGCAGTCACCAATCCACATTTGAACTTTGCCAGGAATGTGGCTGGTCTGGAACTGAGTTGTGCATGTGACTGGTCCATGTGACCCCAACTCCATTTGGTAACTGGATGCTACACAGGGAGAGGGAGGGGTGTCCACCCAGAGGAAAAAATCTATTTAAACCCCGAGGAAACCCCTCCATTTTGGTCTTGAGCTGGCTAAAGGAAGAAGCTCTCCACCCCCCAAGGAGACCTGAAAGAGACTGAACAGAGGACAAAGACGTTAGGGGGGTGAGTGATTGCTGGACCCAGTGAGGGGTTTATCTGTACACAGGGTGATTAGACATAGAACTGCGTGTTCTCTTTTATTTTATTCGGTAATTCACTTTGTTCTGTTTGTCACTGATTGAACTCACTTAAATGCTATTTTCTGTACTTATTAAAATCACTTTTTACTTATTAAGTTTCCTTGAGTACGAGTTAGTGCAAAGGGAGAGCGAACAGGTGTGCATACTTTCTATCTGTGAAATAAAAGGCGAACTGTTTATGAGTTTACCCTGTATAAGCTTTATACAGGGTAAAACGGATTTATTAAGGGTTTGAACCTCCTTGGAGTTGAGCAGCTGGGTGTCAAAGGCAAGAGCGCTTCCAGGGGCCTTACAGTGGTGAGTGGACTTGGTTCGGACCTGGGTCTGTGTTTGCAGCAGATCAGTGGAATCTGGCTCAAAACAGACAGGATTCGGGAGTCCCAAGCTGGAAAAGGCCTGGAAGCAGGGGCAGAAGTAGCCTTGGCACACCAGGTGGCAGCACCAAGCAGGTCTCTGTGGCCCCAACCCGTCACTTCTTCCTTTAGCCAGCTCAAGACCAAAATGGAGGGGTTTCCTCGGGGTTTAAATAGATTTTTTCCTCTGGGTGGACACCCCTCCCTCTCCCTGTGTAGCATCCAGTTACCAAATGGAGTTGGGGTCACATGGACCAGTCACCTGCACAACTCAGTTCCAAACCAGCCACATTCCTGGCAAAGTTCAAATGTGGATTGGTGACTGCAAGTTCTATTGTCTGTTAAGTGCTTCTTGATTGGGCACTTAACCTGCACATTCCTTTCTCAAG
Source organism: Chelydra serpentina (assembly GCA_037349315.1). Lineage (NCBI taxonomy): Eukaryota > Metazoa > Chordata > Testudines > Chelydridae > Chelydra > Chelydra serpentina. Next base: position 275,162 of record JBAIAC010000108.1, on the reverse strand, counting down.
AAATACAACCGATATTCATAACTTCAACTACAACAATGATACATGCATACAAACAGGAGGAATAAATTCAGTAGGTCATAACTTTCACAGAGATATGTTACATGGCACATGTAGCATAAAACATATTCTAGTTACATATATACATTTATAAGCATCTCCCCATAAAGTTTTATGGGGAACAGCGTCACACACGTGCTCTGGGAGGGGCGTGAGAGCGGGGGTAGTGGGGAGCCAGGACTCCTGGGTTCTCTCCCCAGCCCTGGCTGGCAGGAGGGGCACCTGGTGGGTCACAGCGCGAGGGGCTGGGAGCAGATCGCCTGGGTTCTAGTAACAACTCTGCCACTGAAGACAGCCTGATTGCAGTGCTGCACGCTCACAGACCCAGAGCGGCTCCACCCTGCCCCGCCGGGCTTCTATAGCAACGATCATTTTAGTCCCCGACACACAAGGGGAAGTGAAGAGTCATTAGTTGTAGAAGCATAAACACGGCACCTGCGTGACTCCTAGGGGTGACGCCCACTTGATAGATGGCTAGATAGTGGGGGGAGAGATAGTGGAGTGTGAAAGGGAATGGATAGATAGGCGCTGGGGTGGGGATGGGGGTGGATAAGGGTGTGTGGATGGGGGTGGATAATGCGGGGTGGATCAGGATGGATAATGTGGTGTGGATGGGGATAGATAAGGAGGTGGTCGAGGGTGTATGGGGATGGATAATGGGGTGTACGGATGGGGCTGGATAGATAGGTGGGGGAGGTGTATGGGGTTCTATAATGTGGTACAAGATAAAAATCCCTGAAAACACAAACGTTCATCCCAAAACCATTCTCCCTGACACGCCACCTCATTGACCACCCAGCTGTCCACGGAGAGCTCCCTCCGCCACCGCTGGTGAGCACGGGGGACGGACCAGATCCCTTATACAGACATATCTCTGGAGATATACCTATCTCATAGAGCTGGAAGGGACCTTGAAAGGTCATTGAGTTCAGTCCCCTGCCCCCACAGCCCCAGGGCCCTAAATGGCCCCTCAGGGATTGAACTCACAACCCTGGGTTTAGCAGGCCAATGCTCAAACCACTGAGCTATCCCTCCCACAAGCAACAGGGCTGGGAGCTGGGGGAGTGGAGCGGGCTAGGGCCAGGTCGCTCTGCTTCCCGCTGCCACCGGTGAGTGCGGGGGGCGGGGGGTGTCCTGAAGGACATAAATTCCACACCGTGTAGAGGTCAAGCATAGGAGTTTATTACGACAGCGCTGCCGGAGTGTCACCTTGCTTATTAGGCGAAGAGACACTGCCAATCAATTGATTACAATGGACTATATGGATTTTCCATGGGCGGGGAAAGTGACGGGGTGGGCAGTTCACACCCCGGGATAGGCTAGCAGCAAGACAAGATAAGCACAATAGCCCAATGGTCAAAAGGTTACATAATGTCTCCGCCCATGGTCTCAAGTTCACTAATTAACATTTAATTAGTACTTTAATAAACTGTATTAGTAACATATATGTATATGTTGAATTCGATTTGGGGTCCATAGGAATGAAGTAGCCCCTCTGATCATTTAACAGATGCATTCCTAGGGATGAAAGCAAAAACAGTGAAAAGTATATGATAAATAGAATTGCTTTCTTTGTGTGTTAAGGCAGGCTTGGTCCCTGGGAAAGACAGGTGGGAGGCCTTATCTTTATACTGACATGCCAACCCTTCATAAACTCAAGGCTGGTCTGTGGGAAGATCTTCTCCCTCCAGAAGAAACTAACACAACAGGGACAAGCTGCCTTTGTCCCACACTTGCAACTTTAGGGAAGATACAATATTTAGTTATTGCTTCAGCATCTAGCATATTGCTGACCAGACTTAAACAAACAAAGCGAGGCTCTCTCTTGTTCACTCTGTTTTCTCTTAGCTAATCACTATTCACTAGGCCTCTGGCCTCTTAGCCAAACTCTGGACTTTTGGGCCTCTAAAAGTTGACACAAGTCCATATGCCAAATAGTTATACAAGCAGCACATAGATTTTAACCCTTCAGTCCCGACTCCTGCTGCCGGCGCCAGGCCCCCCGCTAATCCCCTGCGTGGCCCTGGGCCTCCCTGCCCTGCTGCTGCCCCCCACAGCTCCTGCAGCCCTTGAGCACAGCCTTCCCCCCCCCCGCCACGGAGGGGCCAGCCCCCCAGCGGAGCGGCCGCTCCCCCCGCAGGGGGGGTGCAGGTGCTCGGGCTGCGTAGGGCACCACCATAGGTAGGGACGACCCTGCAGGGCTCCCTTGTGCTGGGCGCTGCCCAGACACAGAGTGAGAAACAGTCAGTCCCTGCCCAGGGATAGAACCCGGGACTCCTGGCTCCACGCCCCCGCGCACTAATGGATTTGCTGTTCACATGCTACAATTACAGATTAATCTGGTGTCTCTCTGAAACATTTCCCAGTGTGTGAACGTGGTGACCCGTTCCCACACCACTGAAATGCAGCCACCTCTGGGGTGAGGCGCAGCAGCTATTTCACAGCCTCACAGCCATGCCCCACAGGGTACGTTCAGTCAGCACTGAAATCCAGCCGCTGCTGCGGTGGGATGTGTCCGTTGGCTGCCGGCTCCGAAAAACACTCTGATCCTTTCTTTCCCCTTGAAGCTGTTCTGATCCCCCTTGCAGACACCAAGAGCCCCTGGTGTTCCCTAAACATGACATGTGTAGGCCCAGACAAGGGAAAGCTGCCGGGTGGCTCTCAACTACCCCCAGAGCTGGGAGAGCAGCTGGTTGTCTGGGATGATCCCACCGCTGACACTCAGCATGGAGACAGTGGGGGCGAGGCCAATAAAAATAATCCCTTCTCGTGTGTTTCTGCAGCCTCCCCACCTGGAGAGACGAGGGAAAGAAACTGAGAGAAGTTTCCTGCCACCCAACAATGAGGGACTTGCTGTTTAGGAGATGATAAAGCCCAGCGGTTAGAAGCAGGAGGGGGCGGGCTGGAAGGCAGGACTCAGAGATTTACAGGTTCTAAGGCCAGAAGGGACCATTACGAGCGTCCAGGCTGCGCCTCCCCGCCCCCCACCTCCAGCACAGATCTGGGGCTCAAGCTAGAGCACCCTCAACTCTGCCCCCTTTGTACATTTCAAGCCCATATCTGGCAGTTGAGCTAGAGCAGAGCTTTTAGAGGGAGGTGCCCGATCTCAGTGCAAAGACTTCAAGGGCTGCAGAATCTGCTCCGTCCCTGGGGAAAATCTGCTCCTTATTTCTAGTCTGGATTTGTCTGGTTTCATCCTCCAGCCATCAGGTCTCGCTCTGCCTTTGTTAGCTGGGTTAAAGAGCGCTCTGTGCCCCCAAATCGCCTTCCGAGGGAGGTGTAGAATGTGTGTGTGTGGGGGGGGGGTTTGTAATCATTTGATGACTCAGTTTCCCCACTCGCTTGGGTGCGAAGGGCTTAACTTCTCCCCGGGGGAGTGAGACAGCCAGATGTCAACTGGGCCTGGAAGCTGGAATGGGAGGCCCAAGGACCAGACGACATTCTGCAAAGCAGCAGGCAGAACAGGTGCGGACGGCACCGTGGGTCTAGGTGTGAACTGGGCCTGGCAACAATTCACATTCGTGGCTGCTCAGGGCAGAGGGGGGAGCCCACGAGGCTGCAGGAGAAGCAGAGCGGCCAGCATGTGCCAGGCGCTCGCCATTTGGCCAGATAGTCCTCGCTCACTCACTATGGACTCGGAATCCTGACTCCCAGCTCCACCCCTGCTCTAACCACTAGACTCCCCTCCCCTCCTAGAGCTGGGATAGAACCCAGGAATCCTGGATCCTAGTCCGCCGCTGTAACCACTAGACCCCACTCTGCTCTGAGAGCTGAGAATGGAACCCTGAGGTCCTGGGTCCTAGCTGCTGCCTCTCACCACTGGCTCTTCTTGACATGTGAAGATCAGGCCTGGTGCCATTAAGAGCCAGGAAGTCTTTATCACAGTTCCTTTTCCTCCCCTGAGCCCCAGCCCCTGCCAGCCCAGCACACGGGGTCGTGGGTTACAAATACACGAGCAGGGATGTTTGTCTATCTGCCGTAGCCCACTGCCTCCCTGGTTACTGTCCGCGGTGAGATCGGGGGGGGGGGGGGGGGGGGGGGGGCTCCCAGGGGCTAACACAGCCCCAAGGCCAGGGTAAGTGCTGTGCTCCTGAGATCTCACACTCCCGGGAGCTTCTATGATTGTGTGTGTGTGTGTGTGTGTGTGTGTCTGTGTGTTGGGACAGAGTCTGTGTTTAGAGTCCCAAAAGCAGCTTAAAGCTTTAGAGTCTCAAAGCGGCTTAAATTGAAATGGAAGGTGTTGCTCTTAGTTTAGCCATCCCCCTGGGGCATTATGTGCCACTGTTCCCTGGCTGCCCTGTGCCAGAGGTGGCTGCATCTCAGCACCCGGTGAATCACCCCAGGCGTGGTATTATGTGTGGCTCTTACTTAGCTGCTCCATCCCAGAGGTGGCTGCATCTTAGCACTGGGTGAGCCGTCCCTGCCTGGTGTTATGTGCAGCCGTTTCCCGGCTACTCCACCCCAGAGGAGGCTGCATCTCAGTGCCAGGGGAGCTGTCCCCGCGCAGCGTCTGTGTGCAGCTGGTAACTGGGTTATATGGTGTTTGGATGAAGGAGTAATTGAATTTTTAAATATAAGATCTTGTAGGTTTATTATTAGTTATTATTTGCACTGTAGTAGTGCTGAGCCCCAAGCCTGGGCAAGCACCCCAGTGTGGTCGGTGCTGCACAAACACGGGAATATCGCTGCCCCTCTGGGGAGTGGGAGCAGAATCCAGAGCTTTGTAGGTCAGTCACCTGAAGGGGGAGAAATTAGCACCATGGAGGCTGGGTATAGTCTCAGTGCAACTTGTTTGTTTGCTGTATGTGCACCAGTCCTGGGCAGATGTGGTCGTAAACAGCATCCAGGGAACTCCCTCTGTGGGGACTCTCAGCAGAAACCACCAAGGCCAGGTTCCCAGGGAGCAAATGACTCTCTATAAACTGATGGATTGAGGCAGTGAGCACCCCGGAGAGAACTAAAGTGCAAAAACGAATGAAAAACAAATTTCTTCCAAAGCCTGAACAGTTGCTTGCACACTAAGGGCAAATTGTAACTGGAGGCTTCTGGCAGAACAAAGATAAGGCCCAGCTCATGTGCCAGGGAGACTGAATTCCCCCTGGGGTCTTTGCTGAGCCATTCTGTACCCCGTACTCATGCCCACCTGCCCTCTAGGGGGCAGAGGAGAGCTCAGTCTCCATGGCTCGTTCAGCCAGCCAGGGGCTGGTTAACACCATCTGGGGTGTGGATTTTGTGCTTCAGACGTGTTTGCTAGGAACAAGTCTGAGGCGCTCACAGCTCACTGCACCCAGCCGCCTACCAGGGAAAAGCCCCTGCCCCCTCCCCCAATCTAACCATTAGATCCCACAACCCTCCTCAAGCCAGGCATAGAACCCAGGAGTCCTGACTCCCAGTCCCCCCCTGCTCTAATCCATTGTACCCCCAATCTCATCCCAAAGCCAGAGATAGAACCCAAAGTCCTGACTACCTGTCCCCCTGCTCTAACCACGGGACCCCACTCCCCTCCCAGAGCCAGGGAGCAAACCCAGGAGTCCTGGCTCCCAGGCCCCACCCCTGCTCTAACCTCTAGACCCCTCTCCCCTCCCTTCACATGCCCTCCCAAAGCTGGGTAAAGAACCCAGGAGGCCTGTTTCACCACTAGTGTTAGTTCAGCATGATCCAGACAGCAGATAATCGCTGGCCCCTTCCGCCTTCTCTATGAGATCCTGTTCTTAGAATCCTGGCAGATCTTCAAAGACATCAACTCAGCATCTCTGGCCCCAGTGGGGGCGAGAGAGAAGGGCCCAGCTAGAGGAACTGTGTATCACAGCGGGGGAGCCAGCCCCATGGGACGCTGGGTGAGCCCATCATCACCAGGCTGCGGGGGCTGTACCCTGCTCAGCAGCGGCTCTGGGAAGGACCCAGGTGTCCTGGTGGAGCTGACTGTTCATGAGCTCCCTGGGCGCTGCTCTGGCTAAGAGGGTGGGCATGACCCTGGGCTGGAGACTCAGGGGAATAGCGAGTAGGAGCTGGAATCCCCACTGAACGTGACATTGGGGAGACCGCGCCTAGCTCTGGGGGGCCACACGTCAAACAGGGTGTCCGGAAATGGGGGAGGTGTCGGAGAAGAGCAACGGGGACGATTCGAGGGCTGGAAAACCTGCTCGAGAGCCAAGCACTGAAGGAGCTCGATCTAGTGAGTTTAACCTGGAGAAGGCTCAGAAGGGTCTAGATCCCTGTCTGTCAGCACCTCCCTGCTGGTGCGGGGAAGGTTTTGGGGAGCAGAGGGCTCATTAACCCAACAGACAGGGGCAGAGCGAGAGCCGACGGCTGGGGGATGGAGCCAGAGAAATGGAGACTGGGAATAAGGGGCAGATTTTCCCCATGGAGGGGAATTGACCTGGGAAGGACTGCCCCAGAGATAGGCCTTGGAGTTTTTCTATGGAGATCAGATGTCTGTAAAAGCACCGCTCTAGCTCGACCATCAGATCTGGGCTGGAGGCTGGGATCCCTGGGGCGAGGTCTCCGGGCTGGGCAGACTGAGGGCACAACGGTCCCTTCTGGCGTTAAGATGGGCAGATCAATGAACACAGCAGTAAGCGGCTGGGCTGGGAGCTTCTCAGGTCTCCCCGGGGAGGCAGGAAGCTGCGATGCTGAATAAAGCTAAACACTGCACGGTCGTTACTATTTCCCACGTGTGTTACTGTCACGTCTAATGCCCCAGCTGAGATCAGGGCCCCGCTGTGCCAGGCGCTGCCCAGACACAGCCAGAGACAGACCCTGCTAAAAACGTTTGAAGTCTAAGGAGACAAAAGTAAGATTTTTATCCTCCTTGTCCAGGTGGGGAAACTGAGGCACGGAGCGATGTGGCTTACTCATGCTCCCATGGGGCCCTGTGGCAGCATTGTGTAGCCCACAGAGCTGGCTTCAGCATTTATTTCATGTGGCAGTAATGCAAGGAACCCACAGGCCTGCCTCCTCTGAGACGCTGGCGTCAGCAGTTAGCAGAAGGCTTGGGGCCTATGAACTCTGGCACAGATAAATGGCGCCTACGTTTTGGGGAGCGTTTCATGGGGAGCTTTGTCCACAGCGACACCAGGAACATGAGCTAACGCCAGCGTGCGGATATTTTAGCCTGGGACCGTCGGCAGCAGTCTGACCACCTGCCTATAGGAGAAGCGCCCCCGTCACTGGTAGGGGGAGGGGCTACACATAAGGAAGAGGGAGACACCCCTACGGAACAGGCATTAGGCAGGGTGGCGTCAGCGTCACGTCGTGTACAAGTGGCATCCCAGGCTGCGGGCAGGAGGAGAGCGCGATGTAGCCCTTGGGGGGTGCCAGGGTGACGATGAGGAAGGTGATGATGAGGAGGAAGATGCTGGCTGACGGTCCGGGTTGCTCTGCACGGGGCGGTTCAGAGGGACCCGCTGCCGTCTCTCTATCCACCTCGCTGGGCTGGCGCCTTTGTGACTTCGCGAAATGTGCTAATAATTCCTCCGGTGCGAGTGTCCCCGCTGTGCCCAGCGGGGCTCCCAGCTGAACCCCAGTGTCCGTAATCCTGGGCCTGACCTGGGGACACGAACCCATTGAACCTCCGCGGGATCAATCGAATGAATGTGCGACTCCCACATCGGGCTCCAGCTGTGACCATATCCGAGATCTCCTGCCTTAGCCCCCAGCCCGGCCTCGCAATGGAACTCGCAGCCTTTCTGGGACATTCTTTGTGCTGAAAACGTTTTCATAGGAACCTTTCCCGGGCCCCAATCCGGTTCCCTTTTCTTGTAGGCCCTACGTCAACCTTCACCCTGGAGGAGATGGAGGCCCTGCTGCTGCTGGCCCTCTCCATCCTGACCGGTGAGTGGGGCTGGTTGCTCTGGGGCTGGGGCTGGGGCTGGGATGTAGTAACGGGGATGAACAGGGAGCCGGGAATGTGGGAGACTCTGCCATGGCGACGGCTTCACCTGCCAGTGCTTGAAATCCAGCAGGGGGCATCTGGACATCTGGGGTTCAGTTGCAACCTCCAGGGGGCACCGTGCTGCAGGGAGCGGGATGGGGACTCTCCCCTGGCAGTCAGGGCTGGCCCCAAAGCCCCAGGGCAGCACTAGGGGGCGCTGTGCTGCAGAGAGGGAGGTGGGGGCTCTCGCCTGGCAGTCAGGGCTGACCCCGATGCCCCAGGGCAGCACCAGGGGGCGCTGTGCTGCAGGGAGTGGGGTGGGGTCTCTCCCCTGGCAGTCAGGGCTGGCTCCGATGCCCCAGGGCAGCACCAGGGGGTGCTGTGCTGCAGGGAGCGGGGTGGGGACTCTCCCCTGGCAGTCAGGGCTGACCCCGATACCCCAGGGCAGCACCAGGGGGCGCTGTGCTGCAGGGAGCGGGATGGGGACTCTCCCCTGGCAGGCTGGGCTGGCTCCGATGCCCCAGGGCAGCACCAGGGGGCGCTGTGCTGCAGGGAGCGGGGTGGGGGCTCTCCCCTGGCAGTCAGGGCTGGCTCCGATGCCCCAGGGCAGCACCAGGGGGTGCTGTGCTGCAGGGAGCGGGGTGGGGACTCTCCCCTGGCAGTCAGGGCTGGCTCCGATGCCCCAGGGCAGCACCAGGGGGCGCTGTGCTGCAGGGAGCGGGGTGGGGGCTCTCCCCTGGCAGTCAGGGCTGGCCCCGATGCCCCAGGGCAGCACCAGGGGGCTCTGCGAATAGCAGGGCGCTGCTTCCCCTCCAGGTGCCGGTTGCCAGGACTGGGGGGTGACCCTGCCCGCGGGCCCCCTGGCCGGATGGAGCGGCTCATGCGTGACGATCCCTTGCTCCTACGCTTACCCCGAGGGGCAGCTCGTCAGAGCCGTGGCCTGGAGCCGGGACAAGGAGAGAATTGTGGGGCTCCCTGCAGCAGCAGGGCAGGGCTATGGCAAGGCCGAGCGCGCCCAGTTCCTGGGCGACCTGCTGCACAACTGCACCCTGCGCCTCAACCCGCTGGCGCTCGGAGACGGGGGCAGCTACTCCTTCGAGGTCCAGACCCAGAGCCAAAGCTGGAGAAGCCCCGGAGCCCTGTGCCTCACGGTGTCAGGTAATCCCCAGCTCCTCTTGCAGAAATGTTTCACCAGCAACCCAGCCTGGCCCCAGGCAGCGTTATGTGCGGCTGCTCCCCAGCTGCTCCGCCCCAGAGGTGGCCGCACCTCAGCGCCCATCGAGCCGTCCCCAAAGATGGTTGCTGTACAACACTCATAACATTTCACTCAAATCAGATGATCACATTCTGCAAAGCTGGGAAGAAACAGTGGAGTCTGGTGGTTAGAGGAAGCCAAAACTAGAGTCAAGACTCCTGGGTTCTCTCCCAGCTCTGGGAGTGGAGTGGGATCTAGTGGTCACAACAGTGGGGCGGAGATCCAGGACTCCTGGGTTCTCTCCCAGCCCTTGTTATACAGACAAAACTACACAGGATCGTTTCAGGGGGCAAGACAAGATGCCACGTTCAATTTAATCTATAACCACTAGCTAATACCTAATACTTATACAATCACACACAGAGACACACACACACACATCAAATGTTCTGCAGTTGCTAGATAGTTACCAGTCCTGAATGGAGCTTGAGTTCATGGCTTGGGTTCTTTGCTTGTGGCAGCTAACTGGCCAGGAAAGCCGGGCACAAGGAAGAGCTGGGTCTCTGTTGGGTGCGCACCGATGCCCTTCCATGTTGGCAGCAGAATGTTACCCTCCAAAGTGTTCCAGCTCACCCGTCCTTTCTCTCCTAGGCTTTTAGTTTGAATCCAGGGTTTCTAGGTCTTGCTGTGTCATGCTGCCTCTGGGGTTGGTGTGATTGATCACCCGTCAATTGCAGACATGACTTTCAGCCTTGGACCTGGCTTTGATGTTCCTTCAGTTGTACCTTTGTTCTTTTCTCTTTAGGGTGGACTCTTCTTGCTTTGTCAGGGCTGTTGTCTGCATCTTCAGCTGTTGGTGTTTAAACTTTATTTCATCAGGACAGGCTGGGGATGGAGGTTGATTCCATCATCCATCCATACCTCATTCACACATCTAGACTAAACTAATAAGATTACATCAGGGTTTTGCAAAATGGAGTGAGCATCAGCGGGGGGGGCTACCAGAATACGTGCCTCCCCAAAGGGTCCCAAGCCACAGGTGAGTAGCATTATGTATGGGGCTTTCCCGTTATAGGGGGCTCCGGCTCCCATCAGACCCCAGGGCATGGGCTGGCTGGCTGGGGGGCGGGGAATGGGGCACGGGACCTTTCCCCTCTAGCAGACACTGGCTCTAATCCAGCCTTAGGGCAGGGAACTGGCTGGCACAAGGGGTGGGAAATGGGACACGGGGCCTTTCCCCTCTGGTGGCACCAGCTCCCATTCGGCCCCCAGGTGAGGGACTGGCTGGCTCAAAGCCATGGGGCAGGGAAGGGGGCATGGGGCCTTCCTCTCAATAGGCCACTGGTTCTGACCCATCTCCAATGGCCTTTTCAGGCCGGCCCCCCCACCTGAAGGTCCTGGTGGATGTGGACGGCCCGGGCCAGATCAGGGAGGGTGACTCGTTCACGCTGAGATGTGTGGGGGACAGCGGGTCGCTGGACCAGGACTACTTCTGGGTTCACAACTATGAGGACCTGCCCTGGGGCCCCTCTGTGCAGATCAAGGGGGCAACCTTGTCTCACGGGGGCAATTACACCTGCATGAAGTGGGTCTCTGGCACCAGGCACGGCTACCTGGCCATATCCCCCACCATCTATGTGGCCATCCTTGGTGAGTAGCAAGGGCCAGGGCGGGGCCAGAGCTCTGGGGGCGGTACCAAGGAGCACAGATGGGAGGGGCCCTTCTGTCACTGACATTCCAATTGGGGGCGGGGCCAGAGCTCTGGGGGCGGTACCAAGGAGCACAGATGGGAGGGACCCTTCTCTCACCTACATTCCAATTGGGGGCGGGGCCAGAGCTCTGGGGGCAGGGGCCAAGGAGCCAGGGCCGGCTCCAGGCACCAGCCAACCAAGCACATGCTTCGGGCGGCACTTGGAGGGGGGCGGCGATGTTTGTTTGGTTTTTTTTAAACACTCTTCCCAGCTAGGGCAGCGGGCCGGGCGAGCCCCGCTCCACGCCCCGGCTGGGGCAGTGGGGAGCGGCATCGCCACGGCCGGGGGACCGGGGCCGCGGCGTCCGGGGAAGCCGCCCTCCCCGCCAGCGCCCCGGCTAGGGCAGCGGGGAAGACGCGCTCCCAGCCAGCGTCCCAGCCGGGGCAGCGGGGAAGACGCGCTCCCAGCCAGCGTCCCAGCCGGGGCAGCGGGGAAGACGCGCTTCCAGCCGGCACCCAGGCCAGGGCGGCAGCGGGGATGCCACCGGCCCCCCGGCCGGGGTGGCAGCGGGAAGCGGCATCGCCCCGGCCAGGGGACTGTGGCCGCGGGGATGCTGCGCTCCCTGCCGGTGCCCGTCAGCTGGGGAGCGCGTCAGCTGGGGAGCGCGGCATTGCCCCGGCCGGGGGACCGGGGCCGCGGCGCCCGGGGAAGCCGCCCTCCCCGCCAGCGCCCCAGCCTAGTAATGATGGGCTCACCCAGCGTCCCATGGGGCTGGCTTCCCCATTGTGATACACAGTTCCGCTAGCTGGGCCCTTCTCTCTCGCCCCCACAGGGGCCAGAGATGCTGAGTTCGCGTCTTGGAAGATCTGATGGGACACAACGATTCTAAGAACAGGATCTCGTAGAGAAGGCGGAAGGGGCCAGCGATTATCTGCTGTCTGGCGCTTGCTGCACCAAGACTAGGTGAAAGCAGGACTCCTGGGTTCTTTATCCAGCTTTGGGAGGGGAACGGGGTCTACAGGTTAGAGCAGGGGCAGGGGCTGGGAGCCAGGACTCCTGGGTTCTCTTCCTGACTCTGGGAGGGGAGTGGGGTCTCGTGGTTAGAGTATATGGGGACTGACAGTGAGGACTTCTGGCTTTGGGATGAGAGTGGGGGTCCAATGGGTTAGAACAGGGGGACTAGGAGTCAGGACTCCTGGGTTCTATGCCTGGCTTGGAGAGGGGTGTGTGGGCTAAGGGTTAGATTGGGAGAGGGGGCAGGGGCTTTTCCCTGGTAGGAGGCTGGGTGGAGTGAGCTGTGAGCATCTCAGACCTGTTCCTAGCAAACATGTGTCTGAAGCACAAAATCCACACCCCGGAGGGTATTAACCAGCCCCTCGCTGGCTGTACAGGCCATGGGGACTGAGCTCTCCTCTGCCCCCTAGAGGGGAGGTGGACACTAGCGGGGAGGCTGTGAGCATGGGGTACACTGCAGTGGTTCTCAAACTTTTGTATTGGTGACCCCCCTTCTACACAGCAAGTCTTTGATTGCGACCCCCTCCCCTGCCCTTACAAATTAAAATCACTTTTATGTTTAATACTATTATGAATGCTGGCGGGGAAGCGGGGTTGGGGGTGGGGGCTGACAGCTCGTGACCCCCCCCCCCCACGTAATAACCTCCCGACCCGCAGTTCCTAAACCCCTGGGGTGCAGAATGGCTCCGCAAAGCCCCCTGGGGGATTCAGTCTCCCCGGCACACAGCTGCGCCGGAGCTTTGTTCTGCCGGAAGCCTCCAGGTGGCGCTGTTACAAACTGCGCAGGTGCACGTGACTGGGGGAAAAGGCAAATTGCAGCTCCCGGCGGGCCCCGCCCCCGAACTACAGCTCCCGGCGGGCCCCGCGGCTCCCGTCGGGCCTTGCGGCAGCGGCTGGCGCGCTCGGCTGTTCGGGTCCCGGCATGGAGCGGGGCGGGCCCGCGCTGGAGCTGAAGCTCTGGGCGGCCCAGGAGATGGGGCTGCCCCCCGGGAAGGTGCCCCCCGACGGGGCCTTCCGCCGGTGAGAGCCCCGGGCCCCCCAGCGCGGGGACCCCCCCCGGCCCCTCCCCCCAAGCGCGGGGACCCCCCCCCCGCTCCCGGCCCCTCCCCCCCAGCGCGGGGACCCCCCCCCCGCTCCCGGCCCCTCCCCCCCAGCGCGGGGACCCCCCCCCGGCTCCCGTTTCCCTCCTTGTCCCCCCGGGGTGCCCCCACCCCGGCCTCCTGTGGCTCCTCCCAGCCACCCTTCCCCTGCTCCCTCGGGGTCCCTGCTTTGGGGGCCGGCCTCCCTCTCTCCTTCCTTGCCCCCCCCCCTTTTCCCCTCTACTGCTTGGTACCTCCCTCCCTTCCTGCCCCAGCCCCCCCCCCCCCCATCACACACCCACCTGGCTTCTCTTCCGCATGGGTTCCCTGCCCTACATGTCCCCATTCATTGCCCCTTCATTATGTCCCAGCTGTGGGGCCAGAGGGGCCCCCCCACACACACACACTCTGCTCTCCCCCAGAAAAGGGCCTGCCAGCCCCCGGCGATGTTACCCCCAAGCCCTGTGAGGTTACTTGGATGAGCCAGGCCCGGTGGGAGGAGGGAAGGAAAAGGGGGTATCCAGCCCTGGGGCAGGGACATAGGGGCGGGATACATGGTTCTGAACCAAAGGCCACCCATGCTCCTCGTAGAGGTTTCCAGTCGCGTCCCCGTGGGGCTGACGCCGTCGCTCTGTATCCCCAGGATGTGCTCAGGCCAGTGTGCGGAGATCTGGAGATACGTCACCCGGCACGTGCACCACCAGCGGTGAGAGGAATGGGGTGCGGGGCCGTTCCCCTCAAAGGGCCCCTGGCTCCCACCCGGCCCCAGGGTGGGGGACTGGCTGGCTCAGGGGGGTGGGGAATAGGACATGGGCTCTTTTACTTTTCAGCTCTCCTCCTAGAGCCAGGGGTAGAACCCAGGAGTCCTGGCTCCCGACCCCCGCCACTCTAACCACTGGACCCCACTCCCTTCCCCGAGCCATTGCTGTTTCTGCAGTAGGTTCACCCCCTTCCTGGGAGGGATAGCTCAGTGGTTTGAGCATTGGTCTGCTAAACCCAGGGTTGTGAGTTCAATCCTTGAGGGGGCCATTTGGGGATCTGGGGCAAAAATTGGGGATTGGTCCTGCTTTGAGCAGGGGGTTGGAGTAGATGACCTCCTAAGGTCCTTTCCAACCCTGATATTCTATGATTCTCTCTTTCCTCACAGGAATGTGAAGAAGATCCGTGGGAACTTGCTATGGTATCCTTTCCTCGTTCTCCCCCGCCTTGGGGACTTGTTACTGTGGGCAACTTTCTCACCAAGGGGCCCATCCAGCCCACTGTCCCACCCCGTCCCTACCCCCTACATCAAGCCCTTGGGCCCGTCCAGCCCATCCCCTATAGCAGTGGGGAGCCGGTTTAATTTCCTTGCCGACCCTTGGCTGGCGTCTGTCTCCTGGCCTTGGACCCCCTCCAGCCTGATGGCTCCGACCTCTCCCTGACGTCTGTCTGTCTGTCCAGGCCTCTGTCGCTCTCCATGTTCAGCCTCCTTTACTCAGGCCTTGCCTCAGGTACCAGCATCTGGAGGAGGCGGAGGTGAGGGGGCCGGTGGAGACTGCTGGTTGAACGGGGCATGGGGCAGGTGTGGATAGGGGCATGTGGGGTGAGGGCTGTCGGTGGGATGGGTGTTGTGGGTGGGATTGGGTGATGCTGTGCGGTGTGGTGAGTGGAGGCAGTGGGTAGGGGATGGTAATCTGGATTTGGAGGAGCGGGGAAGGGGATCGGGGTGCTGTGGGTCAGGGTAAGGGATGGGGTTGAGGGGCAAGGTGAGGATCAGGTGGTGCTGTGGGGTGGGATAGGGTGGGAGCAGTGGGTGGGAAGTGAGTCGGGGTGGGATCGTGATGCAGAGGGGTTCTATGGGGTGGGATAGGATGGGGGGACAGTGGGTGCCTTGTTGCTGAGCTGTGGATCTGGGAAATGGGGGTGGGATCAGTGGGGCGGGGGATCGGAGTGCTGTGGGGTGGAACAGGGGCCCTGCTGTGGGGTGAGCGGGATGCCTGGGTCTATAGGGGGGGGGGGGTTCACACTCAGAGGCGGGGCTGTCCAGGAGAAGCCCCGCCCCCAGTCGGTGTCTCCCCCCTCCCCACAGGGAAAGCCCAGCGGGTCGGAACCGGAGCAGGAGCGGCGTGAGCAGCTGGCCCAGGGCGTGGCCCGCCTGCGTGGGGAGCTGCAGCAGTTGGACCTGCAGATAGAGACGGCCCAGCGCGAGGTCATGGCTGACGGTAAGGGGGGAGCCCCAAGGATCTGGGGGTGGGGGCAGCATAGTCTGCCCCCAGCGTTCTACTCCAGCCCGTCACTCTGGGGGTGGGGGGCACAAAGTCCACCCCAGTCCTCCCCTTTGTTCTCCCCCAACACACAGTGGGATCGTCCCCCTACAGCCCAGATCCATTTCCCCCCACTTCTTTGTGGGAGGCAGGATTGTTCCCCTGCCCTCCTTGGGAGCAGCATCTCCCCATGTGGTCTCTTCCCCAGCCACAAGGTTCCTGTGGCCACAGAGGCTGCTGATTTCGCCCCCGTGCTCCCTCCCCAGACAATCGCCTGTGGGGTTCACACCCATCACCTCCGGACTCCTGGGTTCTGTCTCCTAGTCTGGGAGCGGGGCAGGGGAGGGGGAGAGGCTCGGAGCCAGGACTCCTGGGTTCTATCCCCGGCTCTGGGAGGGGAGTGGGGCCTAGCGGTTAGCGCCTGGGGCTCAGGGTGGGGTTTCCCTGACGCTCTTTCTCCTCCCACCCCGCAGAGGTCTCCCTGGAGGCGGCCCAGGAGCGGATCCGCGACGCCCAGCGCCGCTCCCTGCTGCTCAAGGCCTACGCGGCCCGCACGGCCAAGGAGCGCCGGCAGCTACAGGGCAGCGTAGCACAGCTGGGGGGGCGGCTGGAGCAGCTGCAGGACATCAGCAGGTGAGGGGGTGGGTCCGTCCTTAGCGTGGGGTCCCCACTGCTCCCGGTCGCATCCCCCAGAATCCTTGGCTCCCGAAGCACTACCCAGTGGACATCTCTGCTCCCAGAATCCTTTGCTCTTGGGTAGGGGGGTCCCATGGCAGGGTCCTGCTGGGGCGGGTGGGGATGTCCTGAACTGTGCTCCCCCCTCCCCCATTTTCACAGCCTCCTGGGGTCTCTGCAGAAAGGCCAAGGTGGAGCTGAACATGGGAGGGAAGGTACCTGACCTCGGATTTGCTGGCGTGGAGCCTGAAGTACTGGTGAGTGTGGGAGGGACAGTGGGTAGATCCCGGGCGGGGGGAGGAATTTGGGACTCCTGCTCCCCTGTGCTAGTTGGGGACAGTGATCCGGGGATCCCAGTCCTGGGATCTCGGGGGATCTAGAGATCCCAAGGCAGGATCTAGTGACAAGGGGTACCCGGTGATCTGAGCCCTGTGAATGCCGGCAGGGGGCTCTGGTGATCTCACCGTGGGATCTGGTGATGGGGTTTGGTTGGGGAGGAGGAGGGAATCGGGCTGAGCTGGGGCCCAGGCGGGAGGGAGTCTGTTGGGCCCTTGGCAATCAGGTCTTGGGATCCTGAGGGATCTCACCGAGCCTGGTGCCTGGATCCCAATAAGGGGGGAGGATCCAGTAGATCCTGGTGATCTGCAGCTTTCTTGAGGGCCACCGTCTCCTCCCCACCCCGGTAACCCGCCTGCGTGTCTGTCCGTCTCTCCGCAGCGGGACGTGCGGACGGCCTGTCAGCTGCGCTTCCACTTCCTGAAGTCGCTCTTCGAACACAGCACGTCTGGGGCCCTCCCGTAAGCACACCCCCCCCCCCCCCCTGCCCCGAGCTCCCCTGCCCTCCCCACCCCCCGCTCTGATTCTGATCCTCCCCGTGTGTGTGTGTCTCAGCAGCGGGACAAGCGAGGAGCTGCTGGACGCCTCCTACCAGCACTGGCTGAGCACGGTGGAGGTAACGGAGGGGCCGGTGGGGGAGGGACCCTGGGGACGGCTCGCCTGGCGCAGAGATGCAGCCACCTCTGAGCTGGGCACAGCTGCACATAACGCTGCACGGGGACAGCTCACCTGGTGCTAAGGTGCCACCACCTCTGGGAGGGGCAGCTGGGCGCCCCTTAGTGCTGGGGCATTGGGGAAGCCTTGACTGCCAGGGGAGAACCCCCCCTGCCCCGCTCCCTGCAGCACAGCGCCCCCTAGCACCGCGCTGGGGCCCTGGAGCCAGCCCCGATGGAGGGTACAGCGTCCCTGCCCCGCTGGGGGCTCATCCCACCTCTCTGCCCACACAGGGCATCGTGGGCTCCCACCCCCCCAACCACGTCTTGGCAGCCCTGGAGCACCTGGCCCTGGAGAACACCCTGCAGATGCAAGAGCTCACCAGCCGCATTGACATTCCCCGCGACGTGGAGGCCCTCAAGTGGGTACCGCTAAGGGGGTGGGGGTGCATGGTGCTGTACGGAGCCGGCGCCCTCCACTGGTGGTGGCTTGTACTGTGGGGGTGGGCAGAGTCAGAGTTCGGGAGAGGCGGGTGCTGTGGGGCTTTGGCCCCCTGGTGGTGGCAGCTTGTACTGCAGGAGGCAGAGTCAGGGCTCTGGGGGGCTATCACCCCCGCGGTGCTGCAGTGACCCATGGCACCCGTGCTGGGGCCTGTCTCCCTGGCCTGCAGGTTCCGCTACGAGAGCTCCCGCCTGGAAGACCTGGCGGGACCGTCACCCGCCCTGCCCTCAGTCCGGGGCCTCATACAGGTGAGTGGGGCATGGGGAGGGGCAGGGCCGCATCTGGGGGTCCCAGGGGCTGGGATATAGCAGGGGAGGGAGGGGGTCCTGGGGGCTGGGATATAGCAGGGGAGGGGACCCCATCTGGGGGTTCCGGGGGCTGGGATACAGCAGGGGAGGGGACCCCATCTGGGGGCTGAGAGTCTCGGTGGCTGGGATATAGCAGGGGGAGTGGGCCCCGGCTGGGGGTCCCGGGAGCTGGGATATAGCAGGGGAGGGAGGGGGTCCTGGGGGCTGGGATATAGCAGGGGGAGGGGGCCCCGGCTGGGGGTCCCAGGGGCTGGGATATAGCAGGGGAGGGAGGGGGTCCCGGGGGCTGGGACATAGCAGGGGAGGGGGCCCATCTGGGGGTCCCAGGGGCTGGGATATAGCAGGGGAGGGAGGGGGTCCCGGGGGCTGGGATATAGCAGGGTAGGGGGCCCATCTGGGGGTTCCGGGGGCTGGGATATAGCAGGGGAGGGCGCCCATCTGGGGGTTCCGGGGGCTGGGATATAGCAGGGAGAGTGGGCCCCGGCTGGGGGTCCCGGGGGCTGGGATATAGCAGGGGAGGGAGAGGGTCCCGGGGGCTGGGATATAGCAGGGGAGGGGGCCCCATCTGGGGGCTGAGAGTCTCGGGGGCTGGGATATAGCAGGGGAGGGGGCCCATCTGGGGGTTCCAGGAGCTGGGATATAGCAGGGGAGGGGGCCCCATCTGGGGGCTGAGAGTCTCGGGGGCTGGGATATAGCAGGGGGAGTGGGCCCCGGCTGGGGGTCCCGGGGGCTGGGATATAGCAGGGGAGGGAGAGGGTCCCGGGGGCTGGGATATAGCAGGGGAGGGGGCCCCATCTGGGGGCTGAGAGTCTCGGGGGCTGGGATATAGCAGGGGAGGGGGCCCATCTGGGGGTTCCAGGAGCTGGGATATAGCAGGGGAGGGGGCCCCATCTGGGGGCTGAGAGTCTCGGGGGCTGGGATATAGCAGGGGGAGTGGGCCCCGGCTGGGGGTCCCGGGGGCTGGGATATAGCAGGGGAGGGAGAGGGTCCCGGGGGCTGGGATATAGCAGGGGAGGGGGCCCCATCTGGGGGCTGAGAGTCTCGGGGGCTGGGATATAGCAGGGGAGGGGGCCCATCTGGGGGTTCCAGGAGCTGGGATATAGCAGGGGAGGGGGCCCCATCTGGGGGCTGAGAGTCTCGGGGGCTGGGATATAGCAGGGGGAGTGGGCCCCGGCTGGGGGTCCCGGGGGCTGGGATATAGCAGGGGAGGGGGCCCCATCTAGGGGCTGAGAGTCTCGGGGGCTGGGATATAGCAGGGGGAGGGGGCTGTATCTCAGTGCTGGGGGCAGTCACAGGAACTGGGGGAGGGGGGACTACAGGGCCATATCTCCAGCTGGAATATAGCAGGGGGGGGGGGGCAGTGTCCCCTGGCCCCTCCTTACCTGCTCCCTCCCCCTGGCTGCAGGAAGGCTGGAGCAGGTGTGAGGAGCTGTGGGTGCAGCAGCTCCCCCTACAGGCCCGGGAGCAGCGCGGCACGGCCCAGCTGGCCTCCCTCCTGCAGGAGATGCACCGGCTGCTGGCCGACGGCTCGGAGCGCGCCATCCTCGCCAGGTAGCTGCCCCGGGCCCTGGGAGACACCCCGCCCCCCGGCCTGCACAGTTGGTGACCACCCACCCCTGGGAGAGCGCCCTCTGCTGGGGAGACTTCCCGCCCCAGGGGTCCCCCCTCACTGTCAAGGCCCCCTGGAGAGCACCCCCTGCTGGGGACACGTCCCTGTCCCGTGGGGTCCCCCCTCGCTGTCAAGGCCCCCTGGAGAGCGCCCCCTGCTGGGGACACGTCCCTGTCCCGTGGGGTCCCCCCGCGCTGTCGGGGGCACCTTGGAGAGCGCCCCCTGCTGGGGACACGTCCCTGTCCCGTGGGGTCCCCCCGCGCTGTCGGGGGCACCTTGGAGAGCGCCCCCTGCTGGGGACACGTCCCTGTCCCGTGGGGTCCCCCCACGCTGTCAAGGCCCCCTGGAGAGCGCCCCCTGCTGGGGACACGTCCCTGTCCCGTGGGGTCCCCCCGCGCTGTCGGGGGCACCTTGGAGAGCGCCCCCTGCTGGGGACACGTCCCTGTCCCGTGGGGTCCCCCCGCGCTGTCAAGGCCCCCTGGAGAGTGCTCCGTGCTGGGGACACGTCCCTGTCCCGTGGGGTCCCCCCGCGCTGTCGGGGGCCCCTTGGAGAGCGCTCCCTGCTGGGGACACGTCCCTGTCCTGTGGGGTCCCCCCGCGCTGTCGGGGGCCCCTTGGAGAGCGCTCCCTGCTGGGGACACGTCCCTGTCCTGTGGGGTCCCCCCGCGCTGTTGGGGGCCCCTTGGAGAGCGCTCCCTGCTGGGGACACGTCCCTGTCCTGTGGGGTCCCCCCGCGCTGTTGGGGGCCCCTTGGAGAGCGCTCCCTGCTGGGGACACGTCCCTGTCCTGTGGGGTCCCCCCGCGCTGTCGGGGGCCCCCTGGAGAGCGCCCCGTGCTGGGGACACGTCCCTGTCCCGTGGGGTCCCCCTGCGCTGTCGGGGGCCCCTTGGAGAGCGCTCCCTGCTGAGGACACGTCCCTGTCCCGTGGGGTCCCCCCGCGCTGTCAAGGCCCCCTGGAGAGCGCTCCCTGCTGGGGACACGTCCCTGTCCCGTGGGGTCCCCCCGCGCTGTCCGGGGCACCTTGGAGAGCGCCCCCTGCTGGGGACACGTCCCTGTCCCGTGGGGTCCCCCCGCGCTGTCAAGGCCCCCTGGAGAGCGCCCCCTGCTGGGGACACGTCCCTGTCCCGTGAGGTCCCCCCGTGCTGTCAAAGCCCCCTGGAGAGCGCCCCCTGCTGGGAACACGTCCCTGTCCCGTGGGGTCCCCCTGCGCTGTCAAGGCCCCCTGGAGAGCGCCCCCTGCTGGGGACACGTCCCTGTCCCGTGGGGTCCCCCTGCGCTGTCAAGGCCCCCTGGAGAGCGCCCCCTGCTGGGGACACGTCCCTGTCCCGTGGGGTCCCCCTGCGCTGTCAAGGCCCCCTGGAGAGCGCCCCCTGCTGGGGACACGTCCCTGTCCCGTGGGGTCCCCCCGCGCTGTCAAGGCCCCCTGGAGAGCGCCCCCTGCTGGGGACACGTCCCTGTCCCGTGGGGTCCCCCTGCGCTGTCAAGGCCCCCTGGAGAGCGCCCCCTGCTGGGGACACGTCCCTGTCCCGTGGGGTCCCCCCGCGCTGTCAAGGCCCCCTGGAGAGCGCCCCCTGCTGGGGACACGTCCCTGTCCCGTGAGGTCCCCCTGCGCTGTCAAGGCCCCCTGGAGAGCGCCCCCTGCTGGTGCTTCCCACCCCAGGGGTCCCTCATGCACAGTCAGTGACCGCTCCCGCCCGGCCCCCAGGGCGGCGCTGGAGCTGGAGCTGCGGGCTGTGCGGCTGGCGGGGCTGCGGGACGGGCTGCGGCGCGGCTGCCAGGAGCTGGAGCGGGAGGCGAGCGCCCGCCACGCCGAGCTGCAGGCCCTGCAGAGCAAGCGGCAGCGCATCCTCGACTTCCGCCACCTGGTGGTGAGTGCGGGGAGCGCGGGGGGGAATGTGGGGGTCAGAGCAGGGCAACCTCTGGGCATGGGACCTGCCTAGGGGGGAGTGGGGGCAGTAGGGTGCACAGGAGGATGGGCGGGGGTTGGCTGGGAAGGGGGCCTGTGGGTGGGGGGTTGCTGGAGGGGGATCCACACGGTACCTGGCTGGCTTGGGGGCAAGGAAGTAGAGGCGGTGCATGTTGGGGGGAATATAGGGGTGTGGGCATGATGGGGGTTGGCGAAGGAGGGAGTGGACAAGTTGGGGGCGGGTGGGGGTGCCTTCTGGGGGGAAGGGAGGGATTGTGGGGTGAATATGGGGGTGCCTTGCTGGCATGGGGGGAGTAGGGACACTGTCTTGAAGCAGCGCCCCACGACTGACATTTCACCCACCCACCCAGCGCGAAAAGCAGCAGCACGTCCGGGCGCTGATCAAAGGCACCTCCTACATCAAATCCCAGCTCCGCAAGGACCAGGCCGAGGTGAGACCCTCCCGTGCCATGGGGCGGAATCAAGGGGCGCTGGCAGAGGAGCGGGGAGTCCAGGGCCAGGATACCAGGAGGCTGTGGGTCAGGACTGAGGGGCACCAGCAGACCTGGGGGAGTGGGGCCCAGGGCTGGGAGGGCATGGGGGTGGGATCAAGGGGTACCGGCAGACCTGGGGGGAGTGGGGCTGAGGGTGGGGGGCTGGGATAGAGGGGTACCGGCAGGGCTGGGGGGGCGGGTGGACTGAGAGGCACCAGCATGGTCTCCCCCACCCCCCGCTCTCTCTCAGGTCCAGGCCTTCGTGCAGAGGAAGCTGCTGGGCCCGGAGCAAGACGTGACACTGGAGTCACAGCGGCTGCACGGGCGGGTGGAGCGCGAGGTCCGGCAGCTGGGGGCCATCGCCCTCCCCTGCCTGCTGCGCCGCAGCCTCCCGGGGTGAGTCCCCCCCACCCCCCACAGGCACTCTCCCTCATAGCCAGCAGGGCCCTGGGGCCAACTGTCCCCTCTTGGGGTGCCCCCTGACCTTAGGGGGGAGTACCTTGGATGGAGGGCTGTGCTCCCCTCCTCTTGCACTACTGGACTTGGGGTATGCAGGATTCCTGGGATCTTCTCCCCCCCCACCTGTGCCCCATTGAAACAGGGCTCAGACCCACCCTGGGAAAAGCACCCTGAGATCTTCAGGTTGGAGGGGGTAGCTGCCCGCCCAGCAGTACTGATACTCCGCCCCTTGCTGGGGGCGCTGGTCCCCTGGGAGGAGCATCAGTACTTCGGCAGTGGTATTAATGCTGCAGTAGCGGCATTGAGACACGCAGGAGCGTTGGTGCTGGGGAATGCGAATGAAAAGCCCAGTATTCTCGGGGAGGAGCATCAGTACTTGGGCAGTGGTATTAATGCTGCAGTATTCTCGGGGAGGAGCATCAGTACTTGGGCAGTGGTATTAATGCTGCAGTATTCTCTGGGAGGAGAGCGAATGCCCTGAGAATGGGGCAGGGGCTTTAATACTCTGGTGGGCGCATGAATACTCCCTCCGGGGTAGCAATGCTCTGAGAGCATCGGTACCCGCCATCCATGGTGGGAGGATTAATACTTTCTGGGTTGATAATGCGCCAGGAGCGTCGGTAGCCTATAGCGGTGAGAGGAGCATTGATGCTCTCTGGGGTATTGATACTCTGGGAACACTGGTACCTGCTCTCCCGGGGGTACCAATGCTGTACTACCCTGGCAGGACCCTCCTTCCCGGGGATGTGGGCTGGGGGGCCCGGTGAGGGTGGAGGCTTCAGAGGCTGATCCTTGGCTGCCCTGACCTGGTCGTCCCCCCCGCCTCCAGGTCCCGGCAGGTCCCGGCCCACGAGCTCTCCATCCATAGGCTGGACTGGCCGGCGCTCGCCCAGCCCCGGGCCTTCCTCCCGGTGTGCCAGGCTGCCGGCTTCCCCCTCTACAAGGTGAGACGCACACTGGGTGGAGCAATGGGGCAGGGAGCGGGGATGTGTCTCCCCTCCTCTGAGACCCTCTTCTGGGGGGAGATGGGATGGGGGGGCGCTGGAGGAGGGGGTGGGGCAGGAGCACCCCCCTAGTTTATTCTGCATTGAACCTCCCTAGAGCCCCAGGGGGGGTGATCTTGGGTGGGGGGGGCAGGCCCTGTCTCCCCTCACCCCCCGTCTGTCTGTCTCTGCCCCAGGCCCCGGATCACCTCCTGCCCCACGTAGCTGAGCTGAAGAAGGAGCTGCTGGCCCTGCGTGCCCAGCTGGGCTATAAGAGCCGGGCGCTGGCCAGCCTGCAGCAGCGCCAGGGCTCCCCGGGGACCGACGCGCAAGGTGAGTTCCCTCCATGGCTCCAGATGCACAGGGCCCCTCCTCCCCACCCCCAGCCTGAGGAGCCTTCCCAGGGTCTGCGAGGGGCCCCCTCCTGGCACACGAGCTGGCCTGAGGGGCACCCCCCCCCCCAAGCCGTAACTCCTCCGGGCCTCACCGACGTCTCTTCCCCCAGCCCTGGTGCAGGCCCTGCGGGACCACGACCGGGAGCAGGCCGGAGCCCTGGGGCCGCGGATCCGGCTGGTGACGGAGCAGTGCGGGCGTCGCATCGAGCGCTGGCCCGAGGTGCAGGCCGCCATCGACGCCTGGTGAGGAGGGCCCCCCCCCCCCCCACCTGGTTTATGGGTCCTCTTGTTCTCCAGAGGGGGGAGGCCCTGCCTATCCTGGAGGGGGGGGTGTTGACAGGGTTGGTTCTCCCCTGCCTGGGGTGGGGGCTGTGAGGTGGGGGGAGGCACAGGACTGGTTGGGGGGGGCTGGCGTGGAAAGGAAAGGAAGGGGGTGGCCTGGTGCCGCTGCAGAATGGGCGTACCTAGGGAGAGGCCGGGGGGCATGTGCCGTGAGGGAGGATGTCAGTGGGCGGGGTTGTGCACGGGGGGGTGGGGGGTGTCTGTGCAGGGGTGGGGGCAGGGCCGGAAGGAGCCATCTCACCCCCCCTCCCCGCTCTCTCCCTGCTCCCTGTCTGCAGGTGGGAGCAGCCGGGGCAGTTCGCCCTGCCCGCCGAGCGGCGCCTGGGTCTCACCTTGCAGCAGTGGCTGGAGCGCTGGACCCTGGCCCTCAAGACCCTCCAGCAGCACAGCTGGGCCTGAGGGCCTGGCTCTGCCTGGGCGGGGCTACCGGAGCCCCACCCCCCCAAGGGGTGTGGTTGTAGGTAGCCACACCCATGTTAGGCACCTGTCGGGGGTGGAGTGTTTGGGGTGGCCTAGCCCAGGCCAGCTGTCCCCTCTTGTGCAAGGTGTGTGTGGAGGGTGGAAGGGGGGGGTCAGTGTTAAGGGGGTGATCAGATGCTGGTGGTGGGAGGGTTGGTGGGGCTGAGCGGAGGTGGGGGAGCAGCTGTCAGGTGTGTGGGGGGGGGGATCCCAGAGGGGTTTTGTGGGGTTCTGTAATTCACATTGTTCTGAATAAACTGACTACATTCACATCCAGGCCCAGGACTGAGACATGGGGCCTTTCCTCTTGGGGGGGCCCATGGCTCTCCTCAGGCCCCAGGTCAGGGACTGGCTGGACCATCTCTTCTCCTCGCCCCCCCCCCAGGTGCCCTCCCCCAGGGGGCAGTAAAGACGGCCCTGTCCCGGGCGCCTGAGCCTTGGGGCAGGCAGGGATCCCACCGCTGAGCTCACCGCCCTGCCTGGGGCCGTCCCCTCCTTGGCAGAACCACCTCTAAAGGGTTTGGAGGGGTCGGGGGGTAGCTTGTCCCTCTTCCATGGAGAAACAGGGATGGAAGTGGGAGAGGTGAGTGGCCTAAACCCAGGAGTCCTGGCCCCCGGACTTGCCCCCTCCCCCTTCCTGTTGGAAATCAAGTGGGGGGAAGCTTTAACCGACCTTGGGATTTCCTTGCTGGATCTGGGACAGACACACCACCCCACCCCCGGTTGCAGCTCCCCCCGGTACAAACCGGCTTTACGCCCCGTCTCTCCCTACAGAGGAACAAATGTCGTATCCGAGCACGATCCCAACGAGCTAGACTCCTGGAGACGATCAAGGTGGCTCTGAGCCCTAGAAACGCCTCCCTTGCCCCTCGGCTAAAGATGCAACGTCTCTAAATATCAAAGGCCGCCCCCAAAATCCAACTGGGTCTCGGCCACGGACCTTGTTCCCTTGATACCAACGGGGTTTCGGTTCGATGCAGTGCACGAGATTCCCGGCTTCCCCGGCCACCCATGGGCCTGTCAGCGGAGCTGCTGGATAACACACAGTACGCTCCTGGGGCGTGTTTAATCCACTCAGTGAGCGGGAGGGAAACCTGCCCCCAAATCTGGGTGCGAGGAGAACCCGCCTGGCTCGGAAGAGAGCGAGGAAAAAGAGCGAGTGAAAAAAAATAACCAGTGAGAGAGAGAAGAATGTGAAAGGCTGTGAAATGAATAAAAGGAGGGGGGGAAATGAAAGAAAGAGCATGAAGGGCGGTGGGGGGGGAGAAAGCAAGAACATGCAAGCTAGAGAAAGAAAGGAATGCAAAACAACCAACACGAGCGCTAGAGAAAGCTAGAATGGGACAGCGACAAAGGACAGACTGACCTGTTAAGCAAGGCTGCATGCCAGATTCTCCATGTTGGGGGCACAAGCCCGCCCCCCCCCCCCTTCCATTCTTGTTTGACATCCTTTCTGCCCTACTTGGGGGAACCATCCATAGGTGCCCCATGGCACCCCCATGCTTCCCAATCCCGAACCCCTTCCCACCCGCTCCTGGGAACGGGGCGGTGTGTGCCGTTGCGGGGCTCCGGCTGAGCAGTGCCCCATTTTCACCAATGCACCGCCCCTTTCCACAATGGCAAGCTCCCACACCACCCCTTTCCCCACATCCTCCACCCTCGACGGGGTCCTTTTTTCCCAGGCCACGCCCCTGCGCCGCCCCTTTATCTGTAATCCCCACCCCTCGGAACCTGACGCACCCCGATCCGTCCCTGCCCTGAGCTCCCGCAGCTTCTGCCCCCAGCGCAGGGGCCGGGCTGTGGCCTGAGGGGAGTTTCCAGCGGCTGGGGCAACGAAAGTTCCTGTCCCTAAAGTGGGGGGTGGGGCACCAGCGCCTGCAGCACCCCCCCTGCGAGCCCCCACCCTTGCACTTTGGCTTCCCCTGGAGGCCCCACCCTCGCTCCACCAAGGCCCCGCCCCCCTCCCCAGCCCTCCCCACATTCTCCACCCTCACCACCACCCCTTTGTCACCGATGCCCCGCCCACGCAACGCCCCTTTCCACATGCACACGCCCCCCGCACCAGCGTGGAGCGGATGGAGCAAGCTCCTAGTCCAACTCCCTGTTCCAAAAATCCATGTAATATAAAGTTCTCAGAGAACAGCTCAGATATTAAACTGATAAGAACAGATTTAAAATTTTATTAGAGAATATTTAAAAATAAACGATACAAACAATTTGAAGCGTCAGTTGTTGGTGATTGGGGGTGACATACAGAGTATAGGGGGGATGTTAGTACTTTGAGGCTGGGCAGCACACATAATGCATACGGACTGTGATGTCCCCAATGGGGCGGGGGGCAGGATCAGAACATAGTTGGTAGGCGGTGAGGGTCTATCACTCATACAGGGAGTACAGACAGACAGTCATGGGTAGAAGTAAGTGGGCTGGGTCATGGGGATGGGGCGACCCTCACATGGTGGGATTCAGTTAGGTTGGGTGGGTTCGGGGCTCAGGGGATTAGGTCCAGCAGGGGGGGCGCGGTTTAAAGGTCCCTTCCCCCTTGCGGATGGACGAGGCCTCCCCGGCTCACTCCTGGTATTGGCGGTGGCCGGTTACGTGCTCCGTGTAAATGTCCCGAGACCAGCGGATAGTGTCCGAGACCATTAGGCGTCTCATGAGGTTCCAAGGGCGGGGCCGGGCCAGCGGGGCTCCCGCGGAGCGCGGCGCCCAAACAGCGTCGGTCAGAGGAGTAGTTGACAGTGACGGGAGGCGTCCCCTGTCAGTGGGCGGGGCCACGCGGCCCAGCAGTGTCTGGGGCAGCAAAGAGTCCAGCGAAAGGAGCCGAAACAACCGGGTGGGGAGAATTCTCTCTGCAGAAGCAGAATTTGGCGTGGAGCGTTCGAACCTCGGGGTGACATAGCGAGAGAGTAGCCTAGAAACTGAACCCAACAGACAACCAGGCATTTTTCGGCTTTTTTGTACCCTGTGGGGCGGGGGGTCCTAGCGGTAGTGGGGGTTCCTCCAGCGAGGCTGGCCTGCTGGGGGTCGGGGAGGTCAACTCGCAGCGGTGGGGATTGCTGGGGGGTAGGGGGTGTGGCTGGCGGCTGCTGGGGGGCAGGGGTGTGTGTCCGGGGACCGCAGGAGGACAGCGGAGGCGTCCCGTGGTGCCTGGGGCTGCTGGGGGGCAGGGGGGTGTCCGGGGACCGCAGGGGAACAGGGGAGGCGTCCCGTGGTGGCTGGGGCCATAGCGCAGAGTTCCCTGGGCAGCTGGGGGGCATTTGGGGGGGGTGATCAGTAGCTGCAGTTGCTGCGGGACAGTGTGTGGGTCTCTCGTCTGGAGCAGCAGGAGCGTGGGGGGGGGTCCCCAGGTGTTGGGGCAGTATGGGAGTGGTTGGGGGATCCCCCAGTGGTTGGTGGGCATCAGGGGGGTCGTTCGGTAGCCGGAGTGTCTGGTGATGGGCGGTCAGGACTCAGGTTCTGCGGCGGCTGGTAGGTGGCGGGTCGGAGTCTCGTCTGCCGGGGCGCATCGGGGGGCTCTTCGAGCGCCGTGGGAAGTGGCGGCAGGCGCGCGGGGTCGTAGGCCCCGGGCAACTTGGGCAGCGGCAGTTGGTGGGGATCCCCTGGCTGCATAGGCGGCAGCGGCGCGGGGCAGGAGATCCCCGGTGGCGGTTCGCGCAGTGTAGGCCGGGGCACGGGTCCCCGGGCGGTAGCGGCAGCGCGCTGCGGGACTCCCCGGGCTCCTTGGTCGGAGGTGGCCGGGAAGCGGGGCAAGGGTCTCTGGGCAACCTGAGCCGTGGCGGCGGTTCCCGCTCAGGTAGTGGCAGTCGGGGAATGAGACGGGGGTTACCGGGCGGCAGTGGCTTAATCTTAGCCAAGAGATCTTATCTTAGCCAAAAGGCCCGAGAAGCGAGGCGACGTCGCCCCCGTCCTCCCCCCGTCCCATCAGAGGGAGGTCTGTACTTGATCTTAACCAAAAGGCCGAGAAGCCAGGCAACGTTTGTTGCCCCTGACTTGATCTTAGCCAAAAGGCCGAGAAGCGAGAGGCGACGTCGCCCCTGTCCCATCAGAGGGAGGTCTGTACTTGATCTTAGCCAAAAGGCCGAGAAGCCAGGCAACGTTTGTTGCCCCTGACTTGATCTTAGCCAAAAGGCCGAGAAGCCAGGCAACGTTTGAGGCGACGTTGCCCCCGTCCCATCAGAGGGGGGGTCTGTACTTGATCTTGGCCACAAGGCCGAGAAGCGAGGCAACATCGCCCCCGTCCCATCAGCCGCTCAGGTAGTGGCAGTCGGGGAATGAGACGGGGGTTATCGGGCAGCAGTGGCGTGCTGGCTCGAGAGAGTAACCTAGAAATTGAACGCTAACAGAGAACCAAGTATTTTTCTTCTTTTTTGCACTTACATATTCTCCCCACAGGGAGGTGCACCATGCCCAGAAGTACTGCAATACCGGGCTGATGCATGGAGTGGATGGAGCAAGCTCCTAGTCCAACTCCCTGTTCCAAAAATCCATTTAATATAAAGTTCTCAGATAGAGAACATATCAGATATTAAAATGATAAGAACAGAAACTACACTTGATCTTAGCTCATAGAGCCGAGAAGCGATACTGAACCCTGAAATTCCGCGCTAGCCTCCCGCTCCCACTGCTTCCAATGTCACCGGGAGCTGCTTTGATCCCTTCCTAGCAAAGTGCCAGTCACTGTCCGGAGTGAGTCCGATTCAGTCGCTCACAGCGCGAACGCTCCACACCGAGTTCTGCTCACACCCAGGGAATTCTCCCCGCCCGGCTCCTCCGGCTCCTCTCCCAGGGATCCCCGCTGCCGCCAGACGCTGCTGCTCTGCATAGCCCCGCCCACTGACGTGAGACGCCTTTCGGCGCTGTCAACTCCTCCGTGCAGCTGAGGCTGTTTGTGCGCCGCGCTCTGCCCGAGTCCCGCAGGGGCCGGGCTGTGGCCTGAGGGGAGTTTCCAGCGGGCGGGAGCGACGAAATGTCCCGTCCCTAATGTGTGGGGGGGGGGGCACCAGCGCCCGCAGCAGCCCCCTGCGAGCCCCCACCCTTGCGCTTTGCTTCCCCTGGAGGCCCCGCCCTCGCTCCGCCCATTCCACCAAGGCCCCGCCCCCTCCCCAGCCCTCCCCGCATTCTCCACCCTCGCCACCGCCCCTTTGTCACCGATGCCCCGCCCAAGCAACGCCCCTTTCCACGTGGACACGCCCACCGCACCAGCCCTTTCCACAACCACAAGCTCCCACACCGCCCCGTTCCCCCCATCCTCCACCTTCGACAGTGTCTTTTTTTTCCCCAGGCCACGCCCCGCCTCTTTCCGGGAGGCCACGCCCCGCACCGCCCCTTTATCTGTGATCCCCGCCCCCTTTTCCCGAAGCCCTGCCCCTTTCCCCAAGACCGCGCCCCCCGCCCCTTTTCTTCTGAGCCCCAACCCTCGACACTGCCCCTTTTTCCCCCAAGGCCCCGCATCTTTCCGCAAGACCACGCCCCCGCACCACCCCTTTCCCCCATCTGACAGCGTCCCTTTTCCCCGAGGCCCCGCCCCTTTCTCAACGGCCACCAGCACCGCGCCTTTTCTCCGATCCCCCACCCTCCACACTGCCCCTTTTTCCCCGAGGCCCCGCCCCTTTTCCCCAATCCTCCACTCTCGCCACTGCCCGTTTTTTCCCGAGGCCACGCCCCGCCCCGCCCCTTTCCCCCGATCCCCAACCCTCCACACGGCCCGTTTTTCCCGAGGCCCCGCCCCTTTTCCCGGGGCCTAGGGGAAAAATGGGCAGTGTCGAAGGTTGGGGATCGGAAGAAAAGGGGCGGTGCGGGGGGCGTGGTCTTGGGGAAAGGGGCGGGGCCTCGGGAAAAAGGGGCAATGTCAAGGGGTGGGGGACATATGTCCAGAAATTGTTCTAGTAAGAAGTTGGCACTCAAGAGGAAAAAGCAGAAGTATTTTCAACATGAAAACACAGGACAGTGGAATTATTAGGAAATGTTAGGAAAGATTACTGCCTATGTAGCTTTATGTGGACTTTACAAAAAGAGCCACAGCTTGATGGCCTTAGAAGGAAATAGCTGTACTGCTCCATAGTACTGACAAAAGAATGGAAGTTTATGTAGCACCTTACCTATTAGAGAAATCCTATTACAGTAATAGCATTTCATATGGTGAAATTTTTGTACATAATCTCAGCCAACCAAGAGTTTAGGACAACTGTATAGGTTTAAAAAAAAAATCAAAACAATAAAATTTCAGTTTTAAGTTAACTGTGTGACGGGTTGGGACCACAGAGACCTGCCCGGTGCTGCCACCTGGTGTGCCAAGGCTACTTCTGCCCCTGCTTCCAGGCCTTTTCCAGCTTGGGACGCCCGAATCCTGTCTGTTTTGAGCCAGATTCCACTGATCTGCTGCAAACACAGACCCAGGTCTGAACCAAGTCCACTCACCACTGTAAGGCCCCTGGAAGCGCTCTTGCCTTTGACACCCAGCTGCTCAACTCCAAGGAGGTTCAAACCCTTAATAAATCCGTTTTACCCTGTATAAAGCTTATACAGGGTAAACTCATAAATAGTTCGCCTTCTATTTCAAAGATGGAAAGATGTGCACCACTGATCGCTTTCCCGAGGCACTAACTCGTACTTAAGGAAACTTAATAAATAAAAAGTGATTTTAATAAGTACAGAAAATAGGATTTAAGTGAGTTCAATTAGTGACAGACAGAACAAAGCAAGTTACTTAGTAAAATAAAATAAAACACGCACGTCTATGTCTATTCAAAGTTAACACAGATAAAAGCCTCACCGGATTCGGATATTTTCCTTTTTACAGGCTGTAGAATCAGCCTGGGTCCAGCTGAGTCCAGCGGCCTCTCACACCCCCCTAGTGTCTTTGTCCTTTGTGCAGTTCCCCCCAGGAATGTCCTTGGGGGGGTGGAGAGCCTCTCCCTTTAGCCAGCTGAAGACAAAAATGGAAGGGTCTTGCAAGGGCTTTTATAGCCTTTCTTCCTCTCCCTGCGTAGGATCCAGTTGCCCTGGAGTTTTGGGATCACATGGGCAAGTCACCTGCCCATGCGCCCTAACCAGTCTAACCAGTTGCATTCCAGACCCGGCCCCAATGTGGATTGGGGTCTGCAACGTCTTTTGTCTGTCAAGTGCTCCCATTTAACAGGCATTCTTTGCTCCAAAGATGATCCCATGCACTTACAAAGGCTATGTACAAAACCAGCAAATATAAAACCAGTCTTCATAACTCCCACTACAACAATGATACATGCATACAAACAGGAGGAGTAAATTCAGTAGGTCATAACTTTCACAGAGATATGTTACATGGCACATGTAG
Source organism: Chelydra serpentina (assembly GCA_037349315.1). Taxonomy (NCBI): domain Eukaryota; kingdom Metazoa; phylum Chordata; order Testudines; family Chelydridae; genus Chelydra; species Chelydra serpentina. The sequence goes on along the minus strand of JBAIAC010000108.1, from coordinate 243,574 downwards.
CATACAACATATTTTAGTTACATATATACATTTATAAGCATCTCCCCATAAAGTTTTATGGGGAACACCATCACAAACTGATGAGCTTTTTTTAAAAAAAAAAGGTTTACCAAAAGTTACATAAAACTACTATCAGGCATTGGAAATCTAATGTATTAATGTAGTAGGGGTCTTCACATGTTCATTTAATAGTTACTATCAGAAAAAGATAGCATCTGGGTATGTTCTTGGAAAGCATTTCAAATAGGGAAAGAGAGAATAATTATTAGATCAACTTGCGCAAGCTGCAATTCAACATGCCTCACCAAGTCTCTACAAATATTAAGACAAAACTGCACAACAGTGGCAAGGATGAGCGTATTTTGTGAAAGTTAGATCATAAAGGCTGGTCTAAACAGTTTTAATATCTATTCAAATGAATTGGTAGTTTACAGATTAAATTTATTAAAAATAAGTTATCTTGGTATATAAATACTTTTATACTGATAATTGCGTCCACATTTGAAAGCTACACCAATTTTAGCTAAATCAGTTTTTAACTACCAATTTAGTTAAATCAATAAAAACTGTGTCTAGATGAGCCCTAAATCTGCATGCAGTGTGACTCAGTTACAAAAGTCATGAGTCTTAAGATTCTCTTCTGTTTGTTCAAGTTACACTATCCACTTCTGCTACGTTCTTCCAATACGCTAAAAGTAGTGTCTAAAAATATGCAATTAACCAACAAAATCTCAACCTCAAGATGTTTTAAACTTAGAAGTAGCAAATAAAACACTTGATGTTTACAACATCTACAGGGATTTGTTCCCACTTCCTATTGGTCCTAAATTAGGATGTAACATTATGTTCTCCCACCACCATCTTTCAGTTTGTTTTTTTTTCTTTTTGGCCATATGTATGAAGTATACCCTGAACCTTGGGAAATAATTTTTAAAAATTTTCAAAAATGCTTTCCCAGCCACACAAAATGTAAGGGTCATGCAGAAATACAGGTAGTATGTTTTATTACACCCCTAGACACCATTGCAGCTCTCATTCAAATATGGCCACTACTGCTTCCTGTGTAGAAAAAAATAAGAGGTCATCTTGCACATGTAGTTGTACCTTTGATATTGTACATGTGTTTTCAGTTACGCTGCTACATGAAAATCCTACTCTGTGAAAAACTCAGTGTGCAAACTCTGTTTAAAAGTTTCAGGATAACTTGGGAATAGCAGTTTTGCCTATCATGACCACTGAAAACTCATGAATCAGGCCCCACAAATCACAAGCTTTTAAAGACCAATACATGTTTTGTATTATTTGCCTTCTGCTGTTCAATCATTTAGCATACAACTGAGTCACATTTTCAAGCTCTTCCCTGCAACTATGAGAGCTAGACACATTAGAATCAAATCAGATTTAAAATTTTATTAGAGAATATTTAGAAATAAACGATACAATCAATTTGAGGTGTCAGTTGTTGGTCATTGGGGGTGACATACAGAGTATAGGGGGATGTGAGTATTTTGGGGTTGGGCAGCACACATAACGCATACAGACTGTGATGTCCCCAATGGGGGGGTAGGCGGTGGGCGGGATCAGGATACAGTTGATATGCAGTGAGGGTTTATCGCTGATGGGGTGGCCCTCACGTGGTGGGGTTCGGTTTGGTTGGGTGGGTTCGTGGTTCAGTGTATAGGGTCAAATGGGGGGGGGGTTATGGATCTCTCCCCCCTTGTGGGTGGGCGGGGTTTCCCCGGCTCACTCCTGGTATTGGCGGTGGCCGGTTATGTGTTCCGTGTATATGTCCCGAGACCAGCGGATAGTGTCTGAGACCATTAGGCGTCTCATGAGTCGCGCGTACTGACGGCCCACCCCACAGGTCCGCAGCACGTTTTCGTTACATGGGTCCCATGCACCCAGGGCCCCGACGAGCAAGGCGTCGGTGTGCACCACGTAGCCCTTTGTCCGCAGGGTGTCGGCCAGGGGGGCGTACTTTTCGAGCTTGCGGGCTCGGGCTGCGCGGAAGGCCGGGGTCCTGTTCTCGAACGGGATCGTTACGTCGACCAGGATGATCTTTTTCCCGACCTCGTCCGTGATGACGATATCCGGGCGCAGCTGGCTGTCGGTGCCGGGGATGGCGCGGTTGACGGCGACCTGCCCCAGGCGTGGGTCGATGGCCTTTACTAGGCGGTCTTGGACGGCGTTGTGGCGCAGTTGCCAGGCTCTGGCGTGGGGCTTGCAGCTGCATAGGACGTGGGGCAGGGTTTCGGCGGCGTAGCCGCACTTCCTGCAGCGCTTGTCCCGGTTCCCGTGGTGGACGGCTCCGTTGAGGGGGTTGATCTTAGCCAAGAGATCTTATCTTAGCCACATGGCCGAGAAGCGAGGCGCCGTCGCCCCCGACTTGATCTTAGCCAAAAGGCCCGAGAAGCGAGGCGACGTCGCCCCCGTCCCATCAGAGGGAGGTCTGTACTTGATCTTAGCCACAAGGCCGAGAAGCGAGGCGACGTCGCCCCCGTCCCATCAGAGGGAGGTCTGTACTTGATCTTAGCCAAAAGGCCGAGAAGCCAGGCAACGTTTGTTGCCCCTGACTTGATCTTAGCCAAAAGGCCGAGAAGCGAGGCGACGTCGCCCCCGTCCCATCAGAGGGAGATCTGTACTTGATCTTGGCCAAAATCGCCCCCGTCCCATCAGAGGGAGATCTGTACTTGATCTTGGCCAAAAGGCCGCCCCCGTCCCGCTCAGGTAGTGGCAGTCAGGGAATGAGACGGGGGTTACTGGGCGGCAGTGGCGCGCTGGCTCTGCGTGCGGCTCGGTTAGCAAGAGAGTAACCTAGAAACTGAACGCTAACAGAAAACGAGGCATTTTTCTTCTTTTTTGCACTTGCATATTCTCCCCAGAGGGAGGTGCACCATGCCCAGAAGTACTGCAATACCGGGCTGATGCGTGGAGTGGATGGAGCAAGCTCCTAATCCAACTCCCTGTTCCAAAAATCCATTTAATATACAGTTCTCAGATAGAGAACATATCAGATATTAAACTGATAAGAACAGATTTAAAATTTTATTAGAGGATATTTAAAGATAAACAATACAATCAATTTGAAGCGTCAGTTGTTGGTCATTGGGGGTGACATACAGAGTATAGGGGGATGTGAGTATTTTGGGGTTGGGCAGCACACATAGCACATACGGGCTGTGATGTCCCCAATGGGGGGGTAGGCGGTGGGTGGGATCAGGATACAGTTGATATGCAGTGAGGGTCTATCGCTGATGGGGTGGCCCTCACGTGATGGGGTTCGGTTTGGTTGGGTGGGTTCGTGATTCAGTGTATAGGGTCAAATGTGGGGGGGGGGAAGGATCCCTCCCCCCTTGTGGGTGGGCGGGGTCTCCCCGGCTCACTCCTGGTATTGGCGGTGGCCGGTTATGTGTTCCGTGTATATGTCCCGAGACCAGCGGATAGTGTCTGAGACCATTAGGCGTCTCATGAGTCGCGCGTACTGACGGCCCACCCCACAGGTCCGCAGCACGTTTTCGTTACATGGGTCCCATGCACCCAATGAGCAAGGCGTCGGTGTGCACCACGTAGCCCTTTGTCCACAGGGTGTCGGCCAGGGGGACGTACTTTTTGATCTGGGCTATAGAGCCGAGAAGCGATACTGAACCCTGAAATTCCGCGCTAGCCTCCCGCTCCCACTGCTTCCAATGTCACCGGGAGCTGCTTTGATCCCTTCCTAGCAAAGTGCCAGTCACTGTCCGGAGTGACTCCGATTCAGTCGCTCACAGCGCGAACGCTCCACACCGAGTTCTGCTCACACCCAGGGAATTCTCCCCGCCCGGCTCCTCCGGCTCCTCTCCCAGGGATCCCCGCTGCCGCCAGACGCTGCTGCTCTGCATAGCCCCGCCCACTGACGTGAGACGCCTTTCGGCGCTGTCAACTCCTCCGTGCAGCAGAGGCTGTTTGTGCGCCGCGCTCTGCCCGAGTCCCGCAGGGGCCGGGCTGTGGCCTGAGGGGAGTTTCCAGCGGGCGGGAGCGACGAAATGTCCCGTCCCTAATGTGTGGGGGGGGGGGCACCAGCGCCCGCAGCAGCCCCCTGCGAGCCCCCACCCTTGCGTTTTGCTTCCCCTGGAGGCCCCGCCCTCGCTCCGCCCATTCCACCAAGGCCCCGCCCCCTCCCCAGCCCTCCCCGCATTCTCCACCCTCGCCACCGCCCCTTTGTCACCGATGCCCCGCCCACGCAACGCCCCTTTCCACGTGGACACGCCCACCGCACCAGCCCTTTCCACAACCACAAGCTCCCACACCGCCCCGTTCCCCCCATCCTCCACCTTCGACAGTGTCTTTTTTTTCCCCAGGCCACGCCCCGCCTCTTTCCGGGAGGCCACGCCCCGCACCGCCCCTTTATCTGTGATCCCCGCCCCCTTTTCCCGAAGCCCTGCCCCTTTCCCCAAGACCGCGCCCCCCGACCCTTTTCTTCTGAGCCCCAACCCTCGACACTGCCCCTTTTTCCCCCAAGGCCCCGCATCTTTCCGCAAGACCACGCCCCCGCACCACCCCTTTCCCCCATCTGACAGCGTCCCTTTTCCCCGAGGCCCCGCCCCTTTCTCAACGGCCACCAGCACCGCGCCTTTTCTCCGATCCCCCACCCTCCACACTGCCCCTTTTTCCCCGAGGCCCCGCCCCTTTTCCCCAATCCTCCACTCTCGCCACTGCCCGTTTTTTCCCGATCCCCAACCCTCCACACGGCCCGTTTTTCCCGAGGCCCCGCCCCTTTTCCCGGGGCATAGGGGAAAAAGGGGCAGTGTCGAGGGTTGGGGATCGGAAGAAAAGGGGCGGTGCGGGGGGCGTGGTCTTGGGGAAAGGGGCGGGGCCTCGGGAAAAAGGGGCAATGTCAAGGGGTGGGGGACATATGTCCAGAAATTGTTCTAGTAAGAAGTTGGCACTCAAGAGGAAAAAGCAGAAGTATTTTCAACATGAAAACACAGGACAGTGGAATTATTAGGAAATGTTAGGACAGATTACTGCCTACGTAGCTTTATGTGGACTTTACAAAAAGAGCCCCAGCTTGATGGCCTTAGAAGGAAATAGCTGTACTGCTCCATAGTACTGACAAAAGAATGGAAGTTTATGTAGCACCTTACCTATTAGAGAAATCCTATTACAGTAATAGCATTTCATATGGTGACATTTTTGTACATAATCTCAGCCAACCAAGAGTTTAGGACAACTGTATAGGTTTCAAAAAAATCCAATAACATTTCAGTTTTAAGTTAACTGTGTGACGGGTTGGGGCCACAGAGAGCTGCTTGGTGCTGCCACCTGGTGTGCCAAGGCTACTTCTGCCCCTGCTTCCAGGGCTTTTCCAGCTTGGGACGCCCGAATCCTGTCTGTTTTGAGTCAGATTCCACTGATCTGCTGCAAACACAGACCCAGGTCCGAACCAAGTCCACTCACCACTGTAAGGCCCCTGGAAGCGCTCTTGCCTTTGACATCCAGCTGTTCAACTCCAAGGAGGTTCAAGCCCTTAATAAATCCGTTTTAAAGCTTATACAGGGTAAACTCATAAATAGTTCGCCTTCTATTTCAAAGATAGAAAGATATGCACCACTGATCGCTTTCCCGAGGCACTAACTCGTACTTAAGGAAACTTAATAAATAAAAAGTGATTTTAATAAGTACAGAAAATAGGATTTAAGTGAGTTCAATTAGTGACAGACAGAACAAAGCAAGTTACTTAGTAAAATAAAATAAAACACGCACGTCTATGTCTATTCAAAGTTAACACAGATAAAAGCCTCACCGGATTCGGATATTTTCCTTTTTACAGGCTGTAGAATCAGCCTGGGTCCAGCTGAGTCCAGCGGCCTCTCACACCCCCCCTAGTGTCTTTGTCTTTTGTTCAGTTCCCCTCAGGAATGTCCTTGGGGGGGTGGAGAGCCTCTCCCTTTAGCCAGCTGAAGACAAAATGGAAGGGTCTTGCAAGGGCTTTTATAGCCTTTCTTCCTCTCCCTGCGTAGGATCCAGTTGCCCTGGAGTTTTGGGATCACATGGGCAAGTCACCTGCCCATGCGCCCTAACCAGTCTAACCAGTTGCATTCCAGACCCGGCCCCAATGTGGATTGGGGTCTGCAACGTCTTTTGTCTGTCAAGTGCTCCCATTTAACAGGCATTCTTTGCTCCAAAGATGATCCCATGCACTTACAAAGGCTATGTACAAAACCAGCAAATATAAAACCAGTCTTCATAACTCCCACTACAACAATGATACATGCATACAAACAGGAGGAGTAAATTCAGTAGGTCATAACTTTCACAGAGATATGTTACATGGCACATGTAGCATAAAACATATTTTAGTTACATATATACATTTATAAGCATCTCCCCATAAAGTTTTATGGGGAACACCGTCACAAACTGATGAGCTTTTTTTAAAAAAAAAAAAAGGTTTACCAAAAGTTACATAAAACTACTATCAGGCATTGGAAATCTAATGTATTAATGTAGCAGGGGTCTTCACATGTTCATTTAATAGTTACTATCAGAAAAAGATAGCATCTGGGTATGTTCTTGGAAAGCATTTCAAATAGGGAAAGAGAATAATTATTAGATCAACTTGCGCAAGCTGCAATTCAACATGCCTCACCAAGTCTCTACAAATATTAAGACAAAACTGCACAACAGTGGCAAGGATGAGCGTATTTTGTGAAAGTTAGATCATAAAGGCTGATCTAAACAGTTTTAATATCTATTCAAATGAATTGGTAGTTTACAGATTAAATTTATTAAAAATAAGCTATCTTGGTATATAAATACTTTTATACTGATAATTGCGTCCACATTTGAAAGCTACACCAATTTTAGCTAAATCAGTTTTTAACTACCAATTTAGTTAAATCAATAAAAACTGTGTCTAGATGAGCCCTAAATTTGCATGCAGTGTGACTCAGTTACAAAAGTCATGAGTCTTAAGATTCTCTTCTGTTTGTTCAAGTTACACTATCCACTTCTGCTACGTTCTTCCAATACGTTAATAGTAGTGTCTAAAAATATGCAATTAACCAACAAAATCTCAACCTCAAGATGTTTTAAACTTAGAAGTAGCAAATAAAACACTTGATGTTTACAACATCTACAGGGATTTGTTCCCACTTCCTATTGGTCCTAAATTAGGATGTAACATTATGTTCTCCCACCACCATCTTTCAGTATTTTTTTTTCTTTTTGGCCATATGTATGAAGTATACCCTGAACCTTGGGAAATAATTTTTAAAAATTTTCAAAAATGCTTTCCCAGCCACACAAAATGTAAGGGTCATGCAGAAATACAGGTAGTATGTTTTATTACACCCCTAGACACCATTGCAGCTCTCATTCAAATATGGCCACTACTGCTTCCTGTGTAGAAAAAAATAAGAGGTCATCTTGCACATGTAGTTGTACCTTTGATATTGTACATGTGTTTTCAGTTACGCTGCTACATGAAAATCCTACTCTGTGAAAAACTCAGTGTGCAAACTCTGTTTAAAAGTTTCAGGATAACTTGGGAATAGCAGTTTTGCCTATCATGACCACTGAAAACTCATGAATCAGGCCCCACAAATCACAAGCTTTTAAAGACCAATACATGTTTTGTATTATTTGCCTTCTGCTGTTCAATCATTTAGCATACAACTGAGTCACATTTTCAAGCTCTTCCCTGCAACTATGAGAGCTAGACACATTAGAGGGAGAATCAAATCATTAGAGAATGTTTAGAAACAGATGATACAAACAGTTGGAAGCGTCAGTTATCGGTCATTGGGGGTAGCAGGCAGAGTATGGGGGGATGTAAGTATTTTGGGGTTGGACAGCACACATAATACATACAGGCTGCAGTGTCCCCAATGGAAGGGTAAGCGGTGGGCGGGATCAGGGTACAGTTGGTAGGCGGTGAGGGTCTATCGCTCATATAGGGAGTACAGGCAGTCATAGGTATAGGTAAGTGGGCTGGGGAATGAGAATGGGGCGACCCTCACGTGGTGGGATTCGGTTAGGGTGGGTGGGTTCAGAGCTCAGGGGATGGGGTTCGGGGGGGAGGGGGGTTAGTAGGTCCCTTCCCCCTTGCCGGTTTCCCCGGCTCACTCTTGGTATTGGCGGTGGCCGGTTACGTGCTCCGTGTAAATGTCACGGGACCAACGGATAGCGTCCGAGACCATTAGGTGTCTCATGAGCCGCGCGTAGTGGCGGCCCACCCCACATGTCCTCAGCACGCGTTCGTTGCACGGGTCCCACGCACCCAGGGCCCCGACGAGTAAGGCGTCGGTGTGCACCTCGTAGCCCTTTGCCCGCAGGGTGTCGGCCAGGGGGGCGTACTTTTCGAGCTTGCGGGCTCGGGCTGCGTGGAGGGCCGGGGTCCTGTTCTCGAACGGGATCGTTACGTCGACCAGGATGATCTTTTTCCCGATCTCGTCCGTGATGACAATGTCCGGGCGCAGCTGGCTGTCGGCTTGACATTTGATCTTAGCCAAGAGATCTTATCTTAGCCACAAGGCCCGAGAAGCGAGGCGACGTCGCCCCCGACTTGATCTTAGCCAAAAGGCCCGAGAAGCGAGGCGACGTCGCCCCCGTCCTCCCCCCGTCCCATCAAAGGGAGGTCTGTACTTGATCTTAGCCAAAAGGCCGAGAAGCCAGGCAACGTTTGTTGCCCCTGACTTGATCTTAGCCAAAAGGCCGAGAAGCGAGAGGCGACGTCGCCCCCGTCCCATCAGAGGGAGGTCTGTACTTGATCTTAGCCAAAAGGCCGAGAAGCCAGGCAACGTTTGAGGCGACGTCGTCCCCGTCCCATCAGAGGGGGGTCTGTACTTGATCTTGGCCACAAGGCCGAGAAGCGAGGCGACATCACCCCCGTCCCATCAGCCGCTCAGGTAGTGGCAGTCGGGGAATGAGATGGGGGTTACCGGGCAGCAGTGGCGCGCTGGCTCTGTATGCGGCTCGGTTAGTGAGAGAGTAACCTAGAAATTGAACGCTAACAGAGAACAAGGTATTTTTCTTCTTTTTCGCACTTACATATTCTCCCCACAGGGAGGTGCACCATGCCCAGAAATACTGCAATACTGGGCTGATGCGTGGAGTGGATGGAGCAAGCTCCTAATCCAACTCCCTGTTCCAAAAATCCATTTAATATAAAGTTCTCAGATAGAGAACATATCAGATATTAAACTGATAAGAACAGATTTAAAATTTTATTAGAGGATATTTAAGGATAAACGATACAATCAATTTGAAGCGTCAGTTGTTGGTCATTGGGGGTGACATACAGAGTATAGGGGGATGCGAGTATTTTGGGGTTGGGCAGCACACATAACACATACGGACTGTGATGTCCCCAATGGGGGGGTAGGCGGTGGGTGGGATCAGGATACAGTTGATATGCAGTGAGGGTCAATCGCTGATGGGGTGGCCCTCACGTGATGGGGTTCGGTTTGGTTGGGTGGGTTCGTGATTCAGTGCATAGGGTCAAATGTGGGGGGGGGGGGAAGGATCCCTCCCCCCTTGTGGGTGGGCGGGGTCTCCCCGGCTCACTCCTGGTATTGGCGGTGGCCGGTTATGTGTTCCGTGTATATGTCCCGAGACCAGCGGATAGTGTCTGAGACCATTAGGCGTCTCATGAGTCGCGCGTACTGACGGCCCACCCCACAGGTCCGCAGCACGTTTTCGTTACATGGGTCCCATGCACCCAGGGCCCCGATGAGCAAGGCGTCGGTGTGCACCACGTAGCCCTTTGTCCGCAGGGTGTCGGCCAGGGGGGCGTACTTTTCGAGCTTGCGGGCTCGGGCTGCGCGGAAGGCCGGGGTCCTGTTCTCGAACGGGATCGTTACGTCGACCAGGATGATCTTTTTCCCGACCTCGTCCGTGATGACGATGTCCGGGCGCAGCTGGCTGTCGGTGTCGGGGATGGCGCGGTTGACGGCGACCTGCCCCAGGCGTGGGTCGATGGCCTTTACTAGGCGGTCTTGGACGGCGTTGTGGCGCAGTTGCCAGGCTCTGGCGTGGGGCTTGCAGCTGCATAGGACGTGGGGCAGGGTTTCGGCGGCGTAACCGCACTTCCTGCAGCGCTTGTCCCGGTTCCCGTGGTGGACGGCTCCGTTGAGGGGGACGCAATTCAACCGGGCGCGGTGTATGAACCGCCAGTCGGCGAACCGGGTGAAGCTGCCCGTGGGGAGGAAGTGGTTGCTCGAGTCCCACTTGCTGGTCACCTCGAAGGCCTTACCCTGGTCCGGCTTCTTCTTCAGGGTGTCCACGTAGAGTGCGTGGGTAGCGGCCTTCAGGGTTCTCTCCAGTACGCCCCTGGCTCCGGGGGTGATGGTGGTGTTGTCCTCTGACTCAATCCGCGGCACCAGGACTCCCAGCTCCCGTCGTTCCTCGTTCCATACCCAGCGGCACCCCGTCCGCTTCCCCAGTCGGCGGGTGGCATTGCGGGCGCGGGACCACAGCGAGGCGATGTCGCCCCCGCTCCGGGCAAACTCGCCGTCCAGGGAGCCGCTCAGGAAGGTGGCCACGTCCCGGCCGGAGGGGGGTCTGCCGATTCGTTTCCCGACGACTGCGTGCAGGGCGGTCGTCGCGACGTTCTTCACCTTGGTGTCTGGGCATGTCAGAAGGCGGAGGCTCCCCAGGCGGCTCTCCGGGCTGTCTAGGCAGCGGCAGCCCGGGGGCGGGGCAGAGGTCCCGGGGCGGCAAAGCCCGGAGCGCGGTGCTGGGGCAGGGGTCCCCGGGCGGCGGCGGCGCGCCACGTGTTTCCCCGGGCTCCGCAGGCAGCGGTAGCCGGGGAGCGAGGCAGGCATCCCGGGGCGGCAAGGCCCGGAGCGTGATGCTGGGGCAGGGGTCCCCGGGCGGCGGCGGAGGCGCGCCACGTGGTTCCCCGGGTTCCGCGGGCAGCGGTAGCCGGGGAGCGGGGCAGGGGTCCCCGGGCGGCGGCGTCGCGCCATGTGGCTCCTCGGGCTCCGCAGGCAGCGGGAGCCGGGGAGCGGGGCAGGGGTCCCCGGGCAGCGGCGTCGCGCCACGTGGCTCCCCGGGCTGTCCAGGCAGCGGCAGCCGGGGAGCGGGGCAGGGGACCCCGGGCGGCAAAGCCCGGAGTGCGCCGCGGGGGCAGGGCTCCCCGGGCGGCGGCGGCGGGCCACGTGGCTCCCCGGGCCGCCTAGGCAGCGGGAGCCGGGGAGCGGGGCAGGGGTCCCCGGGCGGCGGCGTAGGCGCACCGCGTGGCTCGCCCGGCTGTCCTGGTAGTGGCAGCCGGGGAGTAGGGCAGGGGTCCCCGGGCGGCGGCGCGCCACGTGGCTCCTCGGGCTCCGCAGGCAGCGGGAGCCGGGGAGCGGGGCAGGGGTCCCCGGACAGCGGCGTCGCGCCCCGTGGCTCCCCGGGCTGTCCAGGCAGCGGCAGCCGGGGAGCGGGGCAGGGGACCCCGGGCGGCAAAGCCCGGAGTGCGCCGCGGGGGCAGGGCTCCCCGGGCGGCGGCGGCGGGCCACGTGGCTCCCCGGGCCGCCTAGGCAGCGGGAGCCGGGGAGCGGGGCAGGGGTCCCCGGGCGGCGGCGTAGGCGCACCGCGTGGCTCGCCCGGCTGTCCTGGTAGCGGCAGCCGGGGAGCAGGGCAGGGGTCCCCGGGCGGCGGCGGCAGCGCGCCACGTGGCTCCTCGGGCTCCGCAGGCAGCGGGAGCCGGGGAGCGGGGCAGGGGTCCCCGGACAGCGGCGTCGCGCCCCGTGGCTCCCCGGGCTGTCCAGGCAGCGGCAGCCGGGGAGCGGGGCAGGGGACCCCGGGCGGCAAAGCCCGGAGTGCGCCGCGGGGGCAGGGCTCCCCGGGCGGCGGCGGCGGGCCACGTGGCTCCCCGGGCCGCCTAGGCAGCGGGAGCCGGGGAGCGGGGCAGGGGTCCCCGGGCGGCGGCGTAGGCGCACCGCGTGGCTCGCCCGGCTGTCCTGGTAGCGGCAGCCGGGGAGCAGGGCAGGGGTCCCCGGGCGGCGGCGGCAGCGCGCCACGTGGCTCCTCGGGCTCCGCAGGCAGCGGGAGCCGGGGAGCGGGGCAGGGGTCCCCGGACAGCGGCGTCGCGCCACGTGGCTCCCCGGGCTGCCTAGGCAGCGGGAGCCGGGGAGCGGGGCAGGGGTCCCCGGGCGGCGGCGTAGGCGCACCACGTGGCTCGCCCGGCTGTCCTGGTAGCGGCAGCCGGGGAGCGGGGCAGGGGACCCCGGGCGGCGAGGCCCGGAGTGCGCCGCGGGGGCAGGACTCCCCGGGCGGCGGCGGCGCGCGACGCGGCTTCCCGGGCTGTCCAGGCAGCGGCAGCCCGGGAGCGGGGCAGGGGTCCCCAGGCGGCGGCGAAGGCGCGCCACGCGGCTCCCCGGGCTGCCGGGGCAGCGGCAGCGGTGGAGCGGGGCAGGGGTCTCTCGGCGGCTCGGCCAGGGGCGGCTGGGGTATGTGGCGGGGCTCCCCGGGCTGCTCAGGTAGCGGCAGTGGGGAAGCTGGGCAGGGGTCCCCCCGCGGCTCCGCCAGCAGCGGCTGGAGCACGTGGTGGGGTTCCTCGGGTCCCCAGGGCGTGGGGCAGGGATCTCCCTGTGGCATGGGCGGTGGGGGTGTCCTGGGAGGGTCACCTACGGTGGGTAGGTACTGGGGCTTAGCGGGGGGCTTACATGGTGCGAGGGGGCGGTCCCCCTGCGGAAGGAGCGGCAGTCGGGCAGCGGGGCTCTCCGGTGGCTGGGGCGCGGCTGGGGCATCACTCATCGGCGGGAGCTGCGGTGCTCCCTGCGGTGGGCGCGCGGTGGGGCAGGCACCCTGCGGCTGGCCACCGGCGCTGGGTTTCCCTGGCGGCAAGACCACAGCGGGGTGATTTTTCGGCGGCTGGAGAGCGGGGTGGATGTTCCTCCTCTCAGTGGTGACCCGGCAAGCCCGTCTCGGGTTGCGGGAGCTTTCCGGGATAACATCTCCGAGAGGATCTTCCTCGCTCTTGCTCTTTTCTTTGCAGTTGCTGGCTCCCTGTCGTGATCTCCCCAGGCAGGTGGTCCGAGGGTTGCCGGGGGTAGGGCCGGGGACAATGGCCGGGAGCCGGTGGCGGGCTGGAACACTGTCTGGTGCTTTGGGCTGTTTTTTAGGAGCATCGGGATGCATCCTAGTAGCTTTTTTCCACTATAGTAGATATGTCGCATTGGTGTAGTATTTTTGTGAGAAATATATATACAGAGATTAAACTGATAAGAACAGATACTACGCTTGATCTTAGCTCATAGAGCCGAGAAGCGATACTGAACCCTGAAATTCCGCGCTAGCCTCCCGCTCCCACTGCTTCCAATGTCACCGGGAGCTGCTTTGATCCCTTCCTAGCAAAGTGCCAGTCACTGTCCGGAGTGACTCCGATTCAGTCGCTCACAGCGCGAACGCTCCACACCGAGTTCTGCTCACACCCAGGGAATTCTCCCCGCCCGGCTCCTCCGGCTCCTCTCCCAGGGATCCCCGCTGCCGCCAGACGCTGCTGCTCTGCATAGCCCCGCCCACTGACGTGAGACGCCTTTCGGCGCTGTCAACTCCTCCGTGCAGCTGAGGCTGTTTGTGCGCCGCGCTCTGCCCGAGTCCCGCAGGGGCCGGGCTGTGGCCTGAGGGGAGTTTCCAGCGGGCGGGAGCGACGAAATGTCCCGTCCCTAATGTGGGGGGGGCGGGGGGGGGGCACCAGCGCCCGCAGCAGCCCCCTGCGAGCCCCCACCCTTGCGCTTTGCTTCCCCTGGAGGCCCCGCCCTCGCTCCGCCCATTCCACCAAGGCCCCGCCCCCTCCCCAGCCCTCCCCGCATTCTCCACCCTCGCCACCGCCCCTTTGTCACCGATGCCCCGCCCAAGCAACGCCCCTTTCCACGTGGACACGCCCACCGCACCAGCCCTTTCCACAACCACAAGCTCCCACACCGCCCCGTTCCCCCCATCCTCCACCTTCGACAGTGTCTTTTTTTTCCCCAGGCCACGCCCCGCCTCTTTCCGGGAGGCCACGCCCCGCACCGCCCCTTTATCTGTGATCCCCGCCCCCTTTTCCCGAAGCCCTGCCCCTTTCCCCAAGACCGCGCCCCCCGACCCTTTTCTTCTGAGCCCCAACCCTCGACACTGCCCCTTTTTCCCCCAAGGCCCCGCATCTTTCCGCAAGACCACGCCCCCGCACCACCCCTTTCCCCCATCTGACAGCGTCCCTTTTCCCCGAGGCCCCGCCCCTTTCTCAACGGCCACCAGCACCGCGCCTTTTCTCCGATCCCCCACCCTCCACACTGCCCCTTTTTCCCCGAGGCCCCGCCCCTTTTCCCCAATCCTCCACTCTCGCCACTGCCCGTTTTTTCCCGAGGCCACGCCCCCGCCCCGCCCCTTTCCCCCGATCCCCAACCCTCCACACGGCCCGTTTTTCCCGAGGCCCCGCCCCTTTTCCCGGGGCATAGGGGAAAAAGGGGCAGTGTCGAGGGTTGGGGATCGGAAGAAAAGGGGCGGTGCGGGGGGCGTGGTCTTGGGGAAAGGGGCGGGGCCTCGGGAAAAAGGGGCAATGTCAAGGGGTGGGGGACATATGTCCAGAAATTGTTCTAGTAAGAAGTTGGCACTCAAGAGGAAAAAGCAGAAGTATTTTCAACATGAAAACACAGGACAGTGGAATTATTAGGAAATGTTAGGACAGATTACTGCCTACATAGCTTTATGTGGACTTTACAAAAAGAGCCACAGCTTGATGGCCTTAGAAGGAAATAGCTGTACTGCTCCATAGTACTGACAAAAGAATGGAAGTTTATGTAGCACCTTACCTATTAGAGAAATCCTATTACAGTAATAGCATTTCATATGGTGACATTTTTGTACATAATCTCAGCCAACCAAGAGTTTAGGACAACTGTATAGGTTTCAAAAAAATCCAATAACATTTCAGTTTTAAGTTAACTGTGTGACGGGTTGGGGCCACAGAGACCTGCTTGGTGCTGCCACCTGGTGTGCCAAGGCTACTTCTGCCCCTGCTTCCAGGGCTTTTCCAGCTTGGGACGCCCGAATCCTGTCTGTTTTGAGTCAGATTCCACTGATCTGCTGCAAACACAGACCCAGGTCCGAACCAAGTCCACTCACCACTGTAAGGCCCCTGGAAGCGCTCTTGCCTTTGACACCCAGCTGTTCAACTCCAAGGAGGTTCAAGCCCTTAATAAATCTGTTTTAAAGCTTATACAGGGTAAACTCATAAATAGTTCGCCTTCTATTTCAAAGATAGAAAGATATGCACCACTGATCGCTTTCCCGAGGCACTAACTCGTACTTAAGGAAACTTAATAAATAAAAAGTGATTTTAATAAGTACAGAAAATAGGAT
Source organism: Chelydra serpentina (assembly GCA_037349315.1). Classification (NCBI taxonomy): domain Eukaryota; kingdom Metazoa; phylum Chordata; order Testudines; family Chelydridae; genus Chelydra; species Chelydra serpentina. The sequence goes on along the minus strand of JBAIAC010000108.1, from coordinate 228,262 downwards.
TTAAGTGAGTTCAATTAGTGACAGACAGAACAAAGCAAGTTACTTAGTAAAATAAAATAAAACACGCACGTCTATGTCTATTCAAAGTTAACACAGATAAAAGCCTCACCGGATTCGGATATTTTCCTTTTTACAGGCTGTAGAATCAGCCTGGGTCCAGCTGAGTCCAGCGGCCTCTCACACCCCCCCTAGTGTCTTTGTCTTTTGTTCAGTTCCCCTCAGGAATGTCCTTGGGGGGGTGGAGAGCCTCTCCCTTTAGCCAGCTGAAGACAAAATGGAAGGGTCTTGCAAGGGCTTTTATAGCCTTTCTTCCTCTCCCTGCGTAGGATCCAGTTGCCCTGGAGTTTTGGGATCACATGGGCAAGTCACCTGCCCATGCGCCCTAACCAGTCTAACCAGTTGCATTCCAGACCCGGCCCCAATGTGGATTGGGGTCTGCAACGTCTTTTGTCTGTCAAGTGCTCCCATTTAACAGGCATTCTTTGCTCCAAAGATGATCCCATGCACTTACAAAGGCTATGTACAAAACCAGCAAATATAAAACCAGTCTTCATAACTCCCACTACAACAATGATACATGCATACAAACAGGAGGAGTAAATTCAGTAGGTCATAACTTTCACAGAGATATGTTACATGGCACATGTAGCATAAAACATATTTTAGTTACATATATACATTTATAAGCATCTCCCCATAAAGTTTTATGGGGAACACCGTCACAAACTGATGAGCTTTTTTTTTAAAAAAAAAAAGGTTTACCAAAAGTTACATAAAACTACTATCAGGCATTGGAAATCTAATGTATTAATGTAGCAGGGGTCTTCACATGTTCATTTAATAGTTACTATCAGAAAAAGATAGCATCTGGGTATGTTCTTGGAAAGCATTTCAAATAGGGAAAGAGAATAATTATTAGATCAACTTGCGCAAGCTGCAATTCAACATGCCTCACCAAGTCTCTACAAATATTAAGACAAAACTGCACAACAGTGGCAAGGATGAGCGTATTTTGTGAAAGTTAGATCATAAAGGCTGGTCTAAACAGTTTTAATATCTATTCAAATGAATTGGTAGTTTACAGATTAAATTTATTAAAAATAAGCTATCTTGGTATATAAATACTTTTATACTGATAATTGCGTCCACATTTGAAAGCTACACCAATTTTAGCTAAATCAGTTTTTAACTACCAATTTAGTTAAATCAATAAAAACTGTGTCTAGATGAGCCCTAAATTTGCATGCAGTGTGACTCAGTTACAAAAGTCATGAGTCTTAAGATTCTCTTCTGTTTGTTCAAGTTACACTATCCACTTCTGCTACGTTCTTCCAATACGTTAATAGTAGTGTCTAAAAATATGCAATTAACCAACAAAATCTCAACCTCAAGATGTTTTAAACTTAGAAGTAGCAAATAAAACACTTGATGTTTACAACATCTACAGGGATTTGTTCCCACTTCCTATTGGTCCTAAATTAGGATGTAACATTATGTTCTCCCACCACCATCTTTCAGTATTTTTTTTTTCTTTTTGGCCATATGTATGAAGTATACCCTGAACCTTGGGAAATAATTTTTAAAAATTTTCAAAAATGCTTTCCCAGCCACACAAAATGTAAGGGTCATGCAGAAATACAGGTAGTATGTTTTATTACACCCCTAGACACCATTGCAGCTCTCATTCAAATATGGCCACTACTGCTTCCTGTGTAGAAAAAAATAAGAGGTCATCTTGCACATGTAGTTGTACCTTTGATATTGTACATGTGTTTTCAGTTACGCTGCTACATGAAAATCCTACTCTGTGAAAAACTCAGTGTGCAAACTCTGTTTAAAAGTTTCAGGATAACTTGGGAATAGCAGTTTTGCCTATCATGACCACTGAAAACTCATGAATCAGGCCCCACAAATCACAAGCTTTTAAAGACCAATACATGTTTTGTATTATTTGCCTTCTGCTGTTCAATCATTTAGCATACAACTGAGTCACATTTTCAAGCTCTTCCCTGCAACTATGAGAGCTAGACACATTAGAGGGAGAATCAAATCATTAGAGAATGTTTAGAAACAGATGATACAAACAGTTGGAAGCGTCAGTTATCGGTCATTGGGGGTAGCAGGCAGAGTATGGGGGGATGTAAGTATTTTGGGGTTGGACAGCACACATAATACATACAGGCTGCAGTGTCCCCAATGGAAGGGTAAGCGGTGGGCGGGATCAGGGTACAGTTGGTAGGCGGTGAGGGTCTATCGCTCATATAGGGAGTACAGGCAGTCATAGGTATAGGTAAGTGGGCTGGGGAATGAGAATGGGGCGACCCTCACGTGGTGGGATTCGGTTAGGGTGGGTGGGTTCAGAGCTCAGGGGATGGGGTTCGGGGGGGAGGGGGGTTAGTAGGTCCCTTCCCCCTTGCCGGTTTCCCCGGCTCACTCTTGGTATTGGCGGTGGCCGGTTACGTGCTCCGTGTAAATGTCACGGGACCAACGGATAGCGTCCGAGACCATTAGGTGTCTCATGAGCCGCGCGTAGTGGCGGCCCACCCCACATGTCCTCAGCACGCGTTCGTTGCACGGGTCCCACGCACCCAGGGCCCCGACGAGTAAGGCGTCGGTGTGCACCTCGTAGCCCTTTGCCCGCAGGGTGTCGGCCAGGGGGGCGTACTTTTCGAGCTTGCGGGCTCGGGCTGCGTGGAGGGCCGGGGTCCTGTTCTCGAACGGGATCGTTACGTCGACCAGGATGATCTTTTTCCCGATCTCGTCCGTGATGACAATGTCCGGGCGCAGCTGGCTGTCGGCTTGACATTTGATCTTAGCCAAGAGATCTTATCTTAGCCACAAGGCCCGAGAAGCGAGGCGACGTCGCCCCCGACTTGATCTTAGCCAAAAGGCCCGAGAAGCGAGGCGACGTCGCCCCCGTCCTCCCCCCGTCCCATCAGAGGGAGGTCTGTACTTGATCTTAGCCAAAAGGCCGAGAAGCCAGGCAACGTTTGTTGCCCCTGACTTGATCTTAGCCAAAAGGCCGAGAAGCGAGAGGCGACGTCGCCCCCGTCCCATCAGAGGGGGGTCTGTACTTGATCTTGGCCACAAGGCCGAGAAGCGAGGCGACATCGCCCCCGTCCTCCCCCCGTCCCATCAGAGGGAGGTCTGTACTTGATCTTAGCCAAAAGGCCGAGAAGCCAGGCAACGTTTGTTGCCCCTGACTTGATCTTAGCCAAAAGGCCGAGAAGCGAGAGGCGACGTCGCCCCCGTCCCATCAGAGGGAGGTCTGTACTTGATCTTAGCCAAAAGGCCGAGAAGCCAGGCAACGTTTGAGGCGACGTAGCCCCCGTCCCATCAGAGGGGGGTCTGTACTTGATCTTGGCCACAAGGCCGAGAAGCGAGGCGACATCACCCCCGTCCCATCAGCCGCTCAGGTAGTGGCAGTCGGGGAATGAGATGGGGGTTACCGGGCAGCAGTGGCGCGCTGGCTCTGTATGCGGCTCGGTTAGTGAGAGAGTAACCTAGAAATTGAACGCTAACAGAGAACAAGGTATTTTTCTTCTTTTTCGCACTTACATATTCTCCCCACAGGGAGGTGCACCATGCCCAGAAATACTGCAATACTGGGCTGATGCGTGGAGTGGATGGAGCAAGCTCCTAATCCAACTCCCTGTTCCAAAAATCCATTTAATATAAAGTTCTCAGATAGAGAACATATCAGATATTAAACTGATAAGAACAGATTTAAAATTTTATTAGAGGATATTTAAAGATAAACGATACAATCAATTTGAAGCGTCAGTTGTTGGTCATTGGGGGTGACATACAGAGTATAGAGGGATGCGAGTATTTTGGGGTTGGGCAGCACACATAACACATACGGACTGTGATGTCCCCAATGGGGGGGTAGGCGGTGGGTGGGATCAGGATACAGTTGATATGCAGTGAGGGTCTATCGCTGATGGGGTGGCCCTCACGCGATGGGGTTCGGTTTGGTTGGGTGGGTTCGTGATTCAGTGTATAGGGTCAAATGTGGGGGGGGGGGGGAAGGATCCCTCCCCCCTTGTGGGTGGGCGGGGTCTCCCCGGCTCACTCCTGGTATTGGCGGTGGCCGGTTATGTGTTCCGTGTATATGTCCCGAGACCAGCGGATAGTGTCTGAGACCATTAGGCGTCTCATGAGTCGCGCGTACTGACGGCCCACCCCACAGGTCCGCAGCACGTTTTCGTTACATGGGTCCCATGCACCCAGGGCCCCGATGAGCAAGGCGTCGGTGTGCACCACGTAGCCCTTTGTCCGCAGGGTGTCGGCCAGGGGGGCGTACTTTTCGAGCTTGCGGGCTCGGGCTGCGCGGAAGGCCGGGGTCCTGTTCTCGAACGGGATCGTTACGTCGACCAGGATGATCTTTTTCCCGACCTCGTCCGTGATGACGATGTCCGGGCGCAGCTGGCTGTCGGTGCCGGGGATGGCGCGGTTGACGGTGACCTGCCCCCGGCGTGGGTCGATGGCCTTTACTAGGCGGTCTTGGACGGCGTTGTGGCGCAGTTGCCAGGCTCTGGCGTGGGGCTTGCAGCTGCATAGGACGTGGGGCAGGGTTTCGGCGGCGTAGCCGCACTTCCTGCAGCGCTTGTCCCGGTTCCCGTGGTGGACGGCTCCGTTGAGGGGGACGCAATTCAACCGGGCGCGGTGTATGAACCGCCAGTCGGCGAACCGGGTGAAGCTGCCCGTGGGGAGGAAGTGGTTGCTTGAGTCCCACTTGCTGGTCACCTCGAAGGCCTTACCCTGGTCCGGCTTCTTCTTCAGGGTGTCCACGTAGAGTGCGTGGGTAGCGGCCTTCAGGGTTCTCTCCAGTACGCCCCTGGCTCCGGGGGTGATGGTGGTGTTGTCCTCTGACTCGATCCGCGGCACCAGGACTCCCAGCTCCCGTCGTTCCTCGTTCCATACCCAGCGGCACCCCGTCCGCTTCCCCAGTCGGCGGGTGGCATTGCGGGCGCGGGACCACAGCGAGGCGATGTCGCCCCCGCTCCGGGCAAACTCGCCGTCTAGGGAGCCGCTCAGGAAGGTGGCCACGTCCCGGCCGGAGGGGGGTCTGCCGATTCGTTTCCCGACGACTGCGTGCAGGGCGGTCGTCGCGACGTTCTTCACCTTGGTGTCTGGGCATGTCAGAAGGCGGAAGGCGTGCGTGATGATCGCGGTGTCGCACAGGTCCCCCATGCGGGGGACGTTGGCGCCACCGTGCCTGTGTGCGATGTAGATGATCTCGTTGCTGGCTCTCTGGGGCAAGGACAGCCAGCTCTTGACCAACTTCCGGATGGTGTTGTCCGCCTTGTTGAGGGGCACCTTTGCCACGGCGGATCCTCTCAGGACGAATGCGATGCGGGGGATCAGGAAAGTGGTGAGGGCGTTGATTTTTTGCCAGGGCGCCAGCAGGGATGCGTCGATCTTGGCGGCGTCTTGCAGGATCTCCTGGATGGTGTCCTCGGGGGTCTGCTGAACGCGGAAGCCTGTAGGCGTGCCGAGGTGTTGGTAAGCCTGTCCTTCTGCCAAGGGGACGACGGACTCGCCCTGGACGAGGAACTCTGTCGTCAGTACCGAGTCTCTCGTGTTTCCGTCGACGTGGAGGGACGCGCACTTCTTGGCGTTGAAGCGGAGCCCCGTCCAGTCCGCGGCTCTCCCGATGGTGTCGAGCATGCCCTGGAGCCTTTCGGGATCGTCCGCGATCAGGACCAGGTCGTCCGCGTAGGCCAAGACGTTCACCCTCTCGCCGTGCAGGTCGAAGCCGTCGGCGCCGTCGGAGATCGCCCGCAGGAGCGGTTCCATGGCCAGGTTGAAGACGATCGGGCTGAGGGGGCAGCCCTGTTTCACGCCGCTGCGGATTGGTATCTCGGCGGTCTCCCCTTCTACCGAGCGGATGGTGGTGCTGCAGCCCTCGTACAGTTCCCGGATCAGGCGGAGGAAGGACTCTGGCATCCCGAACTCCTGGAGCGTGTCGAAGATGTGGTGGTGGGGGATGGATCCGAAGGCGTTGGCCAGGTCGAGCCACGCGATCGCGCACTGCTTCCGCGCCCTCCTGGTCGTCTGGATGACGGTCTGGAGCAGGAAGTTGTGCTCGTAGCACCCCTCTGACGGCATGAAGCCCTTCTGGGCGGGGCTGATGGCTCCCCCGGTCGTTGCCCACTCCGTGATCCTGGCTGCCAGGCAGCCGGCGTACAGCTTGTACATTGTGGAGCAGAGGGAGATGGGTCTCCAGTTGCTGGGGTCGTCTCGCTCGCCCTTCTTGTGGATCAGGACGGTCATGGCCTTCTTCCAGGAGGTGGGGGATCGGCCGAATCGCCTGCACAGGTTGAAGATGCTGGAGAGCACGAGGCAGCCGGGGTCTCGTTTCTTTAGGAGGCTGTAGGGGATGCCGTCTTTTCCAGGAGCGGTGTTCTTGGTTCTGGAGAGCCTGGTCATCACCTCTTTGGGGGTGAAGTCGGCGTCCAGGCCGGTCGAGTCGGCGATGCGGGGCAGGGGGCGGAGGCACTCCGGGCGCTGCGCGTCGTTCCTGGGCACGCCGCTGAATACTCCGTGGAAGTGGTTGTGGAGGCGGTCAGGCGGGATCGTGCAGTAGGACGGGGGCCCGTCTAGAACCTCTCTCATGGCCTTGGGGCGGTTTGTCCGGTATAGCTTCTGGACCCTCGAGGCCGCTGCCGGGTCGTAGCGGCGGCCGGTGTTCCTCCTTCCGACTCCCCTGTTGTTGGTGTCGCGGTGCGGGACGGGCCGTCTGTGGGCAGGCGGGATGGTCCCTTGGTTCGGGGTTCGTTTGAAGGCGATCTCTGCGGACAGCTCGCGGGTGAGCCTGTCGATGAGCAGGTCGAATTCCGTGAAGGAGGCTGTCGCTTGGAGCTCCTCGATCCAGGCTGTCTGCCAGGGCGTGACTGGTCTAGTTGTCGGCTGCTGGCCCTCGGGCTCCTCGGTCGGCGTGGGTAGTGGGTTTGCGGTATGGTTGGTGGGTTGTCTTGTTTGCGGATCGGGGGGCCTTTCAGTTGAGTCCTGGGGCGTAGTCGCCGGTGGGGTGATGTCACTGTTGGTTGTTGGTGGGAGCCGGGCCGGGTCGATGGGTGCGGGGGTGGTGTTGGGCCTTCCGTGTGTGGCTGCTGTCTGGGGGGTTGTTGTGGGAGCGTGCGACCTTCTGGTGGCAGGGGTCGGCCTGATGGCTTCTGGGGCTGCAGCAGTCTGTCTGAGGGTGGGGGTGATGGGGATCTGGCGCTGCGCTCTGGTCGTGGCGGTGACTCCTCTGATAGTGGTAGTTTGTAGGGTGACCTGGGGGGTGGGCCCCGGGTCCTCAGTGGGTGGGGTTCGTGGTGCGGGTTGGGGGGTCGCGCTGGCTCTTCTTGCCATTGGTGCGCGTGGCGTGAGGGCCACGCGCGGCGGGGCGCTGACCCTTCTTGGGATGGGGTCGCGCTGGTTGGGCGTCGGGAGGGCGCTGAGGCGTCTCAGCTCGGAGAGCTTCCGGGCGACCTCGGTGGGAGCGGTAGGTCTCCATCTGGTGGGGGCTCGGTTGACAGTTCCCGCTGCGGGGGGTATCGTCTCAGTGGTGGGGCCCTGGTCCACTGGATCGGGGGCTGAGGTGGGTCTCGGGGTAGCGGCCGGCGGGGGCGCCCGGCTTCCTTGCAGCGCAGGAACAGTGGGCCGGGGCCCGGGGTGGGAGGTCGGAGCCAGGGTTGCCCCTGTGCGGGCTCCCTTGCAGTTGGTCTGGTGCGCCTTGCACCTCTTCTGCGATTCGAAGGGTAGGCTGCAGAGGGCGCAGCTGAAGGCAATGGATTTGCCGTGGCATCTCTTCAAGTGTCTGGCGACTCCTCCGAAGAGGCGGAAGCGTCGTCGGGGCGGAGCGCAGATGGGGCAGATGAGCGTATCGGCGGTCAGGGGGTATGCCAGGTACACGGTGTTGTCACTGGTCTCATGGGGGGCGGGGGTGCTAGTGGTGACAGGGGTGCTAGTGGTGACAGGGGTTTCTCTATCGGGGGCGTCCCGCTGGGGGTCAGGAGGGTCAGCTGGCAGTGGTCGGGATTGCTGAGGGGCAGGGGGCGTGTCCGGGTATCGCAGGAGGGCAGGGGAGGCGTCTCGTGGCAGCCGGGGGGCGGGGCGGGGGTCGCCGGGCAGCAGAGCCCGGAGCGTGTCCCCGGGGCAGGGGCTCCCGGGCGGCGGCGGAAGCGCGCCACGTGGTTCCCCGGGCTGCCCAGGTAGCCGCAGCAGGGGAGCGGGGCAGGGGACCCCGGGCGGCGAAGCCCGGAGTGTGTCGCGGGGGCAGGGCTCCCCGGGCGGCTCTCCGGGCTGTCTAGGCAGCGGCAGCCCGGGAGCGGGGCAGGGGTCCCGGGGCGGCAAAGCCCGGAGCGCGGTGCTGGGGCAGGGGTCCCCGGGCGGCGGCGGCGCGCCACGTGTTTCCCCGGGCTCCGCAGGCAGCGGTAGCCGGGGAGCGGGGCAGGCATCCCGGGGCGGCAAGGCCCGGAGAGTGATGCTGGGGCAGGGGTCCCCGGGCGGCGGCGGAGGCGCGCCACGTGGTTCCCCGGGTTCCGCGGGCAGCGGTAGCCGGGGAGCGGGGCAGGGGTCCCCGGGCGGCGGCGTCGCGCCATGTGGCTCCCCGGGCTGTCCAGGCAGCGGCAGCCCGGGAGCAGGGCAGGGGACCCCGGGCGGCAGAGCCCGGAGTGCGCCGCGGGGGCAGGGCTCCCCGGGCGGCGGCGACGGGCCACGTGGCTCCCCGGGCCGCCTAGGCAGCGGGAGCCGGGGAGCCGGGCAGGGGTCCCCGGGCGGCGGCGTAGGCGCACCGCGTGGCTCGCCCGGCTGTCCTGGTAGCGGCAGCCGGGGAGCAGGGCAGGGGTCCCCGGGCGGCGGCGGCGGCGCGCCACGTGGCTCCTCGGGCTCCGCAGGCAGCGGGAGCCGGGGAGCGGGGCAGGGGTCCCCGGACAGCGGCGTCGCGCCACGTGGCTCCCCGGGCTGTCCAGGCAGCGGCAGCCGGGGAGCGGGGCAGGGGACCCCGGGCGGCGAAGCCCGGAGTGCGCCGCGGGGGCAGGGCTCCCCGGGCGGCGGCGGCGCGTGACGCGGCTTCCCGGGCTGTCCAGGCAGCGGCAGCCCGGGAGCGGGGCAGGGGTCCCCGGCCGGCGGCGGCAGCGCGCCACGTGGCTCCTCGGGCTCCGCATGCAGCGGGAGCCGGGGAGCGGGGCAGGGGTCCCCGGACAGCGGCGTCGCGCCACGTGGCTCCCCGGGCTGTCCAGGCAGCGGCAGCCGGGGAGCGGGGCAGGGGACCCCGGGCGGCAAAGCCCGGAGTGCGCCGCGGGGGCAGGGCTCCCCGGGCGGCGGCGGCGCGCGACGCGGCTTCCCGGGCTGTCCAGGCAGCGGCAGCCCGGGAGCGGGGCAGGGGTCCCCAGACGGCGGCGAGAGCGCGCCACGCTGCTCCCCGGGCTGCCGCGGCAGCGGCAGCGGTGGAGCGGGGCAGGGGTCCCCCGGCGGCTCGGCCAGGGGCGGCTGGGGTACGTGGCGGGGCTCCCCGGGCCGCTCAAGTAGCGGCAGTGGGGAAGCTGGGCAGGGGTCCCCCCGCGGCTCCGCTAGCAGCGGCTGGAGCACGTGGCGGGGTTCCTCGGGTCCCCAGGGCGTGGGGCAGGGATCTCCCTGTGGCATGGGCGGTGGGGGTGTCCTGGGAGGGTCACCTTCGGTGGGTAGGTACTGGGGCTTAGTGGGGGGCTTACATGGTGCGAGGGGGCGGTCCCCCTGCGGAAGGAGCGGCAGTCGGGCAGCGGGGCTCTTCGGTGGCTGGGGCGCGGCTGGGACATCACTCATCGGCGGGAGCTGCGGTGCTCCCTGCGGTGGGCGCGCGGTGGGGCAGGCGCCCTGCGGCTGGCCACCGGCGCTGGGCTTCCCTGGCGGCAAGATCACAGCGGGGTGATTTTTCGGCGGCTGGAGAGCGGGGTGGATGTTCCTCCTCTCAGTGGTGACCCGGCAAGCCCGTCTGGGGTTGCGGGAGCTTTCCGGGATAACATCTCCGAGAGGATCTTCCTCGCTCTTGCTTTTTTCTTTGCAGTTGCTGGCTCCCTGCCGTGGTCTCCCCAGGCAGGTGGTCCGAGGGTTGCCGGAGGCAGGGCCGGGGACAATGGCCGGGAGCCGGTGGCGGGCTGGAACATTGTCCGGTGCTTTGGGCTGTTTTTTAGGAGCATCGGGATGCATCCTAGTAGCTTTTTTCCACTATAGTAGATATGTCGCATTGGTGTAGTATTTTTGTGAGAAATATATATATAGAGATTAAACTGATAAGAACAGATACTACGCTTGATCTTAGCTCATAGAGCCGAGAAGCGATACTGAACCCTGAAATTCCGCGCTAGCCTCCCGCTCCCACTGCTTCCAATGTCACCGGGAGCTGCTTTGATCCCTTCCTAGCAAAGTGCCAGTCACTGTCCGGAGTGACTCCGATTCAGTCGCTCACAGCGCGAACGCTCCACACCGAGTTCTGCTCACACCCAGGGAATTCTCCCCGCCCGGCTCCTCCGGCTCCTCTCCCAGGGATCCCCGCTGCCGCCAGACGCTGCTGCTCTGCATAGCCCCGCCCACTGACGTGAGACGCCTTTCGGCGCTGTCAACTCCTCCGTGCAGCTGAGGCTGTTTGTGCGCCGCGCTCTGCCCGAGTCCCGCAGGGGCCGGGCTGTGGCCTGAGGGGAGTTTCCAGCGGGCGGGAGCGACGAAATGTCCCGTCCCTAATGTGGGGGGGGCGGGGGGGGGCACCAGCGCCCGCAGCAGCCCCCTGCGAGCCCCCACCGTTGCGCTTTGCTTCCCCTGGAGGCCCCGCCCTCGCTCCGCCCATTCCACCAAGGCCCCGCCCCCTCCCCAGCCCTCCCCGCATTCTCCACCCTCGCCACCGCCCCTTTGTCACCGATGCCCCGCCCAAGCAACGCCCCTTTCCACGTGGACACGCCCACCGCACCAGCCCTTTCCACAACCACAAGCTCCCACACCGCCCCGTTCCCCCCATCCTCCACCTTCGACAGTGTCTTTTTTTTCCCCAGGCCACGCCCCGCCTCTTTCCGGGAGGCCACGCCCCGCACCGCCCCTTTATCTGTGATCCCCGCCCCCTTTTCCCGAAGCCCTGCCCCTTTCCCCAAGACCGCGCCCCCCGCCCCTTTTCTTCTGAGCCCCAACCCTCGACACTGCCCCTTTTTCCCCAAGGCCCCGCATCTTTCCGCAAGACCACGCCCCCGCACCACCCCTTTCCCCCATCTGACAGCGTCCCTTTTCCCCGAGGCCCCGCCCCTTTCTCAACGGCCACCAGCACCGCGCCTTTTCTCCGATCCCCCACCCTCCACACTGCCCCTTTTTCCCCGAGGCCCCGCCCCTTTTCCCCAATCCTCCACTCTCGCCACTGCCCGTTTTTTCCCGATCCCCAACCCTCCACACGGCCCCTTTTTCCCGAGGCCCCGCCCCTTTTCCCGGGGCCTAGGGGAAAAAGGGGCTGTGTCGAGGGTTGGGGATCGGAAGAAAAGGGGCGGTGCGGGGGCGTGGTCTTGGGGAAAGGGGCGGGGCCTCGGGAAAAAGGGGCAATGTCAAGGGGTGGGGGACATATGTCCAGCAATTGTTCTAGTAAGAAGTTGGCACTCAAGAGGAAAAAGCAGAAGTATTTTCAACATGAAAACACAGGACAGTGGAATTATTAGGAAATGTTAGGACAGATTACTGCCTATGTAGCTTTATGTGGACTTTACAAAAAGAGCCCCAGCTTGATGGCCTTAGAAGGAAATAGCTGTACTGCTCGATAGTACTGACAAAAGAATGGAAGTTTATGTGGCACCTTACCTATTAGAGAAATCCTATTACAGTAATAGCATTTCATATGGTGACATTTTTGTACATAATCTCAGCCAACCAAGAGTTTAGGACAACTGTATAGGTTTCAAAAAAATCCAATAACATTTCAGTTTTAAGTTAACTGTGTGACGGGTTGGGGCCACAGAGACCTGCTTGGTGCTGCCACCTGGTGTGCCAAGGCTACTTCTGCCCCTGCTTCCAGGGCTTTTCCAGCTTGGGACTCCCGAATCCTGTCTGTTTTGAGTCAGACTCCACTGATCTGCTGCAAACACAGACCCAGGTCCGAACCAAGTCCACTCACCACTGTAAGGCCCCTGGAAGCGCTCTTGCCTTTGACACCCAGCTGCTCAACTCCAAGGAGGTTCAAACCCTTAATAAATCCGTTTTAAAGCTTATACAGGGTAAACTCATAAATAGTTCGCCTTCTATTTCAAAGATAGAAAGATATGCACCACTGATCGCTTTCCCGAGGCACTAACTCGTACTTAAGGAAACTTAATAAATAAAAAGTGATTTTAATAAGTACAGAAAATAGGATTTAAGTGAGTTCAGTTAGTGACAGACAGAACAAAGCAAGTTACTTAGTAAAATAAAATAAAACACGCACGTCTATGTCTATTCAAAGTTAACACAGATAAAAGCCTCACCGGATTCGGATATTTTCCTTTTTACAGGCTGTAGAATCAGCCTGGGTCCAGCTGAGTCCAGCGGCCTCTCACACCCCCCCTAGTGTCTTTGTCTTTTGTTCAGTTCCCCTCAGGAATGTCCTTGGGGGGGTGGAGAGCCTCTCCCTTTAGCCAGCTGAAGACAAAATGGAAGGGTCTTGCAAGGGCTTTTATAGCCTTTCTTCCTCTCCCTGCGTAGGATCCAGTTGCCCTGGAGTTTTGGGATCACATGGGCAAGTCACCTGCCCATGCGCCCTAACCAGTCTAACCAGTTGCATTCCAGACCCGGCCCCAATGTGGATTGGGGTCTGCAACGTCTTTTGTCTGTCAAGTGCTCCCATTTAACAGGCATTCTTTGCTCCAAAGATGATCCCATGCACTTACAAAGGCTATGTACAAAACCAGCAAATATAAAACCAGTCTTCATAACTCCCACTACAACAATGATACATGCATACAAACAGGAGGAGTAAATTCAGTAGGTCATAACTTTCACAGAGATATGTTACATGGCACATGTAGCATAAAACATATTTTAGTTACATATATACATTTATAAGCATCTCCCCATAAAGTTTTATGGGGAACACCGTCACAAACTGATGAGCTTTTTTTTTTAAAAAAAAAAGGTTTACCAAAAGTTACATAAAACTACTATCAGGCATTGGAAATCTAATGTATTAATGTAGCAGGGGTCTTCACATGTTCATTTAATAGTTACTATCAGAAAAAGATAGCATCTGGGTATGTTCTTGGAAAGCATTTCAAATAGGGAAAGAGAATAATTATTAGATCAACTTGCACAAGCTGCAATTCAACATGCCTCACCAAGTCTCTACAAATATTAAGACAAAACTGCACAACAGTGGCAAGGATGAGCGTATTTTGTGAAAGTTAGATCATAAAGGCTGATCTAAACAGTTTTAATATCTATTCAAATGAATTGGTAGTTTACAGATTAAATTTATTAAAAATAAGCTATCTTGGTATATAAATACTTTTATACTGATAATTGCGTCCACATTTGAAAGCTACACCAATTTTAGCTAAATCAGTTTTTAACTACCAATTTAGTTAAATCAATAAAAACTGTGTCTAGATGAGCCCTAAATTTGCATGCAGTGTGACTCAGTTACAAAAGTCATGAGTCTTAAGATTCTCTTCTGTTTGTTCAAGTTACACTATCCACTTCTGCTACGTTCTTCCAATACGTTAATAGTAGTGTCTAAAAATATGCAATTAACCAACAAAATCTCAACCTCAAGATGTTTTAAACTTAGAAGTAGCAAATAAAACACTTGATGTTTACAACATCTACAGGGATTTGTTCCCACTTCCTATTGGTCCTAAATTAGGATGTAACATTATGTTCTCCCACCACCATCTTTCAGTATTTTTTTTTTCTTTTTGGCCATATGTATGAAGTATACCCTGAACCTTGGGAAATAATTTTTAAAAATTTTCAAAAATGCTTTCCCAGCCACACAAAATGTAAGGGTCATGCAGAAATACAGGTAGTATGTTTTATTACACCCCTAGACACCATTGCAGCTCTCATTCAAATATGGCCACTACTGCTTCCTGTGTAGAAAAAAATAAGAGGTCATCTTGCACATGTAGTTGTACCTTTAATATTGTACATGTGTTTTCAGTTACGCTGCTACATGAAAATCCTACTCTGTGAAAAACTCAGTGTGCAAACTCTGTTTAAAAGTTTCAGGATAACTTGGGAATAGCAGTTTTGCCTATCATGACCACTGAAAACTCATGAATCAGGCCCCACAAATCACAAGCTTTTAAAGACCAATACATGTTTTGTATTATTTGCCTTCTGCTGTTCAATCATTTAGCATACAACTGAGTCACATTTTCAAGCTCTTCCCTGCAACTATGAGAGCTAGACACATTAGAGGGAGAATCAAATCATTAGAGAATGTTTAGAAACAGATGATACAAACAGTTGGAAGCGTCAGTTATCGGTCATTGGGGGTAGCAGGCAGAGTATGGGGGGATGTAAGTATTTTGGGGTTGGACAGCACACATAATACATACAGGCTGCAGTGTCCCCAATGGAAGGGTAAGCGGTGGGCGGGATCAGGGTACAGTTGGTAGGCGGTGAGGGTCTATCGCTCATATAGGGAGTACAGGCAGTCATAGGTATAGGTAAGTGGGCTGGGGAATGAGAATGGGGCGACCCTCACGTGGTGGGATTCGGTTAGGGTGGGTGGGTTCAGAGCTCAGGGGATGGGGTTCGGGGGGGAGGGGGGTTAGTAGGTCCCTTCCCCCTTGCCGGTTTCCCCGGCTCACTCTTGGTATTGGCGGTGGCCGGTTACGTGCTCCGTGTAAATGTCACGGGACCAACGGATAGCGTCCGAGACCATTAGGTGTCTCATGAGCCGCGCGTAGTGGCGGCCCACCCCACATGTCCTCAGCACGCGTTCGTTGCACGGGTCCCACGCACCCAGGGCCCCGACGAGTAAGGCGTCGGTGTGCACCTCGTAGCCCTTTGCCCGCAGGGTGTCGGCCAGGGGGGCGTACTTTTCGAGCTTGCGGGCTCGGGCTGCGTGGAGGGCCGGGGTCCTGTTCTCGAACGGGATCGTTACGTCGACCAGGATGATCTTTTTCCCGATCTCGTCCGTGATGACAATGTCCGGGCGCAGCTGGCTGTCGGCTTGACATTTGATCTTAGCCAAGAGATCTTATCTTAGCCACAAGGCCCGAGAAGCGAGGCGACGTCGCCCCCGACTTGATCTTAGCCAAAAGGCCCGAGAAGCGAGGCGACGTCGCCCCCGTCCTCCCCCCGTCCCATCAGAGGGAGGTCTGTACTTGATCTTAGCCAAAAGGCCGAGAAGCCAGGCAACGTTTGTTGCCCCTGACTTGATCTTAGCCAAAAGGCCGAGAAGCGAGAGGCGACGTCGCCCCCGTCCCATCAGAGGGGGGTCTGTACTTGATCTTAGCCAAAAGGCCGAGAAGCCAGGCAACGTTTGTTGCCCCTGACTTGATCTTAGCCAAAAGGCCCGAGAAGCGAGGCGACGTCGCCCCCGTCCTCCCCCCGTCCCATCAGAGGGAGGTCTGTACTTGATCTTAGCCAAAAGGCCGAGAAGCCAGGCAACGTTTGTTGCCCCTGACTTGATCTTAGCCAAAAGGCCGAGAAGCGAGAGGCGACGTCGCCCCCGTCCCATCAGAGGGAGGTCTGTACTTGATCTTAGCCAAAAGGCCGAGAAGCCAGGCAACGTTTGAGGCGCCGTCGCCCCCGTCCCATCAGAGGGGGGTCTGTACTTGATCTTGGCCACAAGGCCGAGAAGCGAGGCGACATCACCCCCGTCCCATCAGCCGCTCAGGTAGTGGCAGTCGGGGAATGAGATGGGGGTTACCGGGCAGCAGTGGCGCGCTGGCTCTGTATGCGGCTCGGTTAGTGAGAGAGTAACCTAGAAATTGAACGCTAACAGAGAACAAGGTATTTTTCTTCTTTTTCGCACTTACATATTCTCCCCACAGGGAGGTGCACCATGCCCAGAAATACTGCAATACTGGGCTGATGCGTGGAGTGGATGGAGCAAGCTCCTAATCCAACTCCCTGTTCCAAAAATCCATTTAATATAAAGTTCTCAGATAGAGAACATATCAGATATTAAACTGATAAGAACAGATACTACGCTTGATCTTAGCTCATAGAGCCGAGAAGCGATACTGAACCCTGAAATTCCGCGCTAGCCTCCCGCTCCCACTGCTTCCAATGTCACCGGGAGCTGCTTTGATCCCTTCCTAGCAAAGTGCCAGTCACTGTCCGGAGTGACTCCGATTCAGTCGCTCACAGCGCGAACGCTCCACACCGAGTTCTGCTCACACCCAGGGAATTCTCCCCGCCCGGCTCCTCCGGCTCCTCTCCCAGGGATCCCCGCTGCCGCCAGACGCTGCTGCTCTGCATAGCCCCGCCCACTGACGTGAGACGCCTTTCGGCGCTGTCAACTCCTCCGTGCAGCTGAGGCTGTTTGTGCGCCGCGCTCTGCCCGAGTCCCGCAGGGGCCGGGCTGTGGCCTGAGGGGAGTTTCCAGCGGGCGGGAGCGACGAAATGTCCCGTCCCTAATGTGGGGGGGGCGGGGGGGGGCACCAGCGCCCGCAGCAGCCCCCTGCGAGCCCCCACCGTTGCGCTTTGCTTCCCCTGGAGGCCCCGCCCTCGCTCCGCCCATTCCACCAAGGCCCCGCCCCCTCCCCAGCCCTCCCCGCATTCTCCACCCTCGCCACCGCCCCTTTGTCACCGATGCCCCGCCCAAGCAACGCCCCTTTCCACGTGGACACGCCCACCGCACCAGCCCTTTCCACAACCACAAGCTCCCACACCGCCCCGTTCCCCCCATCCTCCACCTTCGACAGTGTCTTTTTTTTCCCCAGGCCACGCCCCGCCTCTTTCCGGGAGGCCACGCCCCGCACCGCCCCTTTATCTGTGATCCCCGCCCCCTTTTCCCGAAGCCCTGCCCCTTTCCCCAAGACCGCGCCCCCCGCCCCTTTTCTTCTGAGCCCCAACCCTCGACACTGCCCCTTTTTCCCCAAGGCCCCGCATCTTTCCGCAAGACCACGCCCCCGCACCACCCCTTTCCCCCATCTGACAGCGTCCCTTTTCCCCGAGGCCCCGCCCCTTTCTCAACGGCCACCAGCACCGCGCCTTTTCTCCGATCCCCCACCCTCCACACTGCCCCTTTTTCCCCGAGGCCCCGCCCCTTTTCCCCAATCCTCCACTCTCGCCACTGCCCGTTTTTTCCCGATCCCCAACCCTCCACACGGCCCCTTTTTCCCGAGGCCCCGCCCCTTTTCCCGGGGCCTAGGGGAAAAAGGGGCTGTGTCGAGGGTTGGGGATCGGAAGAAAAGGGGCGGTGCGGGGGCGTGGTCTTGGGGAAAGGGGCGGGGCCTCGGGAAAAAGGGGCAATGTCAAGGGGTGGGGGACATATGTCCAGCAATTGTTCTAGTAAGAAGTTGGCACTCAAGAGGAAAAAGCAGAAGTATTTTCAACATGAAAACACAGGACAGTGGAATTATTAGGAAATGTTAGGACAGATTACTGCCTATGTAGCTTTATGTGGACTTTACAAAAAGAGCCCCAGCTTGATGGCCTTAGAAGGAAATAGCTGTACTGCTCGATAGTACTGACAAAAGAATGGAAGTTTATGTGGCACCTTACCTATTAGAGAAATCCTATTACAGTAATAGCATTTCATATGGTGACATTTTTGTACATAATCTCAGCCAACCAAGAGTTTAGGACAACTGTATAGGTTTCAAAAAAATCCAATAACATTTCAGTTTTAAGTTAACTGTGTGACGGGTTGGGGCCACAGAGACCTGCTTGGTGCTGCCACCTGGTGTGCCAAGGCTACTTCTGCCCCTGCTTCCAGGGCTTTTCCAGCTTGGGACTCCCGAATCCTGTCTGTTTTGAGTCAGACTCCACTGATCTGCTGCAAACACAGACCCAGGTCCGAACCAAGTCCACTCACCACTGTAAGGCCCCTGGAAGCGCTCTTGCCTTTGACACCCAGCTGCTCAACTCCAAGGAGGTTCAAACCCTTAATAAATCCGTTTTAAAGCTTATACAGGGTAAACTCATAAATAGTTCGCCTTCTATTTCAAAGATAGAAAGATATGCACCACTGATCGCTTTCCCGAGGCACTAACTCGTACTTAAGGAAACTTAATAAATAAAAAGTGATTTTAATAAGTACAGAAAATAGGATTTAAGTGAGTTCAGTTAGTGACAGACAGAACAAAGCAAGTTACTTAGTAAAATAAAATAAAACACGCACGTCTATGTCTATTCAAAGTTAACACAGATAAAAGCCTCACCGGATTCGGATATTTTCCTTTTTACAGGCTGTAGAATCAGCCTGGGTCCAGCTGAGTCCAGCGGCCTCTCACACCCCCCCTAGTGTCTTTGTCTTTTGTTCAGTTCCCCTCAGGAATGTCCTTGGGGGGGTGGAGAGCCTCTCCCTTTAGCCAGCTGAAGACAAAATGGAAGGGTCTTGCAAGGGCTTTTATAGCCTTTCTTCCTCTCCCTGCGTAGGATCCAGTTGCCCTGGAGTTTTGGGATCACATGGGCAAGTCACCTGCCCATGCGCCCTAACCAGTCTAACCAGTTGCATTCCAGACCCGGCCCCAATGTGGATTGGGGTCTGCAACGTCTTTTGTCTGTCAAGTGCTCCCATTTAACAGGCATTCTTTGCTCCAAAGATGATCCCATGCACTTACAAAGGCTATGTACAAAACCAGCAAATATAAAACCAGTCTTCATAACTCCCACTACAACAATGATACATGCATACAAACAGGAGGAGTAAATTCAGTAGGTCATAACTTTCACAGAGATATGTTACATGGCACATGTAGCATAAAACATATTTTAGTTACATATATACATTTATAAGCATCTCCCCATAAAGTTTTATGGGGAACACCGTCACAAACTGATGAGCTTTTTTTTTAAAAAAAAAAAGGTTTACCAAAAGTTACATAAAACTACTATCAGGCATTGGAAATCTAATGTATTAATGTAGCAGGGGTCTTCACATGTTCATTTAATAGTTACTATCAGAAAAAGATAGCATCTGGGTATGTTCTTGGAAAGCATTTCAAATAGGGAAAGAGAATAATTATTAGATCAACTTGCGCAAGCTGCAATTCAACATGCCTCACCAAGTCTCTACAAATATTAAGACAAAACTGCACAACAGTGGCAAGGATGAGCGTATTTTGTGAAAGTTAGATCATAAAGGCTGGTCTAAACAGTTTTAATATCTATTCAAATGAATTGGTAGTTTACAGATTAAATTTATTAAAAATAAGCTATCTTGGTATATAAATACTTTTATACTGATAATTGCGTCCACATTTGAAAGCTACACCAATTTTAGCTAAATCAGTTTTTAACTACCAATTTAGTTAAATCAATAAAAACTGTGTCTAGATGAGCCCTAAATTTGCATGCAGTGTGACTCAGTTACAAAAGTCATGAGTCTTAAGATTCTCTTCTGTTTGTTCAAGTTACACTATCCACTTCTGCTACGTTCTTCCAATACGTTAATAGTAGTGTCTAAAAATATGCAATTAACCAACAAAATCTCAACCTCAAGATGTTTTAAACTTAGAAGTAGCAAATAAAACACTTGATGTTTACAACATCTACAGGGATTTGTTCCCACTTCCTATTGGTCCTAAATTAGGATGTAACATTATGTTCTCCCACCACCATCTTTCAGTATTTTTTTTTTCTTTTTGGCCATATGTATGAAGTATACCCTGAACCTTGGGAAATAATTTTTAAAAATTTTCAAAAATGCTTTCCCAGCCACACAAAATGTAAGGGTCATGCAGAAATACAGGTAGTATGTTTTATTACACCCCTAGACACCATTGCAGCTCTCATTCAAATATGGCCACTACTGCTTCCTGTGTAGAAAAAAATAAGAGGTCATCTTGCACATGTAGTTGTACCTTTGATATTGTACATGTGTTTTCAGTTACGCTGCTACATGAAAATCCTACTCTGTGAAAAACTCAGTGTGCAAACTCTGTTTAAAAGTTTCAGGATAACTTGGGAATAGCAGTTTTGCCTATCATGACCACTGAAAACTCATGAATCAGGCCCCACAAATCACAAGCTTTTAAAGACCAATACATGTTTTGTATTATTTGCCTTCTGCTGTTCAATCATTTAGCATACAACTGAGTCACATTTTCAAGCTCTTCCCTGCAACTATGAGAGCTAGACACATTAGAGGGAGAATCAAATCATTAGAGAATGTTTAGAAACAGATGATACAAACAGTTGGAAGCGTCAGTTATCGGTCATTGGGGGTAGCAGGCAGAGTATGGGGGGATGTAAGTATTTTGGGGTTGGACAGCACACATAATACATACAGGCTGCAGTGTCCCCAATGGAAGGGTAAGCGGTGGGCGGGATCAGGGTACAGTTGGTAGGCGGTGAGGGTCTATCGCTCATATAGGGAGTACAGGCAGTCATAGGTATAGGTAAGTGGGCTGGGGAATGAGAATGGGGCGACCCTCACGTGGTGGGATTCGGTTAGGGTGGGTGGGTTCAGAGCTCAGGGGATGGGGTTCGGGGGGGAGGGGGGTTAGTAGGTCCCTTCCCCCTTGCCGGTTTCCCCGGCTCACTCTTGGTATTGGCGGTGGCCGGTTACGTGCTCCGTGTAAATGTCACGGGACCAACGGATAGCGTCCGAGACCATTAGGTGTCTCATGAGCCGCGCGTAGTGGCGGCCCACCCCACATGTCCTCAGCACGCGTTCGTTGCACGGGTCCCACGCACCCAGGGCCCCGACGAGTAAGGCGTCGGTGTGCACCTCGTAGCCCTTTGCCCGCAGGGTGTCGGCCAGGGGGGCGTACTTTTCGAGCTTGCGGGCTCGGGCTGCGTGGAGGGCCGGGGTCCTGTTCTCGAACGGGATCGTTACGTCGACCAGGATGATCTTTTTCCCGATCTCGTCCGTGATGACAATGTCCGGGCGCAGCTGGCTGTCGGCTTGACATTTGATCTTAGCCAAGAGATCTTATCTTAGCCACAAGGCCCGAGAAGCGAGGCGACGTCGCCCCCGACTTGATCTTAGCCAAAAGGCCCGAGAAGCGAGGCGACGTCGCCCCCGTCCTCCCCCCGTCCCATCAGAGGGAGGTCTGTACTTGATCTTAGCCAAAAGGCCGAGAAGCCAGGCAACGTTTGTTGCCCCTGACTTGATCTTAGCCAAAAGGCCGAGAAGCGAGAGGCGACGTCGCCCCCGTCCCATCAGAGGGGGGTCTGTACTTGATCTTGGCCACAAGGCCGAGAAGCGAGGCGACATCGCCCCCGTCCTCCCCCCGTCCCATCAGAGGGAGGTCTGTACTTGATCTTAGCCAAAAGGCCGAGAAGCCAGGCAACGTTTGTTGCCCCTGACTTGATCTTAGCCAAAAGGCCGAGAAGCGAGAGGCGACGTCGCCCCCGTCCCATCAGAGGGAGGTCTGTACTTGATCTTAGCCAAAAGGCCGAGAAGCCAGGCAACGTTTGAGGCGACGTCGCCCCCGTCCCATCAGAGGGGGGTCTGTACTTGATCTTGGCCACAAGGCCGAGAAGCGAGGCGACATCACCCCCGTCCCATCAGCCGCTCAGGTAGTGGCAGTCGGGGAATGAGATGGGGGTTACCGGGCAGCAGTGGCGCGCTGGCTCTGTATGCGGCTCGGTTAGTGAGAGAGTAACCTAGAAATTGAACGCTAACAGAGAACAAGGTATTTTTCTTCTTTTTCGCACTTACATATTCTCCCCACAGGGAGGTGCACCATGCCCAGAAATACTGCAATACTGGGCTGATGCGTGGAGTGGATGGAGCAAGCTCCTAATCCAACTCCCTGTTCCAAAAATCCATTTAATATAAAGTTCTCAGATAGAGAACATATCAGATATTAAACTGATAAGAACAGATTTAAAATTTTATTAGAGGATATTTAAGGATAAACGATACAATCAATTTGAAGCGTCAGTTGTTGGTCATTGGGGGTGACATACAGAGTATAGGGGGATGCGAGTATTTTGGGGTTGGGCAGCACACATAACACATACGGACTGTGATGTCCCCAATGGGGGGGTAGGCGGTGGGTGGGATCAGGATACAGTTGATATGCAGTGAGGGTCAATCGCTGATGGGGTGGCCCTCACGTGATGGGGTTCGGTTTGGTTGGGTGGGTTCGTGATTCAGTGTATAGGGTCAAATGTGGGGGGGGGGGAAGGATCCCTCCCCCCTTGTGGGTGGGCGGGGTCTCCCCGGCTCATTCCTGGTATTGGCGGTGGCCGGTTATGTGTTCCGTGTATATGTCCCGAGACCAGCGGATAGTGTCTGAGACCATTAGGCGTCTCATGAGTCGCGCGTACTGACGGCCCACCCCACAGGTCCGCAGCACGTTTTCGTTACATGGGTCCCATGCACCCAGGGCCCCGATGAGCAAGGCGTCGGTGTGCACCACGTAGCCCTTTGTCCGCAGGGTGTCGGCCAGGGGGGCGTACTTTTCGAGCTTGCGGGCTCGGGCTGCGCGGAAGGCCGGGGTCCTGTTCTCGAACGGGATTGTTACGTCGACCAGGATGATCTTTTTCCCGACCTCGTCCGTGATGACGATGTCCGGGCGCAGCTGGCTGTCGGTGCCGGGGATGGCGCGGTTGACGGTGACCTGCCCCAGGCGTGGGTCGATGGCCTTTACTAGGCGGTCTTGGACGGCGTTGTGGCGCAGTTGCCAGGCTCTGGCGTGGGGCTTGCAGCTGCATAGGACGTGGGGCAGGGTTTCGGCGGCGTAACCGCACTTCCTGCAGCGCTTGTCCCGGTTCCCGTGGTGGACGGCTCCGTTGAGGGGGACGCAATTCAACCGGGCGCGGTGTATGAACCGCCAGTCGGCGAACCGGGTGAAGCTGCCCGTGGGGAGGAAGTGGTTGCTCGAGTCCCACTTGCTGGTCACCTCGAAGGCCTTACCCTGGTCCGGCTTCTTCTTCAGGGTGTCCACGTAGAGTGCGTGGGTAGCGGCCTTCAGGGTTCTCTCCAGTACGCCCCTGGCTCCGGGGGTGATGGTGGTGTTGTCCTCTGACTCGATCCGCGGCACCAGGACTCCCAGCTCCCGTCGTTCCTCGTTCCATACCCAGCGGCACCCCGTCCGCTTCCCCAGTCGGCGGGTGGCATTGCGGGCGCGGGACCACAGCGAGGCGATGTCGCCCCCGCTCCGGGCAAACTCGCCATCCAGGGAGCCGCTCAGGAAGGTGGCCACGTCCCGGCCGGAGGGGGGTCTGCCGATTCGTTTCCCGACGACTGCGTGCAGGGCGGTCGTCGCGACGTTCTTCACCTTGGTGTCTGGGCATGTCAGAAGGCGGAAGGCGTGCGTGATGATCGCGGTGTCGCACAGGTCCCCCATGCGGGGGACGTTGGCGCCACCGTGCCTGTGTGCGATGTAGATGATCTCGTTGCTGGCTCTCTGGGGCAAGGACAGCCAGCTCTTGACCAACTTCCGGATGGTGTTGTCCGCCTTGTTGAGGGGCACCTTTGCCACGGCGGATCCTCTCAGGACGAATGCGATGCGGGGGATCAGGAAAGTGGTGAGGGCGTTGATTTTTTGCCAGGGCGCCAGCAGGGATGCGTCGATCTTGGCGGCGTCTTGTAGGATCTCCTGGATGGTGTCCTCGGGGGTCTGCCGAACGCGGAAGCCTGTAGGCGTGCCAAGGTGTTGGTAAGCCTGTCCTTCTGCCAAGGGGACGACGGACTCGCCCTGGACGAGGAACTCTGTCGTCAGTACCGAGTCTCTCGTGTTTCCGTCGACGTGGAGGGACGCGCACTTCTTGGCATTGAAGCGGAGCCCTGTCCAGTCCGCGGCTCTCCCGATGGTGTCGAGCATGCCCTGGAGCCTTTCGGGATCGTCCGCGATCAGGACCAGGTCGTCCGCGTAGGCCAAGACGTTCACCCTCTCGCCGTGCAGGTCGAAGCCGTCGGCGCCGTCGGAGATCGCCCGCAGGAGCGGTTCCATGGCCAGGTTGAAGACGATCGGGCTGAGGGGGCAGCCCTGTTTCACGCCGCTGCGGATTGGTATCTCGGCGGTCTCCCCTTCTACCGAGCGGATGGTGGTGCTGCAGCCCTCGTACAGTTCCCGGATCAGGCGGAGGAAGGACTCTGGCATCCCGAACTCCTGGAGCGTGCCGAAGATGTGGTGGTGGGGGATGGATCCGAAGGCGTTGGCCAGGTCGAGCCACGCGATCGCGCACGGCTTCCGCGCCCTCCTGGTCGTCTGGGTGACGGTCTGGAGCAGGAAGTTGTGCTCGTAGCACCCCTCTGATGGCATGAAGCCCTTCTGGGCGGGGCTGACGGCTCCCCCGGTCGTTGCCCACTCCGTGATCCTGGCTGCCAGGCAGCCGGCGTACAGCTTGTACATTGTGGAGCAGAGGGAGATGGGTCTCCAGTTGCTGGGGTCGTCTCGCTCGCCCTTCTTGTGGATCAGGACGGTCATGGCCTTCTTCCAGGAGGTGGGGGATCGGCCGAATCGCCTGCACAGGTTGAAGATGCTGGAGAGCACGAGGCAGCCGGGGTCTCGTTTCTTTAGGAGGCTGTAGGGGATGCCGTCTTTTCCAGGAGCGGTGTTCTTGGTTCTGGAGAGCCTGGTCATCACCTCTTTGGGGGTGAAGTCGGCGTCCAGGCCGGTCGAGTCGGCGATGCGGGGCAGGGGGCGGAGGCACTCCGGGCGCTGCGCGTCGTTCCTGGGCACGCCGCTGAATACTCCGTGGAAGTGGTTGTGGAGGCGGTCAGGCGGGATCGTGCAGTAGGACGGGGGCCCGTCTAGAACCTCTCTCATGGCCTTGGGGCGGTTTGTCCGGTATAGCTTCTGGACCCTCGAGGCCGCTGCCGGGTCGTAGCGGCGGCCGGTGTTCCTCCTTCCGACTCCCCTGTTGTTGGTGTCGCGGTGCGGGACGGGCCGTCTGTGGGCAGGCGGGATGGTCCCTTGGTTCGGGGTTCGTTTGAAGGCGATCTCTGCGGACAGCTCGCGGGTGAGCCTGTCGATGAGCAGGTCGAATTCCGTGAAGAAGGCTGTCGCTTGGAGCTCCTCGATCCAGGCTGTCTGCCAGGGCGTGACTGGTCTAGTTGTCGGCTGCTGGCCCTCGGGCTCCTCGGTCGGCGTGTGTAGTGGGTTTGCGGTATGGTTGGTGGGTTGTCTTGTTTGCGGATCGGGGGGCCTTTCAGTTGAGTCCTGGGGCGTAGTCGCCGGTGAGGTGATGTCGCTGTTGGTTGTTGGTGGGAGCCGGGCCGGGTCGATGGGTGCGGGGGTGATGTCGGGCCTTCCGTGTGTGGCTGCTGTCTGGGGGGTTGCTGTGGGAGCGTGCGACCTTCTGGTAGCAGGGGTCGGCCTGATGGCTTCTGGGGCTGCAGCAGTCTGTCTGAGGATGGGGGTGATGGGGATCTGGCGCTGCGGTCTGGTCGTGGCGGTGACTCCTCTGATAGTGGTAGTTTGTAGGGTGACCTGGGGGGTGGGCCCCAGGTCCTCAGTGGGTGGGGTTCGTGGTACGGGTTGGGGGGTCGCGCTGGCTCTTCTTGCCATTGGTGCGCGTGGCGTGACGGCCACGCGCGGCGGGGCGCTGACCCTTCTTGGGATGGGGTCGCGGTGGTTGGGCGTCGGGAGGGCGCTGAGGCGTCTCAGCTCGGAGAGCTTCCGGGCGACCTCGGTGGGAGCGGTAGGTCTCCATCTGGCGGGGGCTCGGTTGACAGTTCCCGCCGCGGGGGGTGTCGTCTCAGTGATGGGGCCCTGGTCCACTGGATCGGGGGTTGAGGTGGGTCTCGGGGTAGCGGCCGGCGGGGGCGCCCGGCTTCCTTGCAGCGCAGGAACAGTGGGCCGGGGCCCGGGGTGGGAGGTCGGAGCCAGGGTTGCCCCTGTGCGGGCTCCCTTGCAGTTGGTCTGGTGCGCCTTGCACCTCTTCTGCGATTCGAAGGGTAGGCTGCAGAGGGTGCAGCTGAAGGCAATGGATTTGCCGTGGCATCTCTTCAAGTGTCTGGCGACTCCTCCGAAGAGGCGGAAGCGTCGGGGTGAAGCGCAGATGGGGCAGATGAGCGTATCGGCGGTCAGGGGGTATGCCAGGTACACGGTGTTGTCACTGGTCCCCTGGGGGGCGGGGGTGCTAGTGGTGACAGGGGTTTCTCTATCGGGGGCGTCCCGCTGGGGGTCAGGAGGGTCAGCTGGCAGCGGTCGGGATTGCTGAGGGGCAGGGGGCGTGTCCGGGTACCGCAGGAGGACAGGGGAGGCGTCTCGTGGCAGCCGGGGGGCGGGGCGGGGGTCACCGGGCAGCAGAGCCCGGAGCGTGTCCCCGGGGCAGGGGTCCCCGGGCGGCGGCGGTAGCGCGCCACGTGGTTCCCCGGGCTGCCCGGTTAGCGGCAGCAGGGGAGCGGGGCAGGGGACCCCGGGCGGCGAAGCCCGGAGTGTGCCGCGGGGGCAGGGCTCCTCGGGCGGCGGCGGCGCGCCACGTGGCTCTCCGGGCTGTCTAGGCAGCGGCAGCCCGGGAGTGGGGCAGGGGTCCCGGGGCGGCAAAGCCCGGAGCGCGGTGCTGGGGCAGGGGTCCCCGGGCGGCGGAGGCGCGCCACGTGTTTCCCCGGGCTCCGCAGGCAGCGGTAGTCGGGGAGCGGGGCAGGCATCCCGGGGCGGCAAGGCCCGGAGCGTGATGCTGGGGCAGGGGTCCCCGGGCAGCAGCGGAGGCGCGCCACGTGGTTCCCCGGGCTCCGCGGGCAGCGGTAGCCGGGGGGCGGGGCAGGGGTCCCCGGGCAGCGGCGTCGCGCCGCGTGGCTCCCCGGGCTGTCCAGGCAGCGGCAGTCCGGGAGCGGGGCCGGGACCCCTGGGCGGCAAAGCCCGGAGAGCGCCGCCGGGGCAGGGCTCCCCGGGCGGCGGCGGGCCACGTGGCTCCCCCGGCAGCCTAGGCAGCGAGAGCCGGGGAGCAGGGCAGGGGTCCCCGGGCGGCGGCGGAGGCGCGCCACGTGGTTCCCCGGGCTCCGCGGGCAGCGGTAGCCGGGGAGCGGGGCAGGGGTCCCCGGGCGGCGGCGTCGCGCCATGTGGCTCCCCGGGCTGTCCAGGCAGCGGCAGCCCGGGAGCGGGGCAGGGGACCCCGGGCGGCAGAGCCCGGAGTGCGCCGCCGGGGCAGGGCTCCCCGGGCGGCGGCGGCGGGCCACGTGGCTCCCCGGGCCGCCTAGGCAGCGGGAGCCGGGGAGCGGGGCAGGGGTCCCCGGGCGGCGGCGGAGGCGCGCCACGTGGTTCCCCGGGCTCCGCAGGCAGCGGTAGCCGGGGAGCCGGGCAGGGGTCCCCGGGCGGTGGCGTCGCGCCCCGTGGCTCCCCGGGCTGTCCAGGCAACGGCAGCCCGGGAGCGGGGCAGGGGACCCCGGGCGGCAAAGCCCGGAGTGCGCCGCCGGGGTAGGGCTCCCCGGGCGGCGGTGACGGGCCACGTGGCTCCCCGGGCCGCCTAGGCAGTGGGAGCCGGGGAGCGGGGCAGGGGTCCCCGGGCGGCGGCGCGCCACGTGGCTCCTCGGGCTCCGCAGGCAGCGGGAACCGGGGAGCGGGGCAGGGGTCCCCGGGCGGCGGCGTAGGCGCACCGCGTGGCTCGCCCGGCTGTCCTGGCAGCGGCAGCCGGGGAGCGGGGCAGGGGACCCCGGGCGGCGAGGCCCGGAGTGCGCCGCGGGGGCAGGACTCCCCGGGCGGCGGCGGCGCGCGACGCGGCTTCCCGGGCTGTCCAGGCAGCGGCAGCCCGGGAGCAGGGCAGGGGTCCCCGGGCGGCGGCGAAAGCGCGCCACGCGTCTCCCCGGGCTGCCGCGGCAGCGGCAGCGGTGGAGCGGGGCAGGGGTCTCTCGGCGGCTCGGCCAGGGGCGGCTGGGGTATGTGGCGGGGCTCCCCGGGCTGCTCAGGTAGCGGCAGTGGGGGAGCTGGGCAGGGGTCCCCCCGCGGCTCCGCCAGCAGCGGCTGGAGCACGTGGCGGGGTTCCTCGGGTCCCCAGGGCGTGGGGCAGGGATCTCCCTGTGGCATGGGCAGTGGGGGTGTCCTGGGAGGGTCACCTACGGTGGGTAGGTACTGGGGCTTAGCGGGGGGCTTACATGGTGCGAGGGGGCGGTCCCCCTGCGGAAGGAGCGGCAGTCGGGCAGCGGGGCTCTCCGGTGGCTGGGGCGCGGCTGGGGCTGCACTCATCGGCGGGAGCTGCGGTGCTCCCTGCGGTGGGCGCGCGGTGGGACAGGCCCCCTGCGGCTGGCCACCGGCGCTGGGTTTCCCTGGCGGCAAGACCACAGCGGGGTGATTTTTCGGCGGCTGGAGAGCGGGGTGGATGTTCCTCCTCTCAGTGGTGACCCGGCAAGCCCGTCTGGGGTTGCGGGAGCTTTCCGGGATAACATCTCCGAGAGGATCTTCCTCGCTCTTGCTTTTTTCTTTGCAGTTGCTGGCTCCCTGCCGTGGTCTCCCCAGGCAGGTGGTCCGAGGGTTGCCGGAGGCAGGGCCGGGGACAATGGCCGGGAGCCGGTGGCGGGCTGGAACATTGTCCGGTGCTTTGGGCTGTTTTTTAGGAGCATCGGGATGCATCCTAGTAGCTTTTTTCCACTATAGTAGATATGTCGCATTGGTGTAGTATTTTTGTGAGAAATATATATATAGAGATTAAACTGATAAGAACAGATACTACGCTTGATCTTAGCTCATAGAGCCGAGAAGCGATACTGAACCCTGAAATTCCGCGCTAGCCTCCCGCTCCCACTGCTTCCAATGTCACCGGGAGCTGCTTTGATCCCTTCCTAGCAAAGTGCCAGTCACTGTCCGGAGTGACTCCGATTCAGTCGCTCACAGCGCGAACGCTCCACACCGAGTTCTGCTCACACCCAGGGAATTCTCCCCGCCCGGCTCCTCCGGCTCCTCTCCCAGGGATCCCCGCTGCCGCCAGACGCTGCTGCTCTGCATAGCCCCGCCCACTGACGTGAGACGCCTTTCGGCGCTGTCAACTCCTCCGTGCAGCTGAGGCTGTTTGTGCGCCGCGCTCTGCCCGAGTCCCGCAGGGGCCGGGCTGTGGCCTGAGGGGAGTTTCCAGCGGGCGGGAGCGACGAAATGTCCCGTCCCTAATGTGGGGGGGGCGGGGGGGGGCACCAGCGCCCGCAGCAGCCCCCTGCGAGCCCCCACCGTTGCGCTTTGCTTCCCCTGGAGGCCCCGCCCTCGCTCCGCCCATTCCACCAAGGCCCCGCCCCCTCCCCAGCCCTCCCCGCATTCTCCACCCTCGCCACCGCCCCTTTGTCACCGATGCCCCGCCCAAGCAACGCCCCTTTCCACGTGGACACGCCCACCGCACCAGCCCTTTCCACAACCACAAGCTCCCACACCGCCCCGTTCCCCCCATCCTCCACCTTCGACAGTGTCTTTTTTTTCCCCAGGCCACGCCCCGCCTCTTTCCGGGAGGCCACGCCCCGCACCGCCCCTTTATCTGTGATCCCCGCCCCCTTTTCCCGAAGCCCTGCCCCTTTCCCCAAGACCGCGCCCCCCGCCCCTTTTCTTCTGAGCCCCAACCCTCGACACTGCCCCTTTTTCCCCAAGGCCCCGCATCTTTCCGCAAGACCACGCCCCCGCACCACCCCTTTCCCCCATCTGACAGCGTCCCTTTTCCCCGAGGCCCCGCCCCTTTCTCAACGGCCACCAGCACCGCGCCTTTTCTCCGATCCCCCACCCTCCACACTGCCCCTTTTTCCCCGAGGCCCCGCCCCTTTTCCCCAATCCTCCACTCTCGCCACTGCCCGTTTTTTCCCGATCCCCAACCCTCCACACGGCCCCTTTTTCCCGAGGCCCCGCCCCTTTTCCCGGGGCCTAGGGGAAAAAGGGGCTGTGTCGAGGGTTGGGGATCGGAAGAAAAGGGGCGGTGCGGGGGCGTGGTCTTGGGGAAAGGGGCGGGGCCTCGGGAAAAAGGGGCAATGTCAAGGGGTGGGGGACATATGTCCAGCAATTGTTCTAGTAAGAAGTTGGCACTCAAGAGGAAAAAGCAGAAGTATTTTCAACATGAAAACACAGGACAGTGGAATTATTAGGAAATGTTAGGACAGATTACTGCCTATGTAGCTTTATGTGGACTTTACAAAAAGAGCCCCAGCTTGATGGCCTTAGAAGGAAATAGCTGTACTGCTCGATAGTACTGACAAAAGAATGGAAGTTTATGTGGCACCTTACCTATTAGAGAAATCCTATTACAGTAATAGCATTTCATATGGTGACATTTTTGTACATAATCTCAGCCAACCAAGAGTTTAGGACAACTGTATAGGTTTCAAAAAAATCCAATAACATTTCAGTTTTAAGTTAACTGTGTGACGGGTTGGGGCCACAGAGACCTGCTTGGTGCTGCCACCTGGTGTGCCAAGGCTACTTCTGCCCCTGCTTCCAGGGCTTTTCCAGCTTGGGACTCCCGAATCCTGTCTGTTTTGAGTCAGACTCCACTGATCTGCTGCAAACACAGACCCAGGTCCGAACCAAGTCCACTCACCACTGTAAGGCCCCTGGAAGCGCTCTTGCCTTTGACACCCAGCTGCTCAACTCCAAGGAGGTTCAAACCCTTAATAAATCCGTTTTAAAGCTTATACAGGGTAAACTCATAAATAGTTCGCCTTCTATTTCAAAGATAGAAAGATATGCACCACTGATCGCTTTCCCGAGGCACTAACTCGTACTTAAGGAAACTTAATAAATAAAAAGTGATTTTAATAAGTACAGAAAATAGGATTTAAGTGAGTTCAGTTAGTGACAGACAGAACAAAGCAAGTTACTTAGTAAAATAAAATAAAACACGCACGTCTATGTCTATTCAAAGTTAACACAGATAAAAGCCTCACCGGATTCGGATATTTTCCTTTTTACAGGCTGTAGAATCAGCCTGGGTCCAGCTGAGTCCAGCGGCCTCTCACACCCCCCCTAGTGTCTTTGTCTTTTGTTCAGTTCCCCTCAGGAATGTCCTTGGGGGGGTGGAGAGCCTCTCCCTTTAGCCAGCTGAAGACAAAATGGAAGGGTCTTGCAAGGGCTTTTATAGCCTTTCTTCCTCTCCCTGCGTAGGATCCAGTTGCCCTGGAGTTTTGGGATCACATGGGCAAGTCACCTGCCCATGCGCCCTAACCAGTCTAACCAGTTGCATTCCAGACCCGGCCCCAATGTGGATTGGGGTCTGCAACGTCTTTTGTCTGTCAAGTGCTCCCATTTAACAGGCATTCTTTGCTCCAAAGATGATCCCATGCACTTACAAAGGCTATGTACAAAACCAGCAAATATAAAACCAGTCTTCATAACTCCCACTACAACAATGATACATGCATACAAACAGGAGGAGTAAATTCAGTAGGTCATAACTTTCACAGAGATATGTTACATGGCACATGTAGCATAAAACATATTTTAGTTACATATATACATTTATAAGCATCTCCCCATAAAGTTTTATGGGGAACACCGTCACAAACTGATGAGCTTTTTTTTTAAAAAAAAAAAGGTTTACCAAAAGTTACATAAAACTACTATCAGGCATTGGAAATCTAATGTATTAATGTAGCAGGGGTCTTCACATGTTCATTTAATAGTTACTATCAGAAAAAGATAGCATCTGGGTATGTTCTTGGAAAGCATTTCAAATAGGGAAAGAGAATAATTATTAGATCAACTTGCGCAAGCTGCAATTCAACATGCCTCACCAAGTCTCTACAAATATTAAGACAAAACTGCACAACAGTGGCAAGGATGAGCGTATTTTGTGAAAGTTAGATCATAAAGGCTGGTCTAAACAGTTTTAATATCTATTCAAATGAATTGGTAGTTTACAGATTAAATTTATTAAAAATAAGCTATCTTGGTATATAAATACTTTTATACTGATAATTGCGTCCACATTTGAAAGCTACACCAATTTTAGCTAAATCAGTTTTTAACTACCAATTTAGTTAAATCAATAAAAACTGTGTCTAGATGAGCCCTAAATTTGCATGCAGTGTGACTCAGTTACAAAAGTCATGAGTCTTAAGATTCTCTTCTGTTTGTTCAAGTTACACTATCCACTTCTGCTACGTTCTTCCAATACGTTAATAGTAGTGTCTAAAAATATGCAATTAACCAACAAAATCTCAACCTCAAGATGTTTTAAACTTAGAAGTAGCAAATAAAACACTTGATGTTTACAACATCTACAGGGATTTGTTCCCACTTCCTATTGGTCCTAAATTAGGATGTAACATTATGTTCTCCCACCACCATCTTTCAGTATTTTTTTTTTCTTTTTGGCCATATGTATGAAGTATACCCTGAACCTTGGGAAATAATTTTTAAAAATTTTCAAAAATGCTTTCCCAGCCACACAAAATGTAAGGGTCATGCAGAAATACAGGTAGTATGTTTTATTACACCCCTAGACACCATTGCAGCTCTCATTCAAATATGGCCACTACTGCTTCCTGTGTAGAAAAAAATAAGAGGTCATCTTGCACATGTAGTTGTACCTTTGATATTGTACATGTGTTTTCAGTTACGCTGCTACATGAAAATCCTACTCTGTGAAAAACTCAGTGTGCAAACTCTGTTTAAAAGTTTCAGGATAACTTGGGAATAGCAGTTTTGCCTATCATGACCACTGAAAACTCATGAATCAGGCCCCACAAATCACAAGCTTTTAAAGACCAATACATGTTTTGTATTATTTGCCTTCTGCTGTTCAATCATTTAGCATACAACTGAGTCACATTTTCAAGCTCTTCCCTGCAACTATGAGAGCTAGACACATTAGAGGGAGAATCAAATCATTAGAGAATGTTTAGAAACAGATGATACAAACAGTTGGAAGCGTCAGTTATCGGTCATTGGGGGTAGCAGGCAGAGTATGGGGGGATGTAAGTATTTTGGGGTTGGACAGCACACATAATACATACAGGCTGCAGTGTCCCCAATGGAAGGGTAAGCGGTGGGCGGGATCAGGGTACAGTTGGTAGGCGGTGAGGGTCTATCGCTCATATAGGGAGTACAGGCAGTCATAGGTATAGGTAAGTGGGCTGGGGAATGAGAATGGGGCGACCCTCACGTGGTGGGATTCGGTTAGGGTGGGTGGGTTCAGAGCTCAGGGGATGGGGTTCGGGGGGGAGGGGGGTTAGTAGGTCCCTTCCCCCTTGCCGGTTTCCCCGGCTCACTCTTGGTATTGGCGGTGGCCGGTTACGTGCTCCGTGTAAATGTCACGGGACCAACGGATAGCGTCCGAGACCATTAGGTGTCTCATGAGCCGCGCGTAGTGGCGGCCCACCCCACATGTCCTCAGCACGCGTTCGTTGCACGGGTCCCACGCACCCAGGGCCCCGACGAGTAAGGCGTCGGTGTGCACCTCGTAGCCCTTTGCCCGCAGGGTGTCGGCCAGGGGGGCGTACTTTTCGAGCTTGCGGGCTCGGGCTGCGTGGAGGGCCGGGGTCCTGTTCTCGAACGGGATCGTTACGTCGACCAGGATGATCTTTTTCCCGATCTCGTCCGTGATGACAATGTCCGGGCGCAGCTGGCTGTCGGCTTGACATTTGATCTTAGCCAAGAGATCTTATCTTAGCCACAAGGCCCGAGAAGCGAGGCGACGTCGCCCCCGACTTGATCTTAGCCAAAAGGCCCGAGAAGCGAGGCGACGTCGCCCCCGTCCTCCCCCCGTCCCATCAGAGGGAGGTCTGTACTTGATCTTAGCCAAAAGGCCGAGAAGCCAGGCAACGTTTGTTGCCCCTGACTTGATCTTAGCCAAAAGGCCGAGAAGCGAGAGGCGACGTCGCCCCCGTCCCATCAGAGGGGGGTCTGTACTTGATCTTGGCCACAAGGCCGAGAAGCGAGGCGACATCGCCCCCGTCCTCCCCCCGTCCCATCAGAGGGAGGTCTGTACTTGATCTTAGCCAAAAGGCCGAGAAGCCAGGCAACGTTTGTTGCCCCTGACTTGATCTTAGCCAAAAGGCCGAGAAGCGAGAGGCGACGTCGCCCCCGTCCCATCAGAGGGAGGTCTGTACTTGATCTTAGCCAAAAGGCCGAGAAGCCAGGCAACGTTTGAGGCGACGTCGCCCCCGTCCCATCAGAGGGGGGTCTGTACTTGATCTTGGCCACAAGGCCGAGAAGCGAGGCGACATCACCCCCGTCCCATCAGCCGCTCAGGTAGTGGCAGTCGGGGAATGAGATGGGGGTTACCGGGCAGCAGTGGCGCGCTGGCTCTGTATGCGGCTCGGTTAGTGAGAGAGTAACCTAGAAATTGAACGCTAACAGAGAACAAGGTATTTTTCTTCTTTTTCGCACTTACATATTCTCCCCACAGGGAGGTGCACCATGCCCAGAAATACTGCAATACTGGGCTGATGCGTGGAGTGGATGGAGCAAGCTCCTAATCCAACTCCCTGTTCCAAAAATCCATTTAATATAAAGTTCTCAGATAGCGAACATATCAGATATTAAACTGATAAGAACAGATTTAAAATTTTATTAGAGGATATTTAAGGATAAACGGTACAATCAATTTGAAGCGTCAGTTGTTGGTCATTGGGGGTGACATACAGAGTATAGGGGGATGCGAGTATTTTGGGGTTGGGCAGCACACATAACACATACGGACTGTGATGTCCCCAATGGGGGGGTAGACGGTGGGTAGGATCAGGATACAGTTGACATGCAGTGAGGGTCAATCGCTGATGGGGTGGCCCTCACGTGATGGGGTTCGGTTTGGTTGGGTGGGTTCGTGATTCAGTGTATAGGGTCAAATGTGGGGGGGGGGGAAGGGTCCCTCCCCCCTTGTGGGTGGGCGGGGTCTCCCCGGCTCACTCCTGGTATTGGCGGTGGCCGGTTATGTGTTCCGTGTATATGTCCCGAGACCAGCGGATAGTGTCTGAGACCATTAGGCGTCTCATGAGTCGCGCGTACTGACGGCCCACCCCACAGGTCCGCAGCACGTTTTCGTTACATGGGTCCCATGCACCCAGGGCCCCGATGAGCAAGGCGTCGGTGTGCACCACGTAGCCCTTTGTCCGCAGGGTGTCGGCCAGGGGGGCGTACTTTTCGAGCTTGCGGGCTCGGGCTGCGCGGAAGGCCGGGGTCCTGTCCTCGAACGGGATTGTTACGTCGACCAGGATGATCTTTTTCCCGACCTCGTCCGTGATGACGATGTCCGGGCGCAGCTGGCTGTCGGTGCCGGGGATGGCGCGGTTGACGGTGACCTGCCCCAGGCGTGGGTCGATGGCCTTTACTAGGCGGTCTTGGACGGCGTTGTGGCGCAGTTGCCAGGCTCTGGCGTGGGGCTTGCAGCTGCATAGGACGTGGGGCAGGGTTTCGGCGGCGTAACCGCACTTCCTGCAGCGCTTGTCCCGGTTCCCGTGGTGGACGGCTCCGTTGAGGGGGACGCAATTCAACCGGGCGCGGTGTATGAACCGCCAGTCGGCGAACCGGGTGAAGCTGCCCGTGGGGAGGAAGTGGTTGCTCGAGTCCCACTTGCTGGTCACCTCGAAGGCCTTACCCTGGTCCGGCTTCTTCTTCAGGGTGTCCACGTAGAGTGCGTGGGTAGCGGCCTTCAGGGTTCTCTCCAGTACGCCCCTGGCTCCGGGGGTGATGGTGGTGTTGTCCTCTGACTCGATCCGCGGCACCAGGACTCCCAGCTCCCGTCGTTCCTCGTTCCTCATAGAGCCGAGAAGCGATACTGAACCCTGAAATTCCGCGCTAGCCTCCCGCTCCCACTGCTTCCAATGTCACCGGGAGCTGCTTTGATCCCTTCCTAGCAAAGTGCCAGTCACTGTCCGGAGTGAGTCCGATTCAGTCGCTCACAGCGCGAACGCTCCACACCGAGTTCTGCTCACACCCAGGGAATTCTCCCCGCCCGGCTCCTCCGGCTCCTCTCCCAGGGATCCCCGCTGCCGCCAGACGCTGCTGCTCTGCATAGCCCCGCCCACTGACGTGAGACGCCTTTCGGCGCTGTCAACTCCTCCGTGCAGCTGAGGCTGTTTGTGCGCCGCGCTCTGCCCGAGTCCCGCAGGGGCCGGGCTGTGGCCTGAGGGGAGTTTCCAGCGGGCGGGAGCGACGAAATGTCCCGTCCCTAATGTGGGGGGGGCGGGGGGGGGCACCAGCGCCCGCAGCAGCCCCCTGCGAGCCCCCACCCTTGCGCTTTGCTTCCCCTGGAGGCCCCGCCCTCGCTCCGCCCATTCCACCAAGGCCCCGCCCCCTCCCCAGCCCTCCCCGCATTCTCCACCCTCGCCACCGCCCCTTTGTCACCGATGCCCCGCCCAAGCAACGCCCCTTTCCACGTGGACACGCCCACCGCACCAGCCCTTTCCACAACCACAAGCTCCCACACCGCCCCGTTCCCCCCATCCTCCACCTTCGACAGTGTCTTTTTTTTCCCCAGGCCACGCCCCGCCTCTTTCCGGGAGGCCACGCCCCGCACCGCCCCTTTATCTGTGATCCCCGCCCCCTTTTCCCGAAGCCCTGCCCCTTTCCCCAAGACCGCGCCCCCCGACCCTTTTCTTCTGAGCCCCAACCCTCGACACTGCCCCTTTTTCCCCCAAGGCCCCGCATCTTTCCGCAAGACCACGCCCCCGCACCACCCCTTTCCCCCATCTGACAGCGTCCCTTTTCCCCGAGGCCCCGCCCCTTTCTCAACGGCCACCAGCACCGCGCCTTTTCTCCGATCCCCCACCCTCCACACTGCCCCTTTTTCCCCGAGGCCCCGCCCCTTTTCCCCAATCCTCCACTCTCGCCACTGCCCGTTTTTTCCCGAGGCCACGCCCCCGCCCCGCCCCTTTCCCCCGATCCCCAACCCTCCACACGGCCCGTTTTTCCCGAGGCCCCGCCCCTTTTCCCGGGGCCTAGGGGAAAAAGGGGCAGTGTCGAGGGTTGGGGATCGGAAGAAAAGGGGCGGTGCGGGGGGCGTGGTCTTGGGGAAAGGGGCGGGGCCTCGGGAAAAAGGGGCAATGTCAAGGGGTGGGGGACATATGTCCAGAAATTGTTCTAGTAAGAAGTTGGCACTCAAGAGGAAAAAGCAGAAGTATTTTCAACATGAAAACACAGGACAGTGGAATTATTAGGAAATGTTAGGACAGATTACTGCCTACATAGCTTTATGTGGACTTTACAAAAAGAGCCCCAGCTTGATGGCCTTAGAAGGAAATAGCTGTACTGCTCCATAGTACTGACAAAAGAATGGAAGTTTATGTAGCACCTTACCTATTAGAGAAATCCTATTACAGTAATAGCATTTCATATGGTGACATTTTTGTACATAATCTCAGCCAACCAAGAGTTTAGGACAACTGTATAGGTTTCAAAAAAATCCAATAACATTTCAGTTTTAAGTTAACTGTGTGACGGGTTGGGGCCACAGAGAGCTGCTTGGTGCTGCCACCTGGTGTGCCAAGGCTACTTCTGCCCCTGCTTCCAGGGCTTTTCCAGCTTGGGACGCCCGAATCCTGTCTGTTTTGAGTCAGATTCCACTGATCTGCTGCAAACACAGACCCAGGTCCGAACCAAGTCCACTCACCACTGTAAGGCCCCTGGAAGCGCTCTTGCCTTTGACATCCAGCTGTTCAACTCCAAGGAGGTTCAAGCCCTTAATAAATCTGTTTTAAAGCTTATACAGGGTAAACTCATAAATAGTTCGCCTTCTATTTCAAAGATAGAAAGATTTGCACCACTGATCGCTTTCCCGAGGCACTAACTCGTACTTAAGGAAACTTAATAAATAAAAAGTGATTTTAATAAGTACAGAAAATAGGATTTAAGTGAGTTCAATTAGTGACAGACAGAACAAAGCAAGTTACTTAGTAAAATAAAATAAAACACGCACGTCTATGT
Organism: Chelydra serpentina; assembly: GCA_037349315.1. Classification (NCBI taxonomy): domain Eukaryota; kingdom Metazoa; phylum Chordata; order Testudines; family Chelydridae; genus Chelydra; species Chelydra serpentina. Next base: position 190,442 of record JBAIAC010000108.1, on the reverse strand, counting down.
CTATTCAAAGTTAACACAGATAAAAGCCTCACCGGATTCGGATATTTTCCTTTTTACAGGCTGTAGAATCAGCCTGGGTCCAGCTGAGTCCAGCGGCCTCTCACACCCCCCCTAGTGTCTTTGTCTTTTGTTCAGTTCCCCTCAGGAATGTCCTTGGGGGGGTGGAGAGCCTCTCCATTTAGCCAGCTGAAGACAAAATGGAAGGGTCTTGCAAGGGCTTTTATAGCCTTTCTTCCTCTCCCTGCGTAGGATCCAGTTGCCCTGGAGTTTTGGGATCACATGGGCAAGTCACCTGCCCATGCGCCCTAACCAGTCTAACCAGTTGCATTCCAGACCCGGCCCCAATGTGGATTGGGGTCTGCAACGTCTTTTGTCTGTCAAGTGCTCCCATTTAACAGGCATTCTTTGCTCCAAAGATGATCCCATGCACTTACAAAGGCTATGTACAAAACCAGCAAATATAAAACCAGTCTTCATAACTCCCACTACAACAATGATACATGCATACAAACAGGAGGAGTAAATTCAGTAGGTCATAACTTTCACAGAGATATGTTACATGGCACATGTAGCATAAAACATATTTTAGTTACATATATACATTTATAAGCATCTCCCCATAAAGTTTTATGGGGAACACCGTCACAAACTGATGAGCTTTTTTTTTAAAAAAAAAAAGGTTTACCAAAAGTTACATAAAACTACTATCAGGCATTGGAAATCTAATGTATTAATGTAGTAGGGGTCTTCACATGTTCATTTAATAGTTACTGTCAGAAAAAGATAGCATCTGGGTATGTTCTTGGAAAGCATTTCAAATAGGGAAAGAGAATAATTATTAGATCAACTTGCGCAAGCTGCAATTCAACATGCCTCACCAAGTCTCTACAAATATTAAGACAAAACTGCACAACAGTGGCAAGGATGAGCGTATTTTGTGAAAGTTAGATCATAAAGGCTGATCTAAACAGTTTTAATATCTATTCAAATGAATTGGTAGTTTACAGATTAAATTTATTAAAAATAAGCTATCTTGGTATATAAATACTTTTATACTGATAATTGCGTCCACATTTGAAAGCTACACCAATTTTAGCTAAATCAGTTTTTAACTACCAATTTAGTTAAATCAATAAAAACTGTGTCTAGATGAGCCCTAAATCTGCATGCAGTGTGACTCAGTTACAAAAGTCATGAGTCTTAAGATTCTCTTCTGTTTGTTCAAGTTACACTATCCACTTCTGCTACGTTCTTCCAATACGCTAAAAGTAGTGTCTAAAAATATGCAATTAACCAACAAAATCTCAACCTCAAGATGTTTTAAACTTAGAAGTAGCAAATAAAACACTTGATGTTTACAACATCTACAGGGATTTGTTCCCACTTCCTATTGGTCCTAAATTAGGATGTAACATTATGTTCTCCCACCACCATCTTTCAGTTTTTTTTTTTCTTTTTGGCCATATGTATGAAGTATACCCTGAACCTTGGGAAATAATTTTTAAAAATTTTCAAAAATGCTTTCCCAGCCACACAAAATGTAAGGGTCATGCAGAAATACAGGTAGTATGTTTTATTACACCCCTAGACACCATTGCAGCTCTCATTCAAATATGGCCACTACTGCTTCCTGTGTAGAAAAAAATAAGAGGTCATCTTGCACATGTAGTTGTACCTTTGATATTGTACATGTGTTTTCAGTTACGCTGCTACATGAAAATCCTACTCTGTGAAAAACTCAGTGTGCAAACTCTGTTTAAAAGTTTCAGGATAACTTGGGAATAGCAGTTTTGCCTATCATGACCACTGACAACTCATGAATCAGGCCCCACAAATCACAAGCTTTTAAAGACCAATACATGTTTTGTATTATTTGCCTTCTGCTGTTCAATCATTTAGCATACAACTGAGTCACATTTTCAAGCTCTTCCCTGCAACTATGAGAGCTAGACACATTAGAATCAAATCTACACTTGATCTTAGCCAAGAGATCTTATCTTAGCCACATGGCCGAGAAGCGAGGCGCCGTCGCCCCCGACTTGATCTTAGCCAAAAGGCCCGAGAAGCGAGGCGACGTCGCCCCCGTCCCATCAGAGGGAGGTCTGTACTTGATCTTAGCCACAAGGCCGAGAAGCGAGGCGACGTCGCCCCCGTCCCATCAGAGGGAGGTCTGTACTTGATCTTAGCCACAAGGCCGAGAAACGAGAGGCGACGTCGCCCCCGTCCCATCAGAGGGAGGTCTGTACTTGATCTTAGCCAAAAGGCCGAGAAGCCAGGCAACGTTTGTTGCCCCTGACTTGATCTTAGCCAAAAGGCCGAGAAACGAGGCGGCGTCGCCCCCGTCCCATCAGAGGGAGGTCTGTACTTGATCTTGGCCACAAGGCCGAGAAGCGAGGCAACATCGCCCCCGTCCCGCTCAGGTAGTGGCAGTTGGGGAATGAGACGGGGGTTACCGGGCGGCAGTGGCACGTTGGCTCTGCGTACGGCTCGGTTAGCGAGAGAGTAACCTAGAAATTGAACGCTAACAGAAAACCAAACATTTTTCTTCTTTTTTGCACTTGCATATTCTCCCCAGAGGGAGGTGCACCATGCCCAGAAGTACTGCAATACCGGGCTGATGCGTGGAGTGGATGGAGCAAGCTCCTAATCCAACTCCCTGTTCTAAAAATCCATTTAATATACAGTTCTCAGATAGAGAACATATCAGATATTAAACTGATAAGAACAGATTTAAAATTTTATTAGAGGATATTTAAGGATAAACGATACAATCAATTTGAAGCGTCAGTTGTTGGTCATTGGGGGTGACATACAGAGTATAGGGGGATGCGAGTATTTTGGGGTTGGGCAGCACACATAACACATACGGACTGTGATGTCCCCAATGGGGGGGTAGGCGGTGGGTGGGATCAGGATACGGTTGATATGCAGTGAGGGTCAATCGCTGATGGGGTGGCCCTCACGTGATGGGGTTCGGTTTGGTTGGGTGGGTTCGTGATTCAGTGCATAGGGTCAAATGTGGGGGGGGGGGGAAGGATCCCTCCCCCCTTGTGGGTGGGCGGGGTCTCCCCGGCTCACTCCTGGTATTGGCGGTGGCCGGTTATGTGTTCCGTGTATATGTCCCGAGACCAGCGGATAGTGTCTGAGACCATTAGGCGTCTCATGAGTCGCGCGTACTGACGGCCCACCCCACAGGTCCGCAGCACGTTTTCGTTACATGGGTCCCATGCACCCAGGGCCCCGATGAGCAAGGCGTCGGTGTGCACCACGTAGCCCTTTGTCCGCAGGGTGTCGGCCAGGGGGGCGTACTTTTCGAGCTTGCGGGCTCGGGCTGCGCGGAAGGCCGGGGTCCTGTTCTCGAACGGGATCGTTACGTCGACCAGGATGATCTTTTTCCCGACCTCGTCCGTGATGACGATGTCCGGGCGCAGCTGGCTGTCGGTGTCGGGGATGGCGCGGTTGACGGCGACCTGCCCCAGGCGTGGGTCGATGGCCTTTACTAGGCGGTCTTGGACGGCGTTGTGGCGCAGTTGCCAGGCTCTGGCGTGGGGCTTGCAGCTGCATAGGACGTGGGGCAGGGTTTCGGCGGCGTAACCGCACTTCCTGCAGCGCTTGTCCCGGTTCCCGTGGTGGACGGCTCCGTTGAGGGGGACGCAATTCAACCGGGCGCGGTGTATGAACCGCCAGTCGGCGAACCGGGTGAAGCTGCCCGTGGGGAGGAAGTGGTTGCTCGAGTCCCACTTGCTGGTCACCTCGAAGGCCTTACCCTGGTCCGGCTTCTTCTTCAGGGTGTCCACGTAGAGTGCGTGGGTAGCGGCCTTCAGGGTTCTCTCCAGTACGCCCCTGGCTCCGGGGGTGATGGTGGTGTTGTCCTCTGACTCGATCCGCGGCACCAGGACTCCCAGCTCCCGTCGTTCCTCGTTCCATACCCAGCGGCACCCCGTCCGCTTCCCCAGTCGGCGGGTGGCATTGCGGGCGCGGGACCACAGCGAGGCGATGTCGCCCCCGCTCCGGGCAAACTCGCCGTCCAGGGAGCCGCTCAGGAAGGTGGCCACGTCCCGGCCGGAGGGGGGTCTGCCGATTCGTTTCCCGACGACTGCGTGCAGGGCGGTCGTCGCGACGTTCTTCACCTTGGTGTCTGGGCATGTCAGAAGGCGGAAGGCGTGCGTGATGATCGCGGTGTCGCACAGGTCCCCCATGCGGGGGACGTTGGCGCCACCGTGCCTGTGTGCGATGTAGATGATCTCGTTGCTGGCTCTCTGGGGCAAGGACAGCCAGCTCTTGACCAACTTCCGGATGGTGTTGTCCGCCTTGTTGAGGGGCACCTTTGCCACGGCGGATCCTCTCAGGACGAATGCGATGCGGGGGATCAGGAAAGTGGTGAGGGCGTTGATTTTTTGCCAGGGCGCCAGCAGGGATGCGTCGATCTTGGCGGCGTCTTGTAGGATCTCCTGGATGGTGTCCTCGGGGGTCTGCCGCACGCGGAAGCCTGTAGGCGTGCCGAGGTGTTGGTAAGCCTGTCCTTCCGCCAAGGGGACGACGGACTCGCCCTGGGCGAGGAACTCTGTCGTCAGTACCGAGTCTCTCGTGTTTCCGTCGACGTGGAGGGACGCGCACTTCTTGGCATTGAAGCGGAGCCCCGTCCAGTCCGCGGCTCTCCCGATGGTGTCGAGCATGCCCTGGAGCCTTTCGGGATCGTCCGCGATCAGGACCAGGTCGTCCGCGTAGGCCAAGACGTTCACCCTCTCGCCGTGCAGGTCGAAGCCGTCGGCGCCGTCGGAGATCGCCCGCAGGAGCGGTTCCATGGCCAGGTTGAAGACGATCGGGCTGAGGGGGCAGCCCTGTTTCACGCCGCTGCGGATTGGTATCTCGGCGGTCTCCCCTTCTACCGAGCGGATGGTGGTGCTGCAGCCCTCGTACAGTTCCCGGATCAGGCGGAGGAAGGACTCTGGCATCCCGAACTCCTGGAGCGTGTCGAAGATGTGGTGGTGGGGGATGGATCCGAAGGCGTTGGCCAGGTCGAGCCACGCGATCGCGCACTGCTTCCGCGCCCTCCTGGTCGTCTGGATGACGGTCTGGAGCAGGAAGTTGTGCTCGTAGCACCCCTCTGATGGCATGAAGCCCTTCTGGGCGGGGCTGATGGCTCCCCCGGTCGTTGCCCACTCCGTGATCCTGGCTGCCAGGCAGCCGGCGTACAGCTTGTACATTGTGGAGCAGAGGGAGATGGGTCTCCAGTTGCTGGGGTCGTCTCGCTCGCCCTTCTTGTGGATCAGGACGGTCATGGCCTTCTTCCAGGAGGTGGGGGATCGGCCGAATCGCCTGCACAGGTTGAAGATGCTGGAGAGCACGAGGCAGCCGGGGTCTCGTTTCTTTAGGAGGCTGTAGGGGATGCCGTCTTTTCCAGGAGCGGTGTTCTTGGTTCTGGAGAGCCTGGTCATCACCTCTTTGGGGGTGAAGTCGGCGTCCAGGCCGGTCGAGTCGGCGATGCGGGGCAGGGGGCGGAGGCACTCCGGGCGCTGCGCGTCGTTCCTGGGCACGCCGCTGAATACTCCGTGGAAGTGGTTGTGGAGGCGGTCAGGCGGGATCGTGCAGTAGGACGGGGGCCCGTCTAGAACCTCTCTCATGGCCTTGGGGCGGTTTGTCCGGTATAGCTTCTGGACCCTCGAGGCCGCTGCCGGGTCGTAGCGGCGGCCGGTGTTCCTCCTTCCGACTCCCCTGTTGTTGGTGTCGCGGTGCGGGACGGGCCGTCTGTGGGCAGGCGGGATGGTCCCTTGGTTCGGGGTTCGTTTGAAGGCGATCTCTGCGGACAGCTCGCGGGTGAGCCTGTCGATGAGCAGGTCGAATTCCGTGAAGGAGGCTGTCGCTTGGAGCTCCTCGATCCAGGCTGTCTGCCAGGGCGTGACTGGTCTAGTTGTCGGCCGCTGGCCCTCGGGCTCCTCGGTCGGCGTGGGTAGTGGGTTTGCGGTATGGTTGGTGGGTTGTCTTGTTTGCGGATCGGGGGGCCTTTCAGTTGAGTCCTGGGGCGTAGTCGCCGGTGGGGTGATGTCACTGTTGGTTGTTGGTGGGAGCCGGGCCGGGTCGATGGGTGCGGGGGTGGTGTTGGGCCTTCCATGTGTGGCTGCTGTCTGGGGGGTTGCTGTGGGAGCGTGCGACCTTCTGGTGGCAGGGGTCGGCCTGATGGCTTCTGGGGCTGCAGCAGTCTGTCTGAGGATGGGGGTGATGGGGATCTGGCGCTGCGCTCTGGTCGTGGCGGTGACTCCTCTGATATTGGTAGTTTGTAGGGTGACCTGGGAGGTGGGCCCCGGGTCCTCAGTGGGTGGGGTTCGTGGTGCGGGTTGGGGGGTCGCGCTGGCTCTTCTTGCCATTGGTGCGCGTGGCGTGACGGCCACGCGCGGCGGGGCGCTGACCCTTCTTGGGATGGGGTCGCGCTGGTTGGGCGTCGGGAGGGCGCTGAGGCGTCTCAGCTCGGAGAGCTTCCGGGCGACCTCGGTGGGAGCGGTAGGTCTCCATCTGGTGGGGGCTCGGTTGACAGTTCCCGCCGCGGGGGGTATCGTCTCAGTGGTGGGGCCCTGGTCCACTGGATCGGGGGCTGAGGTGGGTCTCGGGGTAGCGGCCGGCGGGGGCGCCCGGCTTCCTTGCAGCACAGGAACAGTGGGCCGGGGCCCGGGGTGGGAGGTCGGAGCCAGGGTTGCCCCTGTGCGGGCTCCCTTGCAGTTGGTCTGGTGCGCCTTGCACCTCTTCTGCGATTCGAAGGGTAGGCTGCAGAGCGCGCAGCTGAAGGCAATGGATTTGCCGTGGCATTTCTTCAAGTGTCTGGCGACTCCTCCGAAGAGGCGGAAGCGTCGGGGCGGAGCGCAGATGGGGCAGATGAGCGTATCGGCGGTCAGGGGGTATGCCAGGTACACGGTGCTGTCACTGGTCCCCTGGGGGGCGGGGGTGCTAGTGGTGACAGGGGTTTCTCTATCGGGGGCGTCCCGCTGGGGGTCAGGAGGGTCAGCTGGCAGCGGTCGGGATTGCTGAGGGGCAGGGGGCGTGTCCGGGTACCGCAGGAGGACAGGGGAGGCGTCTCGTGGCAGCCGGGGGGCGGGGCGGGGGTCACCGGGCAGCAGAGCCCGGAGCGTGTCCCCGGGGCAGGGGTCCCCGGGCGGCGGCGGTAGCGCGCCACGTGGTTCCCCGGGCTGCCCAGGTAGCGGCAGCAGGGGAGCGGGGCAGGGGACCCCGGGCGGCGAAGCCCGGAGTGTGTCGCGGGGGCAGGGCTCCCCGGGCGGCTCTCCGGGCTGTCTAGGCAGCGGCAGCCCGGGAGCGGGGCAGGGGTCCCGGGGCGGCAAAGCCCGGAGCGCGGTGCTGGGGCAGGGGTCCCCGGGCGGCGGCGGCGCGCCACGTGTTTCCCCGGGCTCCGCAGGCAGCGGTAGCCGGGGAGCGGGGCAGGCATCCCGGGGCGGCAAGGCCCGGAGCGTGATGCTGGGGCAGGGGTCCCCGGGCGGCGGCGGAGGCGCGCCACGTGGTTCCCGGGGCTCCGCGGGCAGCGGCAGCCAGGGAGCGGGGCAGGGGTCCCCGGGCAGCGGCGTCGCGCCACGTGGCTCCCCGGGCTGTCCAGGCAGCGGCAGCCGGGGAGCGGGGCAGGGGACCCCGGGCGGCAAAGCCCGGAGTGCGCCGCCGGGGCAGGGCTCCCCGGGCGGCGGCGGCGGGCCACGTGGCTCCCCGGGCCGCCTAGGCAGCGGGAGCCGGGGAGCGGGGCAGGGGTCCCCGGGCGGCGGCGGGGGCGCGCCACGTGGTTCCCCGGGCTCCGCGGGCAGCGGTAGCCGGGGAGCGGGGCAGGGGTCCCCGGGCGGCGGCGTCGCGCCATGTGGCTCCCCGGGCTGTCCAGGCAGCGGCAGCCCGGGAGCGGGGCAGGGGACCCCGGGCGGCAGAGCCCGGAGTGCGCCGCCGGGGCAGGGCTCCCCGGGCGGCGGCGGCGGGCCACGTGGCTCCCCGGGCCGCCTAGGCAGCGGGAGCCGGGGAGCGGGGCAGGGGTCCCCGGGCGGCGGCGTAGGCGCACCGCGTGGCTCGCCCGGCTGTCCTGGTAGCGGCAGCTGGGGAGCAGGGCAGGGGTCCCCGGGCGGCGGCGGCGGCGCGCCACGTGGCTCCTCGGGCTCCACAGGCAGCGGGAGCGGGGGAGCGGGGCAGGGGTCCCCGGACAGCGGCGCCGCGCCACGTGGCTCCCCGGGCTGTCCAGGCAGCGGCAGCCGGGGAGCGGGGCAGGGGACCCAGGGCGGCAAAGCCCGGAGTGCGCCGCGAGGGCAGGGCTCCCCGGGCGGCGGCGGCGGGCCACGTGGCTCCCCGGGCCGCCTAGACAGCGGGAGCCGGGGAGCGGGGCAGGGGTCCCCGGGCGGCGGCGTAGGCGCACCGCGTGGCTCGCCCGGCTGTCCTGGTAGCGGCAGCCGGGGAGCAGGGCAGGGGTCCCCGGGCGGCGGCGGCGGCGCGCCACGTGGCTCCTCGGGCTCCGCAGGCAGCGGGAGCCGGGGAGCGGGGCAGGGGTCCCCGGACAGCGGCGTCGCGCCACGCGGCTCCCCGGGCTGTCCAGGCAGCGGCAGCCGGGGAGCGGGGCAGGGGACCCCGGGCGGCAAAGCCCGGAGTGCGCCGCGGGGGCAGGACTCCCCGGGCGGCGGCGGCGCGCGACGCGGCTTCCCAGGCTGTCCAGGCAGCGGCAGCCCGGGAGCGGGGCAGGGGTCCCCAGACGGCGGCGAGAGCGCGCCACGCTGCTCCCCGGGCTGCCGCGGCAGCGGCAGCGGTGGAGCGGGGCAGGGGTCCCCCGGCGGCTCGGCCAGGGGCGGCTGGGGTACGTGGCGGGGCTCCCCGGGCCGCTCAAGTAGCGGCAGTGGGGAAGCTGGGCAGGGGTCCCCCCGCGGCTCCGCTAGCAGCGGCTGGAGCACGTGGCGGGGTTCCTCGGGTCCCCAGGGCGTGGGGCAGGGATCTCCCTGTGGCATGGGCAGTGGGGGTGTCCTGGGAGGGTCACCTTCGGTGGGTAGGTACTGGGGCTTAGTGGGGGGCTTACATGGTGCGAGGGGGCGGTCCCCCTGCGGAAGGAGCGGCAGTCGGGCAGCGGGGCTCTCTGGTGGCTGGGGCGCGGCTGGGGCATCACTCATCGGCGGGAGCTGCGGTGCTCCCTGCGGTGGGCGCGCGGTGGGGCAGGCGCCCTGCGGCTGGCCACCGGCGCTGGGCTTCCCTGGCGGGAAGATCACAGCGGGGTGATTTTTCGGCGGCTGGAGAGCGGGGTGGATGTACCTCCTCTCAGTGGTGACCCGGCAAGCCCGTCTCGGGTTGCGGGAGCTTTCCGGGATAACATCTCCGAGAGGATCTTCCTCGCTCTTGCTTTTTTCTTTGCAGTTGCTGGCTCCCTGCCGTGATCTCCCCAGGCAGGTGGTCCGAGGGTTGCCGGGGGCAGGGCCGGGGACAATGGCCGGGAGCCGGTGGCGGGCTAGAACACTGTCCGGTGCTTTGGGCTGTTTTTTAGGAGCATTGGGATGCATCCTAGTAGCTTTTTTCCACTATAGTAGATATGTCGCATTGGTGTAGTATTTGTGAGAGAGATATATACAGGTATATAAACAGTATATCAGAGACTATAAAGAGACTACACTTGATCTTAGCCAAAAGGCCGAGAAGCGATACTGAACCCTGAAATTCCGCGCTAGCCTCCCGCTCCCACTGCTCCCAATGTCACCGGGAGCTGCTTTGAGCCCTTCCTAGCAAAGTGCCAGTCACTGTCCGGAGTGACTCCGATTCAGTCGCTCACAGCGCGAACGCTCCACACCGAGTTCTGCTCACACCCAGGGAATTCTCCCCGCCCGGCTCCTCCGGCTCCTCTCCCAGGGATCCCCGCTGCCGCCAGACGCTGCTGCTCTGCATAGCCCCGCCCACTGACGTGAGACGCCTTTCGGCGCTGTCAACTCCTCCGTGCAGCTGAGGCTGTTTGTGCGCCGCGCTCTGCCCGAGTCCCGCAGGGGCCGGGCTGTGGCCTGAGGGGAGTTTCCAGCGGGCGGGAGCGACGAAATGTCCCGTCCCTAATGGGGGGGGGCGGGGGGCACCAGCGCCCGCAGCAGCCCCCCTGCGAGCCCCCACCCTTGCGCTTTGCTTCCCCTGGAGGCCCCGCCCTCGCTCCGCCCATTCCACCAAGGCCCCGCCCCCTCCCCAGCCCTCCCCGCATTCTCCACCCTCGCCACCGCCCCTTTGTCACCGATGCCCCGCCCACGCAACGCCCCTTTCCACGTGGACACGCCCACCGCACCAGCCCTTTCCACAACCACAAGCTCCCACACCGCCCCGTTCCCCCCATCCTCCACCTTCGACAGTGTCTTTTTTTCCCCCAGGCCACGCCCCGCCTCTTTCCGGGAGGCCACGCCCCGCACCGCCCCTTTATCTGGGATCCCCGCCCCCTTTTCCCGAAGCCCTGCCCCTTTCCCCAAGACCGCGCCCCCCGACCCTTTTCTTCTGAGCCCCAACCCTCGACACTGCCCCTTTTTCTCCAAGGCCCCGCATCTTTCCGCAAGACCACGCCCCCGCACCACCCCTTTCCCCCATCTGACAGCGTCCCTTTTCCCCGAGGCCCCGCCCCTTTCTCAACGGCCACCAGCACCGCGCCTTTTCTCCGATCCCCCACCCTCCACACTGCCCCTTTTTCCCCGAGGCCCCGCCCCTTTTCCCCAATCCTTCACTCTCGCCACTGCCCGTTTTTTCCCGAGGCCACGCCCCCGCCCCGCCCCTTTCCCCCGATCCCCAACCCTCCACACGGCCCCTTTTTCCCGAGGCCCCGCCCCTTTTCCCGGGGCCTAGGGGAAAAAGGGGCAGTGTCGAGGGTTGGGGATCGGAAGAAAAGGGGCGGTGCGGGGGCGTGGTCTTGGGGAAAGGGGCGGGGCCTCGGGAAAAAGGGGCAATGTCAAGGGGTGGGGGACATATGTCCAGCAATTGTTCTAGTAAGAAGTTGGCACTCAAGAGGAAAAAGCAGAAGTATTTTCAACATGAAAACACAGGACAGTGGAATTATTAGGAAATGTTAGGAAAGATTACTGCCTACGTAGCTTTATGTGGACTTTACAAAAAGAGCCACAGCTTGATGGCCTTAGAAGGAAATAGCTGTACTGCTCCATAGTACTGACAAAAGAATGGAAGTTTATGTGGCACCTTACCTATTAGAGAAATACTATTACAGTAATAGCTTTTCATATGGTGAAATTTTTGTACATAATCTCAGCCAACCAAGAGTTTAGGACAACTGTATAGATTTCAAAAAAATCCAATAACATTTCAGTTTTAAGTTAACTGTGTGACGGGTTGGGACCACAGAGACCTGCCCGGTGCTGCCACTTGGTGTGCCAAGGCTACTTCTGCCCCTGCTTCCAGGGCTTTTCCAGCTTGGGACGCCCGAATCCTGTCTGTTTTGAGTCAGATTCCACTGATCTGCTGCAAACGCAGACCCAGGTCTGAACCAAGTCCACTCACCACTGTAAGGCCCCTGGAAGCGCTCTTGCCTTTGACACCCAGCTGCTCAACTCCAAGGAGGTTCAAACCCTTAATAAATCCGTTTTACCCTGTATAAAGCTTATACAGGGTAAACTCATAAATAGTTCGCCTTCTATTTCAAAGATGGAAAGATGTGCACCACTGATCGCTTTCCCGAGGCACTAACTCGTACTTAAGGAAACTTAATAAATAAAAAGTGATTTTAATAAGTACAGAAAATAGGATTTAAGTGAGTTCAATTAGTGACAGACAGAACAAAGCAAGTTACTTAGTAAAATAAAATAAAACACGCACGTCTATGTCTATTCAAAGTTAACACAGATAAAAGCCTCACCGGATTCGGATATTTTCCTTTTTACAGGCTGTAGAATCAGCCTGGGTCCAGCTGAGTCCAGCGGCCTCTCACACCCCCCTAGTGTCTTTGTCCTTTGTTCAGTTCCCCTCAGGAATGTCCTTGGGGGGGTGGAGAGCCTCTCCCTTTAGCCAGCTGAAGACAAAAATGGAAGGGTCTTGCAAGGGCTTTTATAGCCTTTCTTCCTCTCCCTGCGTAGGATCCAGTTGCCCTGGAGTTTTGGGATCACATGGGCAAGTCACCTGCCCATGCGCCCTAACCAGTCTAACCAGTTGCATTCCAGACCCGGCCCCAATGTGGATTGGGGTCTGCAACGTCTTTTGTCTGTCAAGTGCTCCCATTTAACAGGCATTCTTTGCTCCAAAGATGATCCCATGCACTTACAAAGGCTATGTACAAAACCAGCAAATATAAAACCAGTCTTCATAACTCCCACTACAACAATGATACATGCATACAAACAGGAGGAGTAAATTCAGTAGGTCATAACTTTCACAGAGATATGTTACATGGCACATGTAGCATAAAACATATTTTAGTTACATATATACATTTATAAGCATCTCCCCATAAAGTTTTATGGGGAACACCGTCACAAACTGATGAGCTTTTTTTTTAAAAAAAAAAGGTTTACCAAAAGTTACATAAAACTACTATCAGGCATTGGAAATCTAATGTATTAATGTAGTAGGGGTCTTCACATGTTCATTTAATAGTTACTATCAGAAAAAGATAGCATCTGGGTATGTTCTTGGAAAGCATTTCAAATAGGGAAAGAGAGAATAATTATTAGATCAACTTGCGCAAGCTGCAATTCAACATGCCTCACCAAGTCTCTACAAATATTAAGACAAAACTGCACAACAGTGGCAAGGATGAGCGTATTTTGTGAAAGTTAGATCATAAAGGCTGGTCTAAACAGTTTTAATATCTATTCAAATGAATTGGTAGTTTACAGATTAAATTTATTAAAAATAAGCTATCTTGGTATATAAATACTTTTATACTGATAATTGCGTCCACATTTGAAAGCTACACCAATTTTAGCTAAATCAGTTTTTAACTACCAATTTAGTTAAATCAATAAAAACTGTGTCTAGATGAGCCCTAAATTTGCATGCAGTGTGACTCAGTTACAAAAGTCATGAGTCTTAAGATTCTCTTCTGTTTGTTCAAGTTACACTATCCACTTCTGCTACGTTCTTCCAATACGTTAATAGTAGTGTCTAAAAATATGCAATTAACCAACAAAATCTCATCCTCAAGATGTTTTAAACTTAGAAGTAGCAAATAAAACACTTGATGTTTACAACATCTACAGGGATTTGTTCCCACTTCCTATTGGTCCTAAATTAGGATGTAACATTATATTCTCCCACCACCATCTTTCAGTATTTTTTTTTTTCTTTTTGGCCATATGTATGAAGTATACCCTGAACCTTGGGAAATAATTTTTAAAAATTTTCAAAAATGCTTTCCCAGCCACACAAAATGTAAGGGTCATGCAGAAATACAGGTAGTATGTTTTATTACACCCCTAGACACCATTGCAGCTCTCATTCAAATATGGCCACTACTGCTTCCTGTGTAGAAAAAAATAAGAGGTCATCTTGCACATGTAGTTGTACCTTTGATATCGTACATGTGTTTTCAGTTACGCTGCTACATGAAAATCCTACTCTGTGAAAAACTCAGTGTGCAAACTCTGTTTAAAAGTTTCAGGATAACTTGGGAATAGCAGTTTTGCCTATCATGACCACTGAAAACTCATGAATCAGGCCCCACAAATCACAAGCTTTTAAAGACCAATACATGTTTTGTATTATTTGCCTTCTGCTGTTCAATCATTTAGCATACAACTGAGTCACATTTTCAAGCTCTTCCCTGCAACTATGAGAGCTAGACACATTAGAGGGAGAATCAAATCATTAGAGAATGTTTAGAAACAGATGATACAAACAGTTGGAAGCGTCAGTTATCGGTCATTGGGGGTAGCAGGCAGAGTATGGGGGGATGTAAGTATTTTGGGGTTGGGCAGCACACATAATATATACAGGCTGCAGTGTCCCCAATGGAAGGGTAAGTGGTGGGCGGGATCAGGGTACAGTTGGTAGGCGGTGAGGGTCTATCGCTCATATAGGGAGTACAGGCAGTCATAGGTATAGGTAAGTGGGCTGGGGAATGAGAATGGGGCGACCCTCACGTGGTGGGATTCGGTTAGGGTGGGTGGGTTCAGAGCTCAGGGGATGGGGTTCGGGGGGGAGGGGGGTTAGTAGGTCCCTTCCCCCTTGCCGGTTTCCCCGGCTCACTCTTGGTATTGGCGGTGGCCGGTTACGTGCTCCGTGTAAATGTCACGGGACCAACGGATAGCGTCCGAGACCATTAGGTGTCTCATGAGCCACGCGTAGCGGCGGCCCACCCCACATGTCCTCAGCACGCGTTCGTTGCACGGGTCCCACGCACCCAGGGCCCCGACGAGTAAGGCGTCGGTGTGCACCTCGTAGCCCTTTGCCCGCAGGGTGTCGGCCAGGGGGGCGTACTTTTCGAGCTTGCGGGCTCGGGCTGCGTGGAGGGCCGGGGTCCTGTTCTCGAACGGGATCGTTACGTCGACCAGGATGATCTTTTTCCCGATCTCGTCCGTGATGACAATGTCCGGGCGCAGCTGGCTGTTGGCTTGACATTTGATCTTAGCCAAGAGATCTTATCTTAGCCACAAGGCCCGAGAAGCGAGGCGACGTCGCCCCCGACTTGATCTTAGCCAAAAGGCCCGAGAAGCGAGGCGACGTCGCCCCCGTCCTCCCCCCGTCCCATCAGAGGGAGGTCTGTACTTGATCTTAGCCAAAAGGCCGAGAAGCCAGGCAACGTTTGTTGCCCCTGACTTGATCTTAGCCAAAAGGCCGAGAAGCGAGAGGCGACGTCGCCCCCGTCCCATCAGAGGGAGGTCTGTACTTGATCTTAGCCAAAAGGCCGAGAAGCCAGGCAACGTTTGAGGCGACGTCGCCCCCGTCCCATCAGAGGGAGGTCTGTACTTGATCTTGGCCACAAGGCCGAGAAGCGAGGCGACATTGCCCCCGTCCCATCAGCCGCTCAGGTAGTGGCAGTCGGGGAATGAGACGGGGGTTACCGGGCAGCAGTGGCGCGCTGGCTCTGTGTGCGGCTCGGTTAGCGAGAGAGTAACCTAGAAATTGAACGCTAACAGAGAACCAGGTATTTTTCTTCTTTTTTGCACTTACATATTCTCCCCAGAGGGAGGTGCACCATGCCCAGAAATACTGCAATACCGGGCTGATGCGTGGAGTGGATGGAGCAAGCTCCTAATCCAACTCCCTGTTCCAAAAATCCATTTAATATAAAGTTCTCAAATAGAGAACATATCAGATATTAAACTGATAAGAACAGATTTAAAATTTTATTAGAGGATATTTAAAAATAAACGATACAATCAATTTGAAGCGTCAGTTGTTGGTCATTGGGGGTGACATACAGAGTATAGGGGGATGTGAGTATTTCGGGGTTGGGCAGCACACATAACACATACGGGCTGTGATGTCCCCAATGGGGGGGTAGGCGGTGGGTGGGATCAGGATACAGTTGATATGCAGTGAGGGTCTATCGCTGATGGGGTGGCCCTCACGTGATGGGGTTCGGTTTGGTTGGGTGGGTTCGTGATTCAGTGTATAGGGTCAAATGTGGGGGGGGGGGGGAAGGATCCCTCCCCCCTTGTGGGTGGGCGGGGTCTCCCCGGCTCACTCCTGGTATTGGCGGTGGCCGGTTATGTGTTCCGTGTATATGTCCCGAGACCAGCGGATAGTGTCTGAGACCATTAGGCGTCTCATGAGTCGCGCGTACTGACGGCCCACCCCACAGGTCCGCAGCACGTTTTCGTTACATGGGTCCCATGCACCCAGGGCCCCGATGAGCAAGGCGTCGGTGTGCACCACGTAGCCCTTTGTCCGCAGGGTGTCGGCCAGGGGGGCGTACTTTTCGAGCTTGCGGGCTCGGGCTGCGCGGAAGGCCGGGGTCCTGTTCTCGAACGGGATCGTTACGTCGACCAGGATGATCTTTTTCCCGACCTCGTCCGTGATGACGATGTCCGGGCGCAGCTGGCTGTCGGTGCCGGGGATGGCGCGGTTGACGGCGACCTGCCCCAGGCGTGGGTCGATGGCCTTTACTAGGCGGTCTTGGACGGCGTTGTGGCGCAGTTGCCAGGCTCTGGCGTGGGGCTTGCAGCTGCATAGGACGTGGGGCAGGGTTTCGGCGGCGTAACCGCACTTCCTGCAGCGCTTGTCCCGGTTCCCGTGGTGGACGGCTCCGTTGAGGGGGACGCAATTCAACCGGGCGCGGTGTATGAACCGCCAGTCGGCGAACCGGGTGAAGCTGCCCGTGGGGAGGAAGTGGTTGCTCGAGTCCCACTTGCTGGTCACCTCGAAGGCCTTACCCTGGTCCGGCTTCTTCTTCAGGGTGTCCACGTAGAGTGCGTGGGTAGCGGCCTTCAGGGTTCTCTCCAGTACGCCCCTGGCTCCGGGGGTGATGGTGGTGTTGTCCTCTGACTCGATCCGCGGCACCAGGACTCCCAGCTCCCTTCGTTCCTCGTTCCATACCCAGCGGCACCCCGTCCGCTTCCCCAGTCGGCGGGTGGCATTGCGGGCGCGGGACCACAGCGAGGCGATGTCGCCCCCGCTCCGGGCAAACTCGCCATCCAGGGAGCCGCTCAGGAAGGTGGCCACGTCCCGGCCGGAGGGGGGTCTGCCGATTCGTTTCCCGACGACTGCGTGCAGGGCGGTCGTCGCGACGTTCTTCACCTTGGTGTCTGGGCATGTCAGAAGGCGGAAGGCGTGCGTGATGATCGCGGTGTCGCACAGGTCCCCCATGCGGGGGACGTTGGCGCCACCGTGCCTGTGTGCGATGTAGATGATCTCGTTGCTGGCTCTCTGGGGCAAGGACAGCCAGCTCTTGACCAACTTCCGGATGGTGTTGTCCGCCTTGTTGAGGGGCACCTTTGCCACGGCGGATATGTATGAAGTATACCCTGAACCTTGGGAAATAATTTTTAAAAATTTTCAAAAATGCTTTCCCAGCCACACAAAATGTAAGGGTCATGCAGAAATACAGGTAGTATGTTTTATTACACCCCTAGACACCATTGCAGCTCTCATTCAAATATGGCCACTACTGCTTCCTGTGTAGAAATAAGAGGTCATCTTGCACATGTAGTTGTACCTTTGATATTGTACATGTGTTTTCAGTTACGCTGCTACATGAAAATCCTACTCTGTGAAAAACTCAGTGTGCAAACTCTGTTTAAAAGTTTCAGGATAACTTGGGAATAGCAGTTTTGCCTATCATGACCACTGACAACTCATGAATCAGGCCCCACAAATCACAAGCTTTTAAAGACCAATACATGTTTTGTATTATTTGCCTTCTGCTGTTCAATCATTTAGCATACAACTGAGTCACATTTTCAAGCTCTTCCCTGCAACTATGAGAGCTAGATCTTAGCCAAGAGATTTTATCTTAGCCACATGGCCGAGAAGCAAGGCGCCGTCGCCCCCGACTTGATCTTAGCCAAAAGGCCCGAGAAGCGAGGCGACGTCGCCCCCGTCCCATCAGAGGGAGGTCTGTACTTGATCTTAGCCACAAGGCCGAGAAGCGAGGCGACGTCGCCCCCGTCCCATCAGAGGGAGGTCTGTACTTGATCTTAGCCAAAAGGCCGAGAAGCCAGGCAACGTTTGTTGCCCCTGACTTGATCTTAGCCAAAAGGCCGAGAAGCGAGAGGCGACGTCGCCCCCGTCCCATCAGAGGGAGGTCTGTACTTGATCTTAGCCAAAAGGCCGAGAAGCCAGGCAACGTTTGAGGCGACGTCGCCCCCGTCCCATCAGAGGGGGGTCTGTACTTGATCTTGGCCACAAGGCCGAGAAGCGAGGCGACATCGCCCCCGTCCCATCAGCCGCTCAGGTAGTGGCAGTCGGGGAATGAGACGGGGGTTAGCCGGCAGCAGTGGCGCGCTGGCTCTGTATGCGGCTCGGTTAGTGAGAGAGTAACCTAGAAATTGAACGCTAACAGAGAACCAGGTATTTTTCTTCTTTTTTGCACTTACATATTCTCCCCACGGGGAGGTGCACCATGCCCAGAAATACTGCAATACTGGGCTGATGCGTGGAGTGGATGGAGCAAGCTCCTAATCCAACTCCCTGTTCCAAAAATCCATTTAATATACAGTTCTCAAATAGAGAACATATCAGATATTAAACTGATAAGAACAAATACTACGCTTGATCTTAGCTCATAGAGCCGAGAAGCGATACTGAACCCTGAAATTCCGCGCTAGCCTCCCGCTCCCACTGCTTCCAATGTCACCGGGAGCTGCTTTGAGCCCTTCCTAGCAAAGTGCCAGTCACTGTCCGGAGTGACTCCGATTCAGTCGCTCACAGCGCGAACGCTCCACACCGAGTTCTGCTCACACCCAGGGAATTCTCCCCGCCCGGCTCCTCCGGCTCCTCTCCCAGGGATCCCCGCTGCCGCCAGACGCTGCTGCTCTGCATAGCCCCGCCCACTGACGTGAGACGCCTTTCGGCGCTGTCAACTCCTCCGTGCAGCTGAGGCTGTTTGTGCGCCGCGCTCTGCCCGAGTCCCGCAGGGGCCGGGCTGTGGCCTCAGGGGAGTTTCCAGCGGGCGGGAGCGACGAAATGTCCCGTCCCTAATGTGGAGAGGGGGGGGGACACCAGCGCCCGCAGCAGCCCCCTGCGAGCCCCCACCCTTGCGCTTTGCTTCCCCTGGAGGCCCCGCCCTCGCTCCGCCCATTCCACCAAGGCCCCGCCCCCTCCCAGCCCTCCCCGCATTCTCCACCCTCGCCACCGCCCCTTTGTCACCGATGCCCCGCCCAAGCAACGCCCCTTTCCACGTGGACACGCCCACCGCACCAGCCCTTTCCACAACCACAAGCTCCCACACCGCCCCGTTCCCCCCATCCTCCACCTTCGACAGTGTCTTTTTTTTCCCCAGGCCACGCCCCGCCTCTTTCCGGGAGGCCACGCCCCGCCCCGCCCCTTTATCTGTGATCCCCGCCCCCTTTTCCCGAAGCCCTGCCCCTTTCCCCAAGACCGCGCCCCCCGCCCCTTTTCTTCTGAGCCCCAACCCTCGACACTGCCCCTTTTTCCCCAAGGCCCCGCATCTTTCCGCAAGACCACGCCCCCGCACCACCCCTTTCCCCCATCTGACAGCGTCCCTTTTCCCCGAGGCCCCGCCCCTTTCTTAACGGCCACCAGCACCGCGCCTTTTCTCCGATCCCCCACCCTCCACACTGCCCCTTTTTCCCCGAGGCCCCGCCCCTTTTCCCCAATCCTCCACTCTCGACACTGCCCGTTTTTTCCCGAGGCCACGCCCCCGCCCCGCCCCTTTCCCCCGATCCCCAACCCTCCACACGGCCCGTTTTTCCCGAGGCCCCGCCCCTTTTCCCGGGGCCTAGGGGAAAAAGGGGCAGTGTCGAGGGTTGGGGATCGGAAGAAAAGGGGCGGTGCGGGGGGCGTGGTCTTGGGGAAAGGGGCGGGGCCTCGGGAAAAAGGGGCAATGTCAAGGGGTGGGCCAGCCTGCAGCAGCACCAGGGCTCCCCGGGGACCGACGCGCAAGGTGAGTTCCCTCCATGGCTCCAGATGCACAGGGCCCCTCCTCCCCACCCCCAGCCTGAGGAGCCTTCCCAGGGTCTGCGAGGGGCCCCCTCCTGGCACACGAGCCGGCCTGAGGGGCACCCCCCCCCCAAGCCGTAACTCCTCCGAGCCTCACCGACGTCTCTTCCCCCAGCCCTGGTGCAGGCCCTGCGGGACCACGACCGGGAGCAGGCCGGAGCCCTGGGGCCGCGGATCCGGCTGGTGACGGAGCAGTGCGGGCGTCGCATCGAGCGCTGGCCCGAGGTGCAGGCCGCCATCGATGCCTGGTGAGGAGGGGCCCCCCCCTACCTGGTTTATGGGTCCTCTTGTTCTCCAGAGGGGGGAGGCCCTGCCTATCCTGGAGGGGGGGGTGTTGACAGGGTTGGTTCTCCCCTGCCTGGGGTGGGGGCTGTGAGGTGGGGGGAGGCACAGGACTGGTTGGGGGGGCTGGCGTGGAAAGGAAAGGAAGGGGGTGGCCTGGTGCCGCTGCAGAATGGGCGTACCTAGGGAGAGGCCGGGGGGGCATGTGCCGTGAGGGAGGATGTCAGTGGGCGGGGTTGTGCACGGGGGGGGGCGGGGGGTGTCTGTGCAGGGGTGGGGGCAGGGCCGGAAGGAGCCATCTCACCCCCCCTCCCCGCTCT
Organism: Chelydra serpentina; assembly: GCA_037349315.1. Taxonomy (NCBI): domain Eukaryota; kingdom Metazoa; phylum Chordata; order Testudines; family Chelydridae; genus Chelydra; species Chelydra serpentina. Next base: position 170,304 of record JBAIAC010000108.1, on the reverse strand, counting down.
CTCCCTGCTCCCTGTCTGCAGGTGGGAGCAGCCGGGGCAGTTCGCCCTGCCCGCCGAGCGGCGCCTGGGTCTCACCTTGCAGCAGTGGCTGGAGCGCTGGACCCTGGCCCTCAAGACCCTCCAGCAGCACAGCTGGGCCTGAGGGCCTGGCTCTGCCTGGGCGGGGCTACGGGAGCCCCACCCCCCCAAGGGGTGTGGTTGTAGGTAGCCACACCCATGTTAGGCACCTGTCGGGGGTGGAGTGTTTGGGGTGGCCTAGCCCAGGCCAGCTGTCCCCTCTTGTGCAAGGTGTGTGTGGAGGGTGGAAGGGGGGGTCAGTGTTAAGGGGGTGATCAGATGCTGGTGGTGGGAGGGTTGGTGGGGCTGAGCGGAGGTGGGGGAGCAGCTGTCAGGTGTGTGTGGGGGGATCCCAGAGGGGTTTTGTGGGGTTCTGTAATTCACATTGTTCTGAATAAACTGACTACATTGACATCCAGGCCCAGGACTGGGACATGGGGCCTTTCCTCTTGGGGGGGCCCATGGCTCTCCTCAGGCCCCAGGTCAGGGACTGGCTGGACCATCTCTTCTCCTCGCCCCCCCCCCCCAGGTGCCCTCCCCCAGGGGGCAGTAAAGACGGCCCTGTCCCGGGCGCCTGAGCCTTGGGGCAGGCAGGGATCCCACCGCTGAGCTCACCGCCCTGCCTGGGGCCGTCCCCTCCTTGGCAGAACCACCTCTAAAGGGTTTGGAGGGGTCGGGGGGTAGCTTGTCCCTCTTCCATGGAGAAACAGGGATGGAAGCGGGAGAGGTGAGTGGCCTAAACCCAGGAGTCCTGGCCCCCGGACTTGCCCCCTCCCCCTTCCTGTTGGAAATCAAGTGGGGGGAAGCTTTAACCGACCTTGGGATTTCCTTGCTGGATCTGGGACAGACACACCACCCCACCCCCGGTTGCAGCTCCCCCCTGTACAAACCGGCTTTACGCCCCATCTCTCCCTACGGAGGAACAAATGTCGTATCCGAGCACGATCCCAACGAGCTAGACTCCTGGAGACGATCAAGGTGGCTCTGAGCCCTAGAAACGCCTCCCTTGCCCCTCGGCTAAAGATGCAATGTCTCTAAATATCAAAGGCCGCCCCCAAAATCCAACTGGGTCTCGGCCACGGACCTTGTTCCCTTGATACCAACGGGGTTTCGGTTCGATGCAGTGCACGAGATTCCCGGCTTCCCCGGCCACCCATGGGCCTGTCAGCGGAGCTGCTGGATAACACACAGTACGCTCCTGGGGCGTGTTTAATCCACTCAGTGAGCGGGAGGGAAACCTGCCCCCAAATCTGGGTGCGAGGAGAACCCGCCTGGCTCGGAAGAGACTGAGGAAAAAGAGCGAGTGAAAAAAATAACCAGCGAGAGAGAGAAGAATGTGAAAGGCCGTGAAATGAATAAAAGGAGGGGGGGAAACAAAAGAAAGAGCATGAAGGGTGGGGGGGGAGAAAGCAAGAACATGCAAGCTAGAGAAAGAAAGGAATGCAAAACAACCAACACGAGCGCTAGAGAAAGCTAGAATGGGACAGCGACAAAGGACAGACTGACCTGTTAAGCAAGGCTGCATGCCAGATTCTCCATGTTGGGGGCACAAGCCCGCCCCCCCCCCTTTCCATTCTTGTTTGAGATCCTTTCTGCCCTACTTGGGGGAACCATCCATAGGTGCCCCAGGGCACCCCCATGCTTCCCAATCCCGAACCCCTTCCCACCCGCTCCTGGGAACGGGGCGGTGTGTGCCGTTGCGGGGCTCCGGCTGAGCAGTGCCCCATTTTCACCAATGCCCCGCCCATGCCCCGCCCCTTTCCACAATGGCAAGCTCCCACACCACCCCTTTCCCCACATCCTCCACCCTCGACGGGGTCCTTTTTTCCCAGGCCACGCCCCTGCGCCGCCCCTTTATCTGTAATCCCCACCCCTCGGAACCCGACGCACCCCGATCCGTCCCTGCCCTGAGCTCCCGCAGCTTCTGCCCCCAGCGCAGGGGCCGGGCTGTGGCCTGAGGGGAGTTTCCAGCGGCTGGGGCGACGAAAGTTCCTGTCCCTAAAGTGGGGGGTGGGGCACCAGCGCCTGCAGCACCCCCCCTGCGAGCCCCCACCCTTGCACTTTGGCTTCCCCTGGAGGCCCCACCCTCGCTCCACCAAGGCCCCGCCCCCCTCCCCAGCCCTCCCCACATTCTCCACCCTCACCACCACCCCTTTGTCACCGATGCCCCGCCCACGCAACGCCCCTTTCCACATGCACACGCCCCCCGCACCAGCGTGGAGCGGATGGAGCAAGCTCCTAGTCCAACTCCCTGTTCCAAAAATCCATGTAATATAAAGTTCTCAGAGAACAGCTCAGATATTAAACTGATAAGAACAGATTTAAAATTTTATTAGAGAATATTTAAAAATAAACGATACAAACAATTTGAAGCGTCAGTTGTTGGTGATTGGGGGTGACATACAGAGTATAGGGGGGATGTTAGTACTTTGAGGATGAGCAGCACACATAATGCATATGGACTGTGATGTCCCCAATGGGGCGGGGGGTAGGCGGTGGGCAGGATCAGAACATAGTTGGTAGGCGGTGAGGGTCTATCACTCATACAGGGAGTACAGACAGACAGTCATGGGTAGAAGTAAGTGGGCTGGGTCATGGGGATGGGGCGACCCTCACATGGTGGGATTCAGTTAGGTTGGGTGGGTTCGGGGCTCAGGGGATTAGGTCCAGCAAGGGGGGGGGGCGGTTTAAAGGTCCCTTCCCCCTTGCGGGTGGACGAGGCCTCCCCGGCTCACTCCTGGTATTGGCGGTGGCCGGTTACGTGCTCCGTGTAAATGTCCCGAGACCAGCGGATAGTGTCCGAGACCATTAGGCGTCTCATGAGGTTCCAAGGGCGGGGCCGGGCCAGCGGGGCTCCCGCGGAGCGCGGCGCCCAAACAGCGTCGGTCAGAGGAGTAGTTGACAGTGACGGGAGGCGTCCCCTGTCAGTGGGCGGGGCCACGCGGCCCAGCAGTGTCTGGGGCAGCAAAGAGTCCAGCGAAAGGAGCCGAAACAACCGGGTGGGGAGAATTCTCTCTGCAGAAGCAGAATTTGGCGTGGAGCGTTCGAACCTCGGGGTGACATAGCGAGAGAGTAGCCTAGAAACTGAACCCAACAGACAACCAGGCATTTTTCGGCTTTTTTGTACCCTGTGGGGCAGGGGGTCCTAGCGGTAGTGGGGGTTCCTCCAGCGAGGCTGGCCTTGCTGGGGGTCGGGGAGGTCAACTCGCAGCGGTGGGGATTGCTGGGGGGTAGGGGGTGTGGCTGGCGGCTGCTGGGGGGCAGGGGTGTGTGTCCGGGGACCGCAGGAGGACAGCGGAGGCGTCCCGTGGTGCCTGGGCCTGCTGGGGGGCAGGGGGGTGTCCGGGGACCGCAGGGGAACAGGGGAGGCGTCCCGTGGTGGCTGGGGCCATAGCGCAGAGTTCCCTGGGCAGCTGGGGGGCATTTGGGGGGGGTGATCAGTAGCTGCAGTTGCTGCGGGACAGTGTGTGGGTCTCTCGTCTGGAGCAGCAGGAGCGTGGGGGGGGGTCCCCAGGTGTTGGGGCAGTATGGGAGTGGTTGGGGGATCCCCCAGTGGTTGGTGGGCATCAGGGGGGTCGTTCGGTAGCCGGAGTGTCTGGTGATGGGCGGTCAGGACTCAGGTTCTGCGGCGGCTGGTAGGTGGCGGGTCGGAGTCTCGTCTGCCGGGGCGCATCGGGGGGCTCTTCGAGCGCCGTGGGAAGTGGCGGCAGGCGCGCGGGGTCGTAGGCCCCGGGCAACTTGGGCAGCGGCAGTTGGTGGGGATCCCCTGGCTGCATAGGCGGCAGCGGCGCGGGGCAGGAGATCCCCGGTGGCGGTTCGCGCAGTGTAGGCCGGGGCACGGGTCCCCGGGCGGTAGCGGCAGCGCGCTGCGGGACTCCCCGGGCTCCTTGGTCGGAGGTGGCCGGGAAGCGGGGCAAGGGTCTCTGGGCAACCTGAGCCGTGGCGGCGGTTCCCGCTCAGGTAGTGGCAGTCGGGGAATGAGACGGGGGTTACCGGGCGGCAGTGACGCGCTGGCTCTGCGTGCTGAGAGCTAGACACATTAGAGGGAGAATCAAATCAATCTACACTACACTTAATCTTAGCCAAGAGATCTTATCTTAGCCAAAAGGCCCGAGAAGCGAGGCGACGTCGCCCCCGTCCTCCCCCCGTCCCATCAGAGGGAGGTCTGTACTTGATCTTAACCAAAAGGCCGAGAAGCCAGGCAACGTTTGTTGCCCCTGACTTGATCTTAGCCAAAAGGCCGAGAAGCGAGAGGCGACGTCGCCCCCGTCCCATCAGAGGGAGGTCTGTACTTGATCTTAGCCAAAAGGCCGAGAAGCCAGGCAACGTTTGTTGCCCCTGACTTGATCTTAGCCAAAAGGCCGAGAAGCCAGGCAACGTTTGAGGCGACGTTGCCCCCGTCCCATCAGAGGGGGGGTCTGTACTTGATCTTGGCCACAAGGCCGAGAAGCGAGGCGACATCGCCCCCGTCCCATCAGCCGCTCAGGTAGTGGCAGTCGGGGAATGAGACGGGGGCTACCGGGCAGCAGTGGCGTGCTGGCTCGAGAGAGTAACCTAGAAATTGAACGCTAACAGAGAACCAAGTATTTTTCTTCTTTTTTGCACTTACATATTCTCCCCAGAGGGAGGTGCACCATGCCCAGAAGTACTGCAATACCGGGCTGATGCATGGAGTGGATGGAGCAAGCTCCTAATCCAACTCCCTGTTCCAAAAATCCATTTAATATAAAGTTCTCAGATAGAGAACATATCAGATATTAAACTGATAACAACAGATTTAAAATTTTATTAGAGGATATTTAAGGATAAACGATACAATCAATTTGAAGCGTCAGTTGTTGGTCATTGGGGGTGACATACAGAGTATAGGGGGATGTGAGTATTTTGGGGTTGGGCAGCACACATAGCACATACGGGCTGTGATGTCCCCAATGGGGGGGTAGGCGGTGGGTGGGATCAGGATACAGTTGATATGCAGTGAGGGTCCATCGCTGATGGGGTGGCCCTCACGTGATGGGGTTCGGTTTGGTTGGGTGGGTTCGTGATTCAGTGTATAGGGTCAAATGTGGGGGGGGGGGAGGGATCCCTCCCCCCTTGTGGGTGGGCGGGGTCTCCCCGGCTCACTCCTGGTATTGGCGGTGGCCGGTTATGTGTTCCGTGTATATGTCCCGAGACCAGCGGATAGTGTCTGAGACCATTAGGCGTCTCATGAGTCGCGCGTACTGACGGCCCACCCCACAGGTCCGCAGCACGTTTTCGTTACATGGGTCCCATGCACCCAGGGCCCCGATGAGCAAGGCGTCGGTGTGCACCACGTAGCCCTTTGTCCGCAGGGTGTCGGCCAGGGGGGCGTACTTTTCGAGCTTGCGGGCTCGGGCTGCGCGGAAGGCCGGGGTCCTGTTTTCGAACGGGATCGTTACGTCGACCAGGATGATCTTTTTCCCGACCTCGTCCGTGATGACGATGTCCGGGCGCAGCTGGCTGTCGGTGTCGGGGATGGCGCGGTTGACGGCGACCTGCCCCAGGCGTGGGTCGATGGCCTTTACTAGGCGGTCTTGGACGGCGTTGTGGCGCAGTTGCCAGGCTCTGGCGTGGGGCTTGCAGCTGCATAGGACGTGGGGCAGGGTTTCGGCGGCGTAACCGCACTTCCTGCAGCGCTTGTCCCGGTTCCCGTGGTGGATGGCTCCGTTGAGGGGGACGCAATTCAACCGGGCGCGGTGTATGAACCGCCAGTCGGCGAACCGGGTGAAGCTGCCCGTGGGGAGGAAGTGGTTGCTCGAGTCCCACTTGCTGGTCACCTCGAAGGCCTTACCCTGGTCCGGCTTCTTCTTCAGGGTGTCCACGTAGAGTGCGTGGGTAGCGGCCTTCAGGGTTCTCTCCAGTACGCCCCTGGCTCCGGGGGTGATGGTGGTGTTGTCCTCTGACTCGATCCGCGGCACCAGGACTCCCAGCTCCCGTCGTTCCTCGTTCCATACCCAGCGGCACCCCGTTCGCTTCCCCAGTCGGCGGGTGGCATTGCGGGCGCGGGACCACAGCGAGGCGATGTCGCCCCCGCTCCGGGCAAACTCGCCGTCCAGGGAGCCGCTCAGGAAGGTGGCCACGTCCCGGCCGGAGGGGGGTCTGCCGATTCGTTTCCCGACGACTGCGTGCAGGGCGGTCGTCGCGACGTTCTTCACCTTGGTGTCTGGGCATGTCAGAAGGCGGAAGGCGTGCGTGATGATCGCGGTGTCGCACAGGTCCCCCATGCGGGGGACGTTGGCGCCACCGTGCCTGTGTGCGATGTAGATGATCTCGTTGCTGGCTCTCTGGGGCAAGGACAGCCAGCTCTTGACCAACTTCCGGATGGTGTTGTCCGCCTTGTTGAGGGGCACCTTTGCCACGGCGGATCCTCTCAGGACGAATGCGATGCGGGGGATCAGGAAAGTGGTGAGGGCGTTGATTTTTTGCCAGGGCGCCAGCAAGGATGCGTCGATCTTGGCGGCGTCTTGCAGGATCTCCTGGATGGTGTCCTCGGGGGTCTGCCGAACGCGGAAGCCTGTAGGCGTGCCGAGGTGTTGGTAAGCCTGACCTTCTGCCAAGGGGACGACGGACTCGCCCTGGACGAGGAACTCTGTCGTCAGTACCGAGTCTCTCGTGTTTCCGTCGACGTGGAGGGACGCGCACTTCTTGGCATTGAAGCGGAGCCCCGTCCAGTCCGCGGCTCTCCCGATGGTGTCGAGCATGCCCTGGAGCCTTTCGGGATCGTCCGCGATCAGGACCAGGTCGTCCGCGTAGGCCAAGACGTTCACCCTCTCGCCGTGCAGGTCGAAGCCGTCGGCGCCGTCGGAGATCGCCCGCAGGAGCGGTTCCATGGCCAGGTTGAAGACGATCGGGCTGAGGGGGCAGCCCTGTTTCACGCCGCTGCGGATTGGTATCTCGGCGGTCTCCCCTTCTACCGAGCGGATGGTGGTGCTGCAGCCCTCGTACAGTTCCCGGATCAGGCGGAGGAAGGACTCTGGCATCCCGAACTCCTGGAGCGTGTCGAAGATGTGGTGGTGGGGGATGGATCCGAAGGCGTTGGCCAGGTCGAGCCACGCGATCGCGCACTGCTTCCGCGCCCTCCTGGTCGTCTGGATGACGGTCTGGAGCAGGAAGTTGTGCTCGTAGCACCCCTCTGACGGCATGAAGCCCTTCTGGGCGGGGCTGATGGCTCCCCCGGTCGTTGCCCACTCCGTGATCCTGGCTGCCAGGCAGCCGGCGTACAGCTTGTACATTGTGGAGCAGAGGGAGATGGGTCTCCAGTTGCTGGGGTCGTCTCGCTCGCCCTTCTTGTGGATCAGGACGGTCATGGCCTTCTTCCAGGAGGTGGGGGATCGGCCGAATCGCCTGCACAGGTTGAAGATGCTGGAGAGCACGAGGCAGCCGGGGTCTCGTTTCTTTAGGAGGCTGTAGGGGATGCCGTCTTTTCCAGGAGCGGTGTTCTTGGTTCTGGAGAGCCTGGTCATCACCTCTTTGGGGGTGAAGTCGGCGTCCAGGCCGGTCGAGTCGGCGATGCGGGGCAGGGGGCGGAGGCACTCCGGGCGCTGCGCGTCGTTCCTGGGCACGCCGCTGAATACTCCGTGGAAGTGGTTGTGGAGGCGGTCAGGCGGGATCGTGCAGTAGGACGGGGGCCCGTCTAGAACCTCTCTCATGGCCTTGGGGCGGTTTGTCCGGTATAGCTTCTGGACCCTCGAGGCCGCTGCCGGGTCGTAGCGGCGGCCGGTGTTCCTCCTTCCGACTCCCCTGTTGTTGGTGTCGCGGTGCGGGACGGGCCGTCTGTGGGCAGGCGGGATGGTCCCTTGGTTCGGGGTTCGTTTGAAGGCGATCTCTGCGGACAGCTCGCGGGTGAGCCTGTCGATAAGCAGGTCGAATTCCGTGAAGAAGGCTGTCGCTTGGAGCTCCTCGATCCAGGCTGTCTGCCAGGGCGTGACTGGTCTGGTTGTCGGCTGCTGGCCCTCGGGCTCCTCGGTCGTCGTGGGTAGTGGGTTTGCGGTATGGTTGGTGGGTTGTCTTGTTTGCGGATCGGGGGGCCTTTCAGTTGAGTCCTGGGGCGTAGTCGCCGGTGAGGTGATGTCGCTGTTGGTTGTTGGTGGGGGCCGGGCCGGGTCGATGGGTGCGGGGGTGATGTCGGGCCTTCCGTGTGTGGCTGCTGTCTGGGGGGTTGCTGTGGGAGCGTGCGACCTTCTGGTAGCAGGGGTCGGCCTGATGGCTTCTGGGGCTGCAGCAGTCTGTCTGAGGGTGGGGGTGGTGGGGATCTGGCGCTGCGGTCTGGCCGTGGCGGTGACTCCTCTGATAGTGGTAGTTTGTAGGGTGACCTGGGAGGTGGGCCCCGGGTCCTCAGTGGGTGGGGTTCGTGGTGCGGGTTGGGGGGTCGCGCTGGCTCTTCTTGCCATTGGTGCGCGTGGCGTGACGGCCACGCGCGGCGGGGCGCTGACCCTTCTTGGGATGGGGTCGCGGTGGTTGGGCGTCGGGAGGGCGCTGAGGCGTCTCAGCTCGGAGAGCTTCCGGGCGACCTCGGTGGGAGCGGTAGGTCTCCATCTGGCGGGGGCTCGGTTGACAGTTCCCGCCGCGGGGGGTGTCGTCTCAGTGGTGGGGCCCTGGTCCACTGGATCGGGGGCTGAGGTGGGTCTCGGGGTAGCGGCCGGCGGGGGCGCCCGGCTTCCTTGCAGCGCAGGAACAGTGGGCCGGGGCCCGGGGTGGGAGGTCGGAGCCAGGGTTGCCCCTGTGCGGGCTCCCTTGCAGTTGGTCTGGTGCGCCTTGCACCTCTTCTGCGATTCGAAGGGTAGGCTGCAGAGGGCGCAGCTGAAGGCAATGGATTTGCCGTGGCATCTCTTCAAGTGTCTGGCGACTCCTCCGAAGAGGCGGAAGCGTCGTCGGGGCGGAGCGCAGATGGGGCAGATGAGCGTATCGGCGGTCAGGGGGTATGCCAGGTACACGGTGTTGTCACTGGTCCCATGGGGGGCGGGGGTGCTAGTGGTGACAGGGGTTTCTCTATCGGGGGCGTCCCGCTGGGGGTCAGGAGGGTCAGCTGGCAGTGGTCGGGATTGCTGAGGGGCAGGGGGCGTGTCCGGGTATCGCAGGAGGACAGGGGAGGCGTCTCGTGGCAGCCGGGGGGCGGGGCGGGGGTCGCCGGGCAGCAGAGCCCGGAGCGTGTCCCCGGGGCAGGGGTTCCCGGGCGGCGGCGGAAGCGCGCCACGTGGTTCCCCGGGCTGCCCAGGTAGCGGCAGCAGGGGAGCGGGGCAGGGGACCCCGGGCGGCGAAGCCCGGAGTGTGTCGCGGGGGCAGGGCTCCCCAGGCGGCTCTCCGGGCTGTCTAGGCAGCGGCAGCCCGGGGGCGGGGCAGGGGTCCCGGGGCGGCAAAGCCCGGAGCGCGGTGCTGGGGCAGGGGTCCCCGGGCGGCGGCGGCGCGCCACGTGTTTCCCCGGGCTCCGCAGGCAGCGGTAGCCGGGGAGCGGGGCAGGCATCCCGGGGCGGCAAGGCCCGGAGCGTGATGCTGGGGCAGGGGTCCCCGGGCGGCGGCGGAGGCGCGCCACGTGGTTCCCCGGGTTCCGCGGGCAGCGGTAGCCGGGGAGCGGGGCAGGGGTCCCCGGGCGGCGGCGTCGCGCCATGTGGCTCCCCGGGCTGTCCAGGCAGCGGCAGCCCGGGAGCGGGGCAGGGGACCCCGGGCGGCAGAGCCCGGAGTGCGCCGCCGGGGCAGGGCTCCCCGGGCGGCGGCGGCGGGCCACGTGGCTCCCCGGGCCGCCTAGGCAGCGGGAGCCGGGGAGCGGGGCAGGGGTCCCCGGGCGGCGGCGTAGGCGCACCGCGTGGCTCGCCCGGCTGTCCTGGTAGTGGCAGCCGGGGAGCAGGGCAGGGGTCCCCGGGCGGCGGCGGCGGCGCGCCACGTGGCTCCTCGGGCTCCGCAGGCAGCGGGAGCCGGGGAGCGGGGCAGGGGTCCCCGGGCAGCGGCGTCGCGCCACGTGGCTCCCCGGGCTGTCCAGGCAGCGGCAGCCGGGGAGCGGGGCAGGGGACCCCGGGCGGCAAAGCCCGGAGTGCGCCGCGGGGGCAGGGCTCCCGGGGCGGCGGCGGCGGGCCACGTGGCTCCCCGGGCCGCCTAGGCAGCGGGAGCCGGGGAGCGGGGCAGGGGTCCCCGGGCGGCGGCGTAGGCGCACCGCGTGGCTCGCCCGGCTGTCCTGGTAGTGGCAGCCGGGGAGTAGGGCAGGGGTCCCCGGGCGGCGGCGGCGGCGCGCCACGTGGCTCCTCGGGCTCCGCAGGCAGCGGGAGCCGGGGAGCGGGGCAGGGGTCCCCGGACAGCGGCGTCGCGCCCCGTGGCTCCCCGGGCTGTCCAGGCAGCGGCAGCCGGGGAGCGGGGCAGGGGACCCCGGGCGGCAAAGCCCGGAGTGCGCCGCGGGGGCAGGGCTCCCCGGGCGGCGGCGGCGGGCCACGTGGCTCCCCGGGCCGCCTAGGCAGCGGGAGCCGGGGAGCGGGGCAGGGGTCCCCGGGCGGCGGCGTAGGCGCACCGCGTGGCTCGCCCGGCTGTCCTGGTAGCGGCAGCCGGGGAGCAGGGCAGGGGTCCCCGGGCGGCGGCGGCAGCGCGCCACGTGGCTCCTCGGGCTCCGCAGGCAGCGGGAGCCGGGGAGCGGGGCAGAGGTCCCCGGACAGCGGCGTCGCGCCACGTGGCTCCCCGGGCTGCCTAGGCAGCGGGAGCCGGGGAGCGGGGCAGGGGTCCCCGGGCGGCGGCGTAGGCGCACCACGTGGCTCGCCCGGCTGTCCTGGTAGCGGCAGCCGGGGAGCGGGGCAGGGGTCCCCGGGCGGCGGCGTAGGCGCACCGCGTGGCTCGCCCGGCTGTCCTGGTAGTGGCAGCCGGGGAGTAGGGCAGGGGTCCCCGGGCGGCGGCGGCGGCGCGCCACGTGGCTCCTCGGGCTCCGCAGGCAGCGGGAGCCGGGGAGCGGGGCAGGGGTCCCCGGACAGCGGCGTCGCGCCCCGTGGCTCCCCGGGCTGTCCAGGCAGCGGCAGCCGGGGAGCGGGGCAGGGGACCCCGGGCGGCAAAGCCCGGAGTGCGCCGCGGGGGCAGGGCTCCCCGGGCGGCGGCGGCGGGCCACGTGGCTCCCCGGGCCGCCTAGGCAGCGGGAGCCGGGGAGCGGGGCAGGGGTCCCCGGGCGGCGGCGTAGGCGCACCGCGTGGCTCGCCCGGCTGTCCTGGTAGTGGCAGCCGGGGAGTAGGGCAGGGGTCCCCGGGCGGCGGCGGCGGCGCGCCACGTGGCTCCTCGGGCTCCGCAGGCAGCGGGAGCCGGGGAGCGGGGCAGGGGTCCCCGGACAGCGGCGTCGCGCCCCGTGGCTCCCCGGGCTGTCCAGGCAGCGGCAGCCGGGGAGCGGGGCAGGGGACCCCGGGCGGCAAAGCCCGGAGTGCGCCGCGGGGGCAGGGCTCCCCGGGCGGCGGCGGCGGGCCACGTGGCTCCCCGGGCCGCCTAGGCAGCGGGAGCCGGGGAGCGGGGCAGGGGTCCCCGGGCGGCGGCGTAGGCGCACCGCGTGGCTCGCCCGGCTGTCCTGGTAGCGGCAGCCGGGGAGCAGGGCAGGGGTCCCCGGGCGGCGGCGGCAGCGCGCCACGTGGCTCCTCGGGCTCCGCAGGCAGCGGGAGCCGGGGAGCGGGGCAGAGGTCCCCGGACAGCGGCGTCGCGCCACGTGGCTCCCCGGGCTGCCTAGGCAGCGGGAGCCGGGGAGCGGGGCAGGGGTCCCCGGGCGGCGGCGTAGGCGCACCACGTGGCTCGCCCGGCTGTCCTGGTAGCGGCAGCCGGGGAGCGGGGCAGGGGACCCCGGGCGGCGAGGCCCGGAGTGCGCCGCGGGGGCAGGACTCCCCGGGCGGCGGCGGCGCGCGACGCGGCTTCCCGGGCTGTCCAGGCAGCGGCAGCCCGGGAGCGGGGCAGGGGTCCCCAGGCGGCGGCGAAGGCGCGCCACGCGGCTCCCCGGGCTGCCGGGGCAGCGGCAGCGGTGGAGCGGGGCAGGGGTCTCTCGGCGGCTCGGCCAGGGGCGGCTGGGGTATGTGGCGGGGCTCCCCGGGCTGCTCAGGTAGCGGCAGTGGGGAAGCTGGGCAGGGGTCCCCCCGCGGCTCCGCCAGCAGCGGCTGGAGCACGTGGCGGGGTTCCTCGGGTCCCCAGGGCGTGGGGCAGGGATCTCCCTGTGGCATGGGCGGTGGGGGTGTCCTGGGAGGGTCACCTACGGTGGGTAGGTACTGGGGCTTAGCGGGGGGCTTACATGGTGCGAGGGGGCGGTCCCCCTGCGGAAGGAGCGGCAGTCGGGCAGCGGGGCTCTCCGGTGGCTGGGGCGCGGCTGGGGCATCACTCATCGGCGGGAGCTGCGGTGCTCCCTGCGGTGGGCGCGCGGTGGGGCAGGCACCCTGCGGCTGGCCACCGGCGCTGGGTTTCCCTGGCGGCAAGACCACAGCGGGGTGATTTTTCGGCGGCTGGAGAGCGGGGTGGATGTTCCTCCTCTCAGTGGTGACCCGGCAAGCCCGTCTCGGGTTGCGGGAGCTTTCCGGGATAACATCTCCGAGAGGATCTTCCTCGCTCTTGCTCTTTTCTTTGCAGTTGCTGGCTCCCTGTCGTGATCTCCCCAGGCAGGTGGTCCGAGGGTTGCCGGGGGTAGGGCCGGGGACAATGGCCGGGAGCCGGTGGCGGGCTGGAACACTGTCTGGTGCTTTGGGCTGTTTTTTAGGAGCATCGGGATGCATCCTAGTAGCTTTTTTCCACTATAGTAGATATGTCGCATTGGTGTAGTATTTTTGTGAGAAATATATATACAGAGATTAAACTGATAAGAACAGATTTAAAATTTTATTAGAGGATATTTAAGGATAAACGGTACAATCAATTTGAAGCGTCAGTTGTTGGTCATTGGGGGTGACATACAGAGTATAGGGGGATGCGAGTATTTTGGGGTTGGGCAGCACACATAACACATACGGACTGTGATGTCCCCAATGGGGGGGTAGACGGTGGGTGGGATCAGGATACAGTTGATATGCAGTGAGGGTCAATCGCTGATGGGGTGGCCCTCACGTGATGGGGTTCGGTTTGGTTGGGTGGGTTCGTGATTCAGTGTATAGGGTCAAATGTGGGGGGGGGGGAAGGGTCCCTCCCCCCTTGTGGGTGGGCGGGGTCTCCCCGGCTCACTCCTGGTATTGGCGGTGGCCGGTTATGTGTTCCGTGTATATGTCCCGAGACCAGCGGATAGTGTCTGAGACCATTAGGCGTCTCATGAGTCGCGCGTACTGACGGCCCACCCCACAGGTCCGCAGCACGTTTTCGTTACATGGGTCCCATGCACCCAGGGCCCCGATGAGCAAGGCGTCGGTGTGCACCACGTAGCCCTTTGTCCGCAGGGTGTCGGCCAGGGGGGCGTACTTTTCGAGCTTGCGGGCTCGGGCTGCGCGGAAGGCCGGGGTCCTGTTCTCGAACGGGATTGTTACATCGACCAGGATGATCTTTTTCCCGACCTCGTCCGTGATGACGATGTCCGGGCGCAGCTGGCTGTCGGTGCCGGGGATGGCGCGGTTGACGGTGACCTGCCCCAGGCGTGGGTCGATGGCCTTTACTAGGCGGTCTTGGACGGCGTTGTGGCGCAGTTGCCAGGCTCTGGCGTGGGGCTTGCAGCTGCATAGGACGTGGGGCAGGGTTTCGGCGGCGTAACCGCACTTCCTGCAGCGCTTGTCCCGGTTCCCGTGGTGGACGGCTCCGTTGAGGGGGACGCAATTCAACCGGGCGCGGTGTATGAACCGCCAGTCGGCGAACCGGGTGAAGCTGCCCGTGGGGAGGAAGTGGTTGCTCGAGTCCCACTTGCTGGTCACCTCGAAGGCCTTACCCTGGTCCGGCTTCTTCTTCAGGGTGTCCACGTAGAGTGCGTGGGTAGCGGCCTTCAGGGTTCTCTCCAGTACGCCCCTGGCTCCGGGGGTGATGGTGGTGTTGTCCTCTGACTCGATCCGCGGCACCAGGACTCCCAGCTCCCGTCGTTCCTCGTTCCATACCCAGCGGCACCCCGTCCGCTTCCCCAGTCGGCGGGTGGCATTGCGGGCGCGGGACCACAGCGAGGCGATGTCGCCCCCGCTCCGGGCAAACTCGCCATCCAGGGAGCCGCTCAGGAAGGTGGCCACGTCCCGGCCGGAGGGGGGTCTGCCGATTCGTTTCCCGACGACTGCGTGCAGGGCGGTCGTCGCGACGTTCTTCACCTTGGTGTCTGGGCATGTCAGAAGGCGGAAGGCGTGCGTGATGATCGCGGTGTCGCACAGGTCCCCCATGCGGGGGACGTTGGCGCCACCGTGCCTGTGTGCGATGTAGATGATCTCGTTGCTGGCTCTCTGGGGCAAGGACAGCCAGCTCTTGACCAACTTCCGGATGGTGTTGTCCGCCTTGTTGAGGGGCACCTTTGCCACGGCGGATCCTCTCAGGACGAATGCGATGCGGGGGATCAGGAAAGTGGTGAGGGCGTTGATTTTTTGCCAGGGCGCCAGCAGGGATGCGTCGATCTTGGCGGCGTCTTGTAGGATCTCCTGGATGGTGTCCTCGGGGGTCTGCCGAACGCGGAAGCCTGTAGGCGTGCCAAGGTGTTGGTAAGCCTGTCCTTCTGCCAAGGGGACGACGGACTCGCCCTGGACGAGGAACTCTGTCGTCAGTACCGAGTCTCTCGTGTTTCCGTCGACGTGGAGGGACGCGCACTTCTTGGCATTGAAGCGGAGCCCCGTCCAGTCCGCGGCTCTCCCGATGGTGTCGAGCATGCCCTGGAGCCTTTCGGGATCGTCCGCGATCAGGACCAGGTCGTCCGCGTAGGCCAAGACGTTCACCCTCTCGCCGTGCAGGTCGAAGCCGTCGGCGCCGTCGGAGATCGCCCGCAGGAGCGGTTCCATGGCCAGGTTGAAGACGATCGGGCTGAGGGGGCAGCCCTGTTTCACGCCGCTGCGGATTGGTATCTCGGCGGTCTCCCCTTCTACCGAGCGGATGGTGGTGCTGCAGCCCTCGTACAGTTCCCGGATCAGGCGGAGGAAGGACTCTGGCATCCCGAACTCCTGGAGCGTGTCGAAGATGTGGTGGTGGGGGATGGATCCGAAGGCGTTGGCCAGGTCGAGCCACGCGATCGCGCACTGCTTCCGCGCCCTCCTGGTCGTCTGGATGACGGTCTGGAGCAGGAAGTTGTGCTCGTAGCACCCCTCTGACGGCATGAAGCCCTTCTGGGCGGGGCTGATGGCTCCCCCGGTCGTTGCCCACTCCGTGATCCTGGCTGCCAGGCAGCCGGCGTACAGCTTGTACATTGTGGAGCAGAGGGAGATGGGTCTCCAGTTGCTGGGGTCGTCTCGCTCGCCCTTCTTGTGGATCAGGACGGTCATGGCCTTCTTCCAGGAGGTGGGGGATCGGCCGAATCGCCTGCACAGGTTAAAGATGCTGGAGAGCACGAGGCAGCCGGGGTCTCGTTTCTTTAGGAGGCTGTAGGGGATGCCGTCTTTTCCAGGAGCGGTGTTCTTGGTTCTGGAGAGCCTGGTCATCACCTCTTTGGGGGTGAAGTCGGCGTCCAGGCCGGTCGAGTCGGCGATGCGGGGCAGGGGGCGGAGGCACTCCGGGCGCTGCGCGTCGTTCTTGGGCACGCCGCTGAATACTCCGTGGAAGTGGTTGTGGAGGCGGTCAGGCGGGATCGTGCAGTAGGACGGGGGCCCGTCTAGAACCTCTCTCATGGCCTTGGGGCGGTTTGTCCGGTATAGCTTCTGGACCCTCGAGGCCGCTGCCGGGTCGTAGCGGCGGCCGGTGTTCCTCCTTCCGACTCCCCTGTTGTTGGTGTCGCGGTGCGGGACGGGCCGTCTGTGGGCAGGCGGGATGGTCCCTTGGTTCGGGGTTCGTTTGAAGGCGATCTCTGCGGACAGCTCGCGGGTGAGCCTGTCGATAAGCAGGTCGAATTCCGTGAAGAAGGCTGTCGCTTGGAGCTCCTCGATCCAGGCTGTCTGCCAGGGCGTGACTGGTCTGGTTGTCGGCTGCTGGCCCTCGGGCTCCTCGGTCGTCGTGGGTAGTGGGTTTGCGGTATGGTTGGTGGGTTGTCTTGTTTGCGGATCGGGGGGCCTTTCAGTTGAGTCCTGGGGCGTAGTCGCCGGTGAGGTGATGTCGCTGTTGGTTGTTGGTGGGGGCCGGGCCGGGTCGATGGGTGCGGGGGTGATGTCGGGCCTTCCGTGTGTGGCTGCTGTCTGGGGGGTTGCTGTGGGAGCGTGCGACCTTCTGGTAGCAGGGGTCGGCCTGATGGCTTCTGGGGCTGCAGCAGTCTGTCTGAGGGTGGGGGTGGTGGGGATCTGGCGCTGCGGTCTGGCCGTGGCGGTGACTCCTCTGATAGTGGTAGTTTGTAGGGTGACCTGGGAGGTGGGCCCCGGGTCCTCAGTGGGTGGGGTTCGTGGTGCGGGTTGGGGGGTCGCGCTGGCTCTTCTTGCCATTGGTGCGCGTGGCATGACGGCCACGCGCGGCGGGGCGCTGACCCTTCTTGGGATGGGGTCGCGGTGGTTGGGCGTCGGGAGGGCGCTGAGGCGTCTCAGCTCGGAGAGCTTCCGGGCGACCTCGGTGGGAGCGGTAGGTCTCCATCTGGCGGGGGCTCGGTTGACAGTTCCCGCCGCGGGGGGTGTCGTCTCAGTGGTGGGGCCCTGGTCCACTGGATCGGGGGCTGAGGTGGGTCTCGGGGTAGCGGCCGGCGGGGGCGCCCGGCTTCCTTGCAGCGCAGGAACAGTGGGCCGGGGCCCGGGGTGGGAGGTCGGAGCCAGGGTTGCCCCTGTGCGGGCTCCCTTGCAGTTGGTCTGGTGCGCCTTGCACCTCTTCTGCGATTCGAAGGGTAGGCTGCAGAGGGCGCAGCTGAAGGCAATGGATTTGCCGTGGCATCTCTTCAAGTGTCTGGCGACTCCTCCGAAGAGGCGGAAGCGTCGTCGGGGCGGAGCGCAGATGGGGCAGATGAGCGTATCGGCGGTCAGGGGGTATGCCAGGTACACGGTGTTGTCACTGGTCCCATGGGGGGCGGGGGTGCTAGTGGTGACAGGGGTTTCTCTATCGGGGGCGTCCCGCTGGGGGTCAGGAGGGTCAGCTGGCAGTGGTCGGGATTGCTGAGGGGCAGGGGGCGTGTCCGGGTATCGCAGGAGGACAGGGGAGGCGTCTCGTGGCAGCCGGGGGGCGGGGCGGGGGTCGCCGGGCAGCAGAGCCCGGAGCGTGTCCCCGGGGCAGGGGTTCCCGGGCGGCGGCGGAAGCGCGCCACGTGGTTCCCCGGGCTGCCCAGGTAGCGGCAGCAGGGGAGCGGGGCAGGGGACCCCGGGCGGCGAAGCCCGGAGTGTGTCGCGGGGGCAGGGCTCCCCAGGCGGCTCTCCGGGCTGTCTAGGCAGCGGCAGCCCGGGGGCGGGGCAGGGGTCCCGGGGCGGCAAAGCCCGGAGCGCGGTGCTGGGGCAGGGGTCCCCGGGCGGCGGCGGCGCGCCACGTGTTTCCCCGGGCTCCGCAGGCAGCGGTAGCCGGGGAGCGGGGCAGGCATCCCGGGGCGGCAAGGCCCGGAGCGTGATGCTGGGGCAGGGGTCCCCGGGCGGCGGCGGAGGCGCGCCACGTGCTTCCCCGGGTTCCGCGGGCAGCGGTAGCCGGGGAGCGGGGCAGGGGTCCCCGGGCGGCGGCGTCGCGCCATGTGGCTCCCCGGGCTGTCCAGGCAGCGGCAGCCCGGGAGCGGGGCAGGGGACCCCGGGCGGCAGAGCCCGGAGTGCGCCGCCGGGGCAGGGCTCCCCGGGCGGCGGCGGCGGGCCACGTGGCTCCCCGGGCCGCCTAGGCAGCGGGAGCCGGGGAGCGGGGCAGGGGTCCCCGGGCGGCGGCGTAGGCGCACCGCGTGGCTCGCCCGGCTGTCCTGGTAGTGGCAGCCGGGGAGCAGGGCAGGGGTCCCCGGGCGGCGGCGGCGGCGCGCCACGTGGCTCCTCGGGCTCCGCAGGCAGCGGGAGCCGGGGAGCGGGGCAGGGGTCCCCGGGCAGCGGCGTCGCGCCACGTGGCTCCCCGGGCTGTCCAGGCAGCGGCAGCCGGGGAGCGGGGCAGGGGACCCCGGGCGGCAAAGCCCGGAGTGCGCCGCGGGGGCAGGGCTCCCCGGGCGGCGGCGGCGGGCCACGTGGCTCCCCGGGCCGCCTAGGCAGCGGGAGCCGGGGAGCGGGGCAGGGGTCCCCGGGCGGCGGCGTAGGCGCACCGCGTGGCTCGCCCGGCTGTCCTGGTAGTGGCAGCCGGGGAGTAGGGCAGGGGTCCCCGGGCGGCGGCGGCGGCGCGCCACGTGGCTCCTCGGGCTCCGCAGGCAGCGGGAGCCGGGGAGCGGGGCAGGGGTCCCCGGACAGCGGCGTCGCGCCCCGTGGCTCCCCGGGCTGTCCAGGCAGCGGCAGCCGGGGAGCGGGGCAGGGGACCCCGGGCGGCAAAGCCCGGAGTGCGCCGCGGGGGCAGGGCTCCCCGGGCGGCGGCGGCGGGCCACGTGGCTCCCCGGGCCGCCTAGGCAGCGGGAGCCGGGGAGCGGGGCAGGGGTCCCGGGCGGCGGCGTAGGCGCACCGCGTGGCTCGCCCGGCTGTCCTGGTAGCGGCAGCCGGGGAGCAGGGCAGGGGTCCCCGGGCGGCGGCGGCAGCGCGCCACGTGGCTCCTCGGGCTCCGCAGGCAGCGGGAGCCGGGGAGCGGGGCAGGGGTCCCCGGACAGCGGCGTCGCGCCACGTGGCTCCCCGGGCTGCCTAGGCAGCGGGAGCCGGGGAGCGGGGCAGGGGTCCCCGGGCGGCGGCGTAGGCGCACCACGTGGCTCGCCCGGCTGTCCTGTTAGCGGCAGCCGGGGAGCGGGGCAGGGGACCCCGGGCGGCGAGGCCCGGAGTGCGCCGCCGGGGCAGGACTCCCCGGGCGGCGGCGGCGCGCGACGCGGCTTCCCGGGCTGTCCAGGCAGCGGCAGCCCGGGAGCGGGGCAGGGGTCCCCAGGCGGCGGCGAAGGCGCGCCACGCGGCTCCCCGGGCTGCCGGGGCAGCGGCAGCGGTGGAGCGGGGCAGGGGTCTCTCGGCGGCTCGGCCAGGGGCGGCTGGGGTATGTGGCGGGGCTCCCCGGGCTGCTCAGGTAGCGGCAGTGGGGAAGCTGGGCAGGGGTCCCCCCGCGGCTCCGCCAGCAGCGGCTGGAGCACGTGGCGGGGTTCCTCGGGTCCCCAGGGCGTGGGGCAGGGATCTCCCTGTGGCATGGGCGGTGGGGGTGTCCTGGGAGGGTCACCTACGGTGGGTAGGTACTGGGGCTTAGCGGGGGGCTTACATGGTGCGAGGGGGCGGTCCCCCTGCGGAAGGAGCGGCAGTCGGGCAGCGGGGCTCTCCGGTGGCTGGGGCGCGGCTGGGGCATCACTCATCGGCGGGAGCTGCGGTGCTCCCTGCGGTGGGCGCGCGGTGGGGCAGGCACCCTGCGGCTGGCCACCGGCGCTGGGTTTCCCTGGCGGCAAGACCACAGCGGGGTGATTTTTCGGCGGCTGGAGAGCGGGGTGGATGTTCCTCCTCTCAGTGGTGACCCGGCAAGCCCGTCTCGGGTTGCGGGAGCTTTCCGGGATAACATCTCCGAGAGGATCTTCCTCGTTCTTGCTTTTTTCTTTGCAGTTGCTGGCTCCCTGTCGTGATCTCCCCAGGCAGGTGGTCCGAGGGTTGCCGGGGGCAGGGCCGGGGACAATGGCCGGGAGCCGGTGGCGGGCTGGAGCACTGTCCGGTGCTTTGGGCTGTTTTTTAGGAGCATCGGGATGCATCCTAGTAGCTTTTTTCCACTATAGTAGATATGTCGCATTGGTGTAGTATTTTTGTGAGAAATATATATACAGAGATTAAACTGATAAGAACAGATTTAAAATTTTATTAGAGGATATTTAAGGATAAACGGTACAATCAATTTGAAGCGTCAGTTGTTGGTCATTGGGGGTGACATACAGAGTATAGGGGGATGCGAGTATTTTGGGGTTGGGCAGCACACATAACACATACGGACTGTGATGTCCCCAATGGGGGGGTAGACGGTGGGTGGGATCAGGATACAGTTGATATGCAGTGAGGGTCAATCGCTGATGGGGTGGCCCTCACGTGATGGGGTTCGGTTTGGTTGGGTGGGTTCGTGATTCAGTGTATAGGGTCAAATGTGGGGGGGGGGGAAGGGTCCCTCCCCCCTTGTGGGTGGGCGGGGTCTCCCCGGCTCACTCCTGGTATTGGCGGTGGCCGGTTATGTGTTCCGTGTATATGTCCCGAGACCAGCGGATAGTGTCTGAGACCATTAGGCGTCTCATGAGTCGCGCGTACTGACGGCCCACCCCACAGGTCCGCAGCACGTTTTCGTTACATGGGTCCCATGCACCCAGGGCCCCGATGAGCAAGGCGTCGGTGTGCACCACGTAGCCCTTTGTCCGCAGGGTGTCGGCCAGGGGGGCGTACTTTTCGAGCTTGCGGGCTCGGGCTGCGCGGAAGGCCGGGGTCCTGTTCTCGAACGGGATTGTTACGTCGACCAGGATGATCTTTTTCCCGACCTCGTCCGTGATGACGATGTCCGGGCGCAGCTGGCTGTCGGTGCCGGGGATGGCGCGGTTGACGGTGACCTGCCCCAGGCGTGGGTCGATGGCCTTTACTAGGCGGTCTTGGACGGCGTTGTGGCGCAGTTGCCAGGCTCTGGCGTGGGGCTTGCAGCTGCATAGGACGTGGGGCAGGGTTTCGGCGGCGTAACCGCACTTCCTGCAGCGCTTGTCCCGGTTCCCGTGGTGGACGGCTCCGTTGAGGGGGACGCAATTCAACCGGGCGCGGTGTATGAACCGCCAGTCGGCGAACCGGGTGAAGCTGCCCGTGGGGAGGAAGTGGTTGCTCGAGTCCCACTTGCTGGTCACCTCGAAGGCCTTACCCTGGTCCGGCTTCTTCTTCAGGGTGTCCACGTAGAGTGCGTGGGTAGCGGCCTTCAGGGTTCTCTCCAGTACGCCCCTGGCTCCGGGGGTGATGGTGGTGTTGTCCTCTGACTCGATCCGCGGCACCAGGACTCCCAGCTCCCGTCGTTCCTCGTTCCATACCCAGCGGCACCCCGTCCGCTTCCCCAGTCGGCGGGTGGCATTGCGGGCGCGGGACCACAGCGAGGCGATGTCGCCCCCGCTCCGGGCAAACTCGCCATCCAGGGAGCCGCTCAGGAAGGTGGCCACGTCCCGGCCGGAGGGGGGTCTGCCGATTCGTTTCCCGACGACTGCGTGCAGGGCGGTCGTCGCGACGTTCTTCACCTTGGTGTCTGGGCATGTCAGAAGGCGGAAGGCGTGCGTGATGATCGCGGTGTCGCACAGGTCCCCCATGCGGGGGACGTTGGCGCCACCGTGCCTGTGTGCGATGTAGATGATCTCGTTGCTGGCTCTCTGGGGCAAGGACAGCCAGCTCTTGACCAACTTCCGGATGGTGTTGTCCGCCTTGTTGAGGGGCACCTTTGCCACGGCGGATCCTCTCAGGACGAATGCGATGCGGGGGATCAGGAAAGTGGTGAGGGCGTTGATTTTTTGCCAGGGCGCCAGCAGGGATGCGTCGATCTTGGCGGCGTCTTGTAGGATCTCCTGGATGGTGTCCTCGGGGGTCTGCCGAACGCGGAAGCCTGTAGGCGTGCCAAGGTGTTGGTAAGCCTGTCCTTCTGCCAAGGGGACGACGGACTCGCCCTGGACGAGGAACTCTGTCGTCAGTACCGAGTCTCTCGTGTTTCCGTCGACGTGGAGGGACGCGCACTTCTTGGCATTGAAGCGGAGCCCCGTCCAGTCCGCGGCTCTCCCGATGGTGTCGAGCATGCCCTGGAGCCTTTCGGGATCGTCCGCGATCAGGACCAGGTCGTCCGCGTAGGCCAAGACGTTCACCCTCTCGCCGTGCAGGTCGAAGCCGTCGGCGCCGTCGGAGATCGCCCGCAGGAGCGGTTCCATGGCCAGGTTGAAGACGATCGGGCTGAGGGGGCAGCCCTGTTTCACGCCGCTGCGGATTGGTATCTCGGCGGTCTCCCCTTCTACCGAGCGGATGGTGGTGCTGCAGCCCTCGTACAGTTCCCGGATCAGGCGGAGGAAGGACTCTGGCATCCCGAACTCCTGGAGCGTGTCGAAGATGTGGTGGTGGGGGATGGATCCGAAGGCGTTGGCCAGGTCGAGCCACGCGATCGCGCACTGCTTCCGCGCCCTCCTGGTCGTCTGGATGACGGTCTGGAGCAGGAAGTTGTGCTCGTAGCACCCCTCTGACGGCATGAAGCCCTTCTGGGCGGGGCTGATGGCTCCCCCGGTCGTTGCCCACTCCGTGATCCTGGCTGCCAGGCAGCCGGCGTACAGCTTGTACATTGTGGAGCAGAGGGAGATGGGTCTCCAGTTGCTGGGGTCGTCTCGCTCGCCCTTCTTGTGGATCAGGACGGTCATGGCCTTCTTCCAGGAGGTGGGGGATCGGCCGAATCGCCTGCACAGGTTGAAGATGCTGGAGAGCACGAGGCAGCCGGGGTCTCGTTTCTTTAGGAGGCTGTAGGGGATGCCGTCTTTTCCAGGAGCGGTGTTCTTGGTTCTGGAGAGCCTGGTCATCACCTCTTTGGGGGTGAAGTCGGCGTCCAGGCCGGTCGAGTCGGCGATGCGGGGCAGGGGGCGGAGGCACTCCGGGCGCTGCGCGTCGTTCTTGGGCACGCCGCTGAATACTCCGTGGAAGTGGTTGTGGAGGCGGTCAGGCGGGATCGTGCAGTAGGACGGGGGCCCGTCTAGAACCTCTCTCATGGCCTTGGGGCGGTTTGTCCGGTATAGCTTCTGGACCCTCGAGGCCGCTGCCGGGTCGTAGCGGCGGCCGGTGTTCCTCCTTCCGACTCCCCTGTTGTTGGTGTCGCGGTGCGGGACGGGCCGTCTGTGGGCAGGCGGGATGGTCCCTTGGTTCGGGGTTCGTTTGAAGGCGATCTCTGCGGACAGCTCGCGGGTGAGCCTGTCGATAAGCAGGTCGAATTCCGTGAAGAAGGCTGTCGCTTGGAGCTCCTCGATCCAGGCTGTCTGCCAGGGCGTGACTGGTCTGGTTGTCGGCTGCTGGCCCTCGGGCTCCTCGGTCGTCGTGGGTAGTGGGTTTGCGGTATGGTTGGTGGGTTGTCTTGTTTGCGGATCGGGGGGCCTTTCAGTTGAGTCCTGGGGCGTAGTCGCCGGTGAGGTGATGTCGCTGTTGGTTGTTGGTGGGGGCCGGGCCGGGTCGATGGGTGCGGGGGTGATGTCGGGCCTTCCGTGTGTGGCTGCTGTCTGGGGGGTTGCTGTGGGAGCGTGCGACCTTCTGGTAGCAGGGGTCGGCCTGATGGCTTCTGGGGCTGCAGCAGTCTGTCTGAGGGTGGGGGTGGTGGGGATCTGGCGCTGCGGTCTGGCCGTGGCGGTGACTCCTCTGATAGTGGTAGTTTGTAGGGTGACCTGGGAGGTGGGCCCCGGGTCCTCAGTGGGTGGGGTTCGTGGTGCGGGTTGGGGGGTCGCGCTGGCTCTTCTTGCCATTGGTGCGCGTGGCGTGACGGCCACGCGCGGCGGGGCGCTGACCCTTCTTGGGATGGGGTCGCGGTGGTTGGGCGTCGGGAGGGCGCTGAGGCGTCTCAGCTCGGAGAGCTTCCGGGCGACCTCGGTGGGAGCGGTAGGTCTCCATCTGGCGGGGGCTCGGTTGACAGTTCCCGCCGCGGGGGGTGTCGTCTCAGTGGTGGGGCCCTGGTCCACTGGATCGGGGGCTGAGGTGGGTCTCGGGGTAGCGGCCGGCGGGGGCGCCCGGCTTCCTTGCAGCGCAGGAACAGTGGGCCGGGGCCCGGGGTGGGAGGTCGGAGCCAGGGTTGCCCCTGTGCGGGCTCCCTTGCAGTTGGTCTGGTGCGCCTTGCACCTCTTCTGCGATTCGAAGGGTAGGCTGCAGAGGGCGCAGCTGAAGGCAATGGATTTGCCGTGGCATCTCTTCAAGTGTCTGGCGACTCCTCCGAAGAGGCGGAAGCGTCGTCGGGGCGGAGCGCAGATGGGGCAGTGTGACGGAGTAGAGAGCGAGATGGATCTGACCTGAGGGAAAGGCTGCATTGGAAATGTGAGACTTTACCTGAGGCTGTAACATAAGCCAGGACGGGGGTTGGGAGGTGACACCTTTGGCTGGGAGTTTTTGGTGCTGGCTTGGGAGAGGAAGGGAGGGGGGCAGACAGGGTCTGGCCTCCCTGGCCCATGTGGAGCTGCGGGGCGAAATGCAGGGAGCCCCAGGCTGGGGTCTAAGCTCCCTGCCCCCCGGAAGGACCCAACTGAGGGGTCCTGAATGTACTAACAAGCTCTGGTTGGGCTGTGTTCCTGGCATCTCTAATAAACCTTCTGTTCTACTGGCTGGCTAAGACTCCCAGTGAATCCGGGGAAGAGGGGTGCAGGGCCGGACTCCCCTATACTCCGTGACAACTGGTGGCAGCGGCGGGACGTTCTGCACCCCGTAAACGGCGCTTCCTGCAGTAAGTAACTGGGGAGCAGTAGAACAAAGGGGGGCTAACGAGGACCAGGCATGCTGAAGGCTCACGGAGGAGCGGTTTCAGGGAGCGGAGGAGCTACGCTTAACCCCTGGAAGTGTGTGTCCAGCAAGAAAAACTGTGCAATGAGGGGGTCCCCCTGGGGGCTACAGTGAGCAGTCCCAGGGGCGGAGGAGCCTGCGGCTTGGCCCTGGGAGAGAGAAGAAATTTTGCAGGGACAGGGTTCCCCTGGGGGTGCCGTGAGTGGACCCAGGGGCGCAGGAGCTGCAGCTCGACCCTGGCAAAGAGGCGGTGACCTGAAAAAGGGCTGGCACACTTGGGGTTCTTCCTGAAAACCGTGGGGAGCTAAGAGCACACAGGCCTGCAAGTCCACAGCAAACTTGGAAGCAGTAACGTGATGGCGTATCGCCTTCTCCTTAAAAAGAGCATTGTAACCCTGTGCAAAAAAAAAGGGATACCCATTGAAAAGCTCACTAAAGCCCAGTTAATCACGCGGCTGAAGGAAAATAACCATTCCAGGGAGCAGATTCCGAACCCCAATGGGGCTACAGCAAAATCTGGGAGCAGCTGAAGTAATAGCCTGGCATCCCCAAAAGTCTGGTCCCCAACCAGACGGGGGTCTTCACAATCGGGTTCCCCAGCAGGGGATCAAAGACAAATGGAACTGAAGCTAAGTCCAAAAAAGCAAAAGAACGGTAAAAAACAGCAAAAGCCCAAAAAAAACCTACAGAAAAAGCAGCAGCGTAAACTTGCGGTGGTAAAACTAAAAGGCATAGAAAACTGGCCAGGGGTAAGTGAAAACAGATCCCGGGGTGCCAGCTCCGCAGGGAACCTCGATCCTAAATTGCTGCCCCTGGTTATGGAGGGTGGGGATGTGGAGGCCCACCTCACTGCCTTGGAGCAGGCTGGTAATTGGAACCAGGAAGACCCTGCGGAAAAGCCCCGGGATCTAACCCCCGTGCTGGGTCCCAAGGCCATAAACTCCACCAGCCAAAAGGGTGGGATGGTGAACGGATTTCCACTCCTGGCCCTGGACTCAAGCCCTATGGACCCCCAGTGAAAGCGGAAGCTAATGGTCAATAAAAAAACATTCGGGGGGTGGCAAAACCCCGGGACAAAGAGAATTGTGGTCAGGCCCCGGGTGGTGCACCCCCACCAGCTGCTGGGGGGCTGTGTGACCTGGGTGAGGGTCCCAGGAACGGACCCATTCACCCTGCCTATGGCCCAGATCCCTGTGCAGACCCAGGAGGGGTCGGACTGGCTGGTGGTTGGGGGTCTCCAAAATATCAGCGGTAAGGTGCTGTTGGGGGGTGACTGTGTATCTTTGGGACAGGATCCAGGCCCTGTAACGGCCAAGGATTTAAATTTAAACTCAAAAAACCAATTGGCTAAAAGGAAAATGGTCAGTAAAAATGCAAATAACCTGGCTGGCAGGGGGGAGGAGCTGCCAGGCCCCGGTTACCTGCCTGCCTGTAACCAGACCCCTAGGGCGGGGTGGGTCAGAAAAATGCTCCCCACCCCCCTGCACAATGAAGAGGTGGCTCAGGCAGTCTCTGATGCTGTAACCAAAGCAGCGAGCTCGCTGCCTGGCCCCACAGGGACAGCCAAGGCAGCGCTAAGCACCGGGAAAGCAAAAACCCCAGCTGAGTGGGGGGACACACAGGCAGGGCAGGACGGCTGCCAACCAGGCTTGCCTGGTCCAGAGGTGCTGCCGAAAAGTAAGTCCACGGCAGGAAGGAAGCCACCAGGGACAGGGCTCAGTGGGGCGGTGACCCCAGGCCTGGCCAGTGAGCTGCAAAAAAATCCCGCCTTAAAGAAGCTAAGAAAACTTGCTGGCCACAGTGCTGCAAACCCCCTTGGGAAAAACTGCAAAAACAGATCCCTGTGAAAGAAGGAATTCCTGTGCTGGGAATGGGCTGCCCAAGGGGAAGTAAAACTGCAAAAAATCAGGAGGCAGCCGGTGGGGCACCCAAAGTATCATCACCGGCTATTGTACCTGGCCCAGGGTAAGGAAAAAGATCCCTGGAGGTCCCTGCCCATCAGGGAGGAACCTTTCCAGAAGGTGGCTATAAATAGGGTAGGGCCCCTAAGCAGGGCAACCTGGTCAGGGAAAAAATGCATCCTGGTGGTAATGGATTTCGCCACCCGCTACCCAGAGGGGGTGGCTCTCTCCTCCACCGGGGCAGACACCAAGGCAGACGCGCTGCTGACCATCTTCAGCAGGATGGGGGTCCCCAGCAAGGTCCTTACAGACCATGAATCCAAGGTCATGTCAGCCCTGCCCCGGGGCGTGTGGGAAAAAGGTGGGGTCTGGCCCACCTGGGCCTCTGCATATCACCCTCAGTCCAACGGGCTGGTGAAAAAAGTTCAGGGGGCCGTAAGGCTAATGTTAAAAACTTGCATCAATCAGCATCCACAGGACTGGGACAAGTACCTGCCCCACCAATGGCAAAGGGAAGTGCCCCAAAAATCACCAAGGGGCTTCCCTTTCAAGCTGTGGTATGGAAGAAAAGTAAGGGAACCCCTAAAACCGGTAAGGAACAATTGGGAGAAAAAGGGGGAAGACCCCCTGATGGATCTCTCCCCTAAAATGGGAGCCCATCCTTCCATCAGGTGTCCCCCATTCAAAGTAACTGGAAAAAGAGCCCAAAACCTGAAAAAAAAGGCCAAAAACAGGCTGGCTTTAAAGGTAAACCAGTCATTCAACAGCCCAGGGCTGGCCAAGGCGGAGGCAATCAAAGATTGGCCTGTTCCCCAAACCAAAAAACAGGGCCAGGCCTTTAGCGGAATGGCGGGGTCCCACCAGAGGTTTGTACCCCCCTTTAGCTCCCTAGCTGCCCCCATCACAGAGCTAGGTAAAAAGAAAAAGCCAGACAAGGCAGTCTGGACCAAGCAGGGCCAAAGGGCTCTCTGTGCGCTAAAAAAGGCTCTAATCCAGGGCCCTATAAATCAAGTAAACCCAGACGGGGCCAAGCCCTGTACAGTGTTCACCAAAGCCTCAAACACAGGGCTGGGCGTGGTGCTAATGCAGGCCTATGCAAAGCGGGGAAAACACCCCATCGGGTATCTGAGCAAGGAGCTGCTGCCCTAAAGGCAAAACGGTCCGGCCATAAAAAGAAAATGCCTGGCCATGGGGCAGGCCCTTAAAAAGCAGCAGCCGAATCTATTTGGGTGGCGCTTTACAGTGTATATTCACCACTTCGCCCCGACGTGGCTGCATCCAGAAAAAGGGGCCAATGCCAAGCGGCTGGTAACACAAACACGTGGTCAAAAAGGGAACCAGATCAAAAAAAAGGCTCTTAACCAAAAAAGCCCAAACTACAGCCCTCCAAACTGGAGCGCTGGGAAAAAAGCTCATCTCAGCTTAAACCCCAGGGGTTTGGGAATAAAAAAAGGGCACGGGCCGCATAAACCTTCCCACATGCGGCCTGCGGGTGCCATCCAGCCCACCCAACCTAAAAAAGCTCGTCAAACTAAAACGGCCTGGTGTAACCGGGTTCAAACTTCCCCAGGTCACTAGCTAAAGTGACCCCGCTCAGTTCAGTCTCAAAGGGGGGAGAGATGTGACAAAGTAAAGAGCAAGATGAATCTGACCTGAGGAAAAGGCTGCATTGAAAATGTAAAACTTT
Source organism: Chelydra serpentina (assembly GCA_037349315.1). NCBI lineage: Eukaryota > Metazoa > Chordata > Testudines > Chelydridae > Chelydra > Chelydra serpentina. The sequence goes on along the minus strand of JBAIAC010000108.1, from coordinate 142,159 downwards.
ACCTGAGGCTGTAACATAAGCCAGGACGGGGGTTGGGAGGTGACACCTTTGGCTGGAAGTTTTTGGTGCTGGCTTGGGAGAGGAAGGAAGGGGGGCAGACAGGGTCTGGCCTCCCTGGCCCATGTGGAGCTGCGGGGCAAAATGCAGGGAGCCCCAGGCTGGGGTCTAAGCTCCCTGCCCCCCGGAAGAACCCAACTAAGGGGTCCTGAATGTACTAACAAGCTCTGGTTGGGCTGTGTTCCTGGCATCTCTAATAAACCTTCTGTTCTACTGGCTGGCTAAGACTCCCAGTAAATCCGGGGAAGAGGGGTGCAGGGCCGGACTCCCCTATACTCCGTGACAGGCAGATGAGCGTATCGGCGGTCAGGGGGTATGCCAGGTACACGGTGTTGTCACTGGTCCCATGGGGGGCGGGGGTGCTAGTGGTGACAGGGGTTTCTCTATCGGGGGCGTCCCGCTGGGGGTCAGGAGGGTCAGCTGGCAGTGGTCGGGATTGCTGAGGGGCAGGGGGCGTGTCCGGGTATCGCAGGAGGACAGGGGAGGCGTCTCGTGGCAGCCGGGGGGCGGGGCGGGGGTCGCCGGGCAGCAGAGCCCGGAGCGTGTCCCCGGGGCAGGGGTTCCCGGGCGGCGGCGGAAGCGCGCCACGTGGTTCCCCGGGCTGCCCAGGTAGCGGCAGCAGGGGAGCGGGGCAGGGGACCCCGGGCGGCGAAGCCCGGAGTGTGTCGCGGGGGCAGGGCTCCCCAGGCGGCTCTCCGGGCTGTCTAGGCAGCGGCAGCCCGGGGGCGGGGCAGGGGTCCCGGGGCGGCAAAGCCCGGAGCGCGGTGCTGGGGCAGGGGTCCCCGGGCGGCGGCGGCGCGCCACGTGTTTCCCCGGGCTCCGCAGGCAGCGGTAGCCGGGGAGCGGGGCAGGCATCCCGGGGCGGCAAGGCCCGGAGCGTGATGCTGGGGCAGGGGTCCCCGGGCGGCGGCGGAGGCGCGCCACGTGCTTCCCCGGGTTCCGCGGGCAGCGGTAGCCGGGGAGCGGGGCAGGGGTCCCCGGGCGGCGGCGTCGCGCCATGTGGCTCCCCGGGCTGTCCAGGCAGCGGCAGCCCGGGAGCGGGGCAGGGGACCCCGGGCGGCAGAGCCCGGAGTGCGCCGCCGGGGCAGGGCTCCCCGGGCGGCGGCGGCGGGCCACGTGGCTCCCCGGGCCGCCTAGGCAGCGGGAGCCGGGGAGCGGGGCAGGGGTCCCCGGGCGGCGGCGTAGGCGCACCGCGTGGCTCGCCCGGCTGTCCTGGTAGTGGCAGCCGGGGAGCAGGGCAGGGGTCCCCGGGCGGCGGCGGCGGCGCGCCACGTGGCTCCTCGGGCTCCGCAGGCAGCGGGAGCCGGGGAGCGGGGCAGGGGTCCCCGGGCAGCGGCGTCGCGCCACGTGGCTCCCCGGGCTGTCCAGGCAGCGGCAGCCGGGGAGCGGGGCAGGGGACCCCGGGCGGCAAAGCCCGGAGTGCGCCGCGGGGGCAGGGCTCCCCGGGCGGCGGCGGCGGGCCACGTGGCTCCCCGGGCCGCCTAGGCAGCGGGAGCCGGGGAGCGGGGCAGGGGTCCCCGGGCGGCGGCGTAGGCGCACCGCGTGGCTCGCCCGGCTGTCCTGGTAGTGGCAGCCGGGGAGTAGGGCAGGGGTCCCCGGGCGGCGGCGGCGGCGCGCCACGTGGCTCCTCGGGCTCCGCAGGCAGCGGGAGCCGGGGAGCGGGGCAGGGGTCCCCGGACAGCGGCGTCGCGCCCCGTGGCTCCCCGGGCTGTCCAGGCAGCGGCAGCCGGGGAGCGGGGCAGGGGACCCCGGGCGGCAAAGCCCGGAGTGCGCCGCGGGGGCAGGGCTCCCCGGGCGGCGGCGGCGGGCCACGTGGCTCCCCGGGCCGCCTAGGCAGCGGGAGCCGGGGAGCGGGGCAGGGGTCCCCGGGCGGCGGCGTAGGCGCACCGCGTGGCTCGCCCGGCTGTCCTGGTAGCGGCAGCCGGGGAGCAGGGCAGGGGTCCCCGGGCGGCGGCGGCAGCGCGCCACGTGGCTCCTCGGGCTCCGCAGGCAGCGGGAGCCGGGGAGCGGGGCAGGGGTCCCCGGACAGCGGCGTCGCGCCACGTGGCTCCCCGGGCTGCCTAGGCAGCGGGAGCCGGGGAGCGGGGCAGGGGTCCCCGGGCGGCGGCGTAGGCGCACCACGTGGCTCGCCCGGCTGTCCTGTTAGCGGCAGCCGGGGAGCGGGGCAGGGGACCCCGGGCGGCGAGGCCCGGAGTGCGCCGCCGGGGCAGGACTCCCCGGGCGGCGGCGGCGCGCGACGCGGCTTCCCGGGCTGTCCAGGCAGCGGCAGCCCGGGAGCGGGGCAGGGGTCCCCAGGCGGCGGCGAAGGCGCGCCACGCGGCTCCCCGGGCTGCCGGGGCAGCGGCAGCGGTGGAGCGGGGCAGGGGTCTCTCGGCGGCTCGGCCAGGGGCGGCTGGGGTATGTGGCGGGGCTCCCCGGGCTGCTCAGGTAGCGGCAGTGGGGAAGCTGGGCAGGGGTCCCCCCGCGGCTCCGCCAGCAGCGGCTGGAGCACGTGGCGGGGTTCCTCGGGTCCCCAGGGCGTGGGGCAGGGATCTCCCTGTGGCATGGGCGGTGGGGGTGTCCTGGGAGGGTCACCTACGGTGGGTAGGTACTGGGGCTTAGCGGGGGGCTTACATGGTGCGAGGGGGCGGTCCCCCTGCGGAAGGAGCGGCAGTCGGGCAGCGGGGCTCTCCGGTGGCTGGGGCGCGGCTGGGGCATCACTCATCGGCGGGAGCTGCGGTGCTCCCTGCGGTGGGCGCGCGGTGGGGCAGGCACCCTGCGGCTGGCCACCGGCGCTGGGTTTCCCTGGCGGCAAGACCACAGCGGGGTGATTTTTCGGCGGCTGGAGAGCGGGGTGGATGTTCCTCCTCTCAGTGGTGACCCGGCAAGCCCGTCTCGGGTTGCGGGAGCTTTCCGGGATAACATCTCCGAGAGGATCTTCCTCGTTCTTGCTTTTTTCTTTGCAGTTGCTGGCTCCCTGTCGTGATCTCCCCAGGCAGGTGGTCCGAGGGTTGCCGGGGGCAGGGCCGGGGACAATGGCCGGGAGCCGGTGGCGGGCTGGAGCACTGTCCGGTGCTTTGGGCTGTTTTTTAGGAGCATCGGGATGCATCCTAGTAGCTTTTTTCCACTATAGTAGATATGTCGCATTGGTGTAGTATTTTTGTGAGAAATATATATACAGAGATTAAACTGATAAGAACAGATTTAAAATTTTATTAGAGGATATTTAAAGATAAACGATACAATCAATTTGAAGCGTCAGTTGTTGGTCATTGGGGGTGACATACAGAGTATAGGGGGATGCGAGTATTTTGGGGTTGGGCAGCACACATAACACATACGGACTGTGATGTCCCCAATGGGGGGGTAGGCGGTGGGTGGGATCAGGATACAGTTGATATGCAGTGAGGGTCTATCGCTGATGGGGTGGCCCTCACGCGATGGGGTTCGGTTTGGTTGGGTGGGTTCGTGATTCAGTGTATAGGGTCAAATGTGGGGGGGGGGGGGGAAGGATCCCTCCCCCCTTGTGGGTGGGCGGGGTCTCCCCGGCTCACTCCTGGTATTGGCGGTGGCCGGTTATGTGTTCCGTGTATATGTCCCGAGACCAGCGGATAGTGTCTGAGACCATTAGGCGTCTCATGAGTCGCGCGTACTGACGGCCCACCCCACAGATCCGCAGCACGTTTTCGTTAAATGGGTCCCATGCACCCAGGGCCCCGATGAGCAAGGCGTCGGTGTGCACCACGTAGCCCTTTGTCCGCAGGGTGTCGGCCAGGGGGGCGTACTTTTCGAGCTTGCGGGCTCGGGCTGCGCGGAAGGCCGGGGTCCTGTTCTCGAACGGGATCGTTACGTCGACCAGGATGATCTTTTTCCCGACCTCGTCCGTGATGACGATGTCCGGGCGCAGCTGGCTGTCGGTGCCGGGGATGGCGCGGTTGACGGTGACCTGCCCCCGGCGTGGGTCGATGGCCTTTACTAGGCGGTCTTGGACGGCGTTGTGGCGCAGTTGCCAGGCTCTGGCGTGGGGCTTGCAGCTGCATAGGACGTGGGGCAGGGTTTCGGCGGCGTAGCCGCACTTCCTGCAGCGCTTGTCCCGGTTCCCGTGGTGGACGGCTCCGTTGAGGGGGACGCAATTCAACCGGGCGCGGTGTATGAACCGCCAGTCGGCGAACCGGGTGAAGCTGCCCGTGGGGAGGAAGTGGTTGCTTGAGTCCCACTTGCTGGTCACCTCGAAGGCCTTACCCTGGTCCGGCTTCTTCTTCAGGGTGTCCACGTAGAGTGCGTGGGTAGCGGCCTTCAGGGTTCTCTCCAGTACGCCCCTGGCTCCGGGGGTGATGGTGGTGTTGTCCTCTGACTCGATCCGCGGCACCAGGACTCCCAGCTCCCGTCGTTCCTCGTTCCATACCCAGCGGCACCCCGTCCGCTTCCCCAGTCGGCGGGTGGCATTGCGGGCGCGGGACCACAGCGAGGCGATGTCGCCCCCGCTCCGGGCAAACTCGCCGTCTAGGGAGCCGCTCAGGAAGGTGGCCACGTCCCGGCCGGAGGGGGGTCTGCCGATTCGTTTCCCGACGACTGCGTGCAGGGCGGTCGTCGCGACGTTCTTCACCTTGGTGTCTGGGCATGTCAGAAGGCGGAAGGCGTGCGTGATGATCGCGGTGTCGCACAGGTCCCCCATGCGGGGGACGTTGGCGCCACCGTGCCTGTGTGCGATGTAGATGATCTCGTTGCTGGCTCTCTGGGGCAAGGACAGCCAGCTCTTGACCAACTTCCGGATGGTGTTGTCCGCCTTGTTGAGGGGCACCTTTGCCACGGCGGATCCTCTCAGGACGAATGCGATGCGGGGGATCAGGAAAGTGGTGAGGGCGTTGATTTTTTGCCAGGGCGCCAGCAGGGATGCGTCGATCTTGGCGGCGTCTTGTAGGATCTCCTGGATGGTGTCCTCGGGGGTCTGCCGCACGCGGAAGCCTGTAGGCGTGCCGAGGTGTTGGTAAGCCTGTCCTTCCGCCAAGGGGACGACGGACTCGCCCTGGACGAGGAACTCTGTCGTCAGTACCGAGTCTCTCGTGTTTCCGTCGACGTGGAGGGACGCGCACTTCTTGGCATTGAAGCGGAGCCCCGTCCAGTCCGCGGCTCTCCCGATGGTGTCGAGCATGCCCTGGAGCCTTTCGGGATCGTCCGCGATCAGGACCAGGTCGTCCGCGTAGGCCAAGACGTTCACCCTCTCGCCGTGCAGGTCGAAGCCGTCGGCGCCGTCGGAGATCGCCCGCAGGAGCGGTTCCATGGCCAGGTTGAAGACGATCGGGCTGAGGGGGCAGCCCTGTTTCACGCCGCTGCGGATTGGTATCTCGGCGGTCTCCCCTTCTACCGAGCGGATGGTGGTGCTGCAGCCCTCGTACAGTTCCCGGATCAGGCGGAGGAAGGACTCTGGCATCCCGAACTCCTGGAGCGTGTCGAAGATGTGGTGGTGGGGGATGGATCCGAAGGCGTTGGCCAGGTCGAGCCACGCGATCGCGCACTGCTTCCGCGCCCTCCTGGTCGTCTGGATGACGGTCTGGAGCAGGAAGTTGTGCTCGTAGCACCCCTCTGACGGCATGAAGCCCTTCTGGGCGGGGCTGATGGCTCCCCCGGTCGTTGCCCACTCCGTGATCCTGGCTGCCAGGCAGCCGGCGTACAGCTTGTACATTGTGGAGCAGAGGGAGATGGGTCTCCAGTTGCTGGGGTCGTCTCGCTCGCCCTTCTTGTGGATCAGGACGGTCATGGCCTTCTTCCAGGAGGTGGGGGATCGGCCGAATCGCCTGCACAGGTTGAAGATGCTGGAGAGCACGAGGCAGCCGGGGTCTCGTTTCTTTAGGAGGCTGTAGGGGATGCCGTCTTTTCCAGGAGCGGTGTTCTTGGTTCTGGAGAGCCTGGTCATCACCTCTTTGGGGGTGAAGTCGGCGTCCAGGCCGGTCGAGTCGGCGATGCGGGGCAGGGGGCGGAGGCACTCCGGGCGCTGCGCGTCGTTCCTGGGCACGCCGCTGAATACTCCGTGGAAGTGGTTGTGGAGGCGGTCAGGCGGGATCGTGCAGTAGGACGGGGGCCCGTCTAGAACCTCTCTCATGGCCTTGGGGCGGTTTGTCCGGTATAGCTTCTGGACCCTCGAGGCCGCTGCCGGGTCGTAGCGGCGGCCGGTGTTCCTCCTTCCGACTCCCCTGTTGTTGGTGTCGCGGTGCGGGACGGGCCGTCTGTGGGCAGGCGGGATGGTCCCTTGGTTCGGGGTTCGTTTGAAGGCGATCTCTGCGGACAGCTCGCGGGTGAGCCTGTCGATGAGCAGGTCGAATTCCGTGAAGGAGGCTGTCGCTTGGAGCTCCTCGATCCAGGCTGTCTGCCAGGGCGTGACTGGTCTAGTTGTCGGCCGCTGGCCCTCGGGCTCCTCGGTCGGCGTGGGTAGTGGGTTTGCGGTATGGTTGGTGGGTTGTCTTGTTTGCGGATCGGGGGGCCTTTCAGTTGAGTCCTGGGGCGTAGTCGCCGGTGGGGTGATGTCACTGTTGGTTGTTGGTGGGAGCCGGGCCGGGTCGATGGGTGCGGGGGTGGTGTTGGGCCTTCCGTGTGTGGCTGCTGTCTGGGGGGTTGTTGTGGGAGCGTGCGACCTTCTGGTGGCAGGGGTCGGCCTGATGGCTTCTGGGACTGCAGCAGTCTGTCTGAGGATGGGGGTGATGGGGATCTGGCGCTGCGCTCTGGTCGTGGCGGTGACTCCTCTGATAGTGGTAGTTTGTAGGGTGACCTGGGAGGTGGGCCCCGGGTCCTCAGTGGGTGGGGTTCGTGGTGCGGGTTGGGGGGTCGCGCTGGCTCTTCTTGCCATTGGTGCGCGTGGCGTGACGGCCACGCGCGGCGGGGCGCTGACCCTTCTTGGGATGGGGTCGCGCTGGTTGGGCGTCGGGAGGGCGCTGAGGCGTCTCAGCTCGGAGAGCTTCCGGGCGACCTCGGTGGGAGCGGTAGGTCTCCATCTGGTGGGGGCTCGGTTGACAGTTCCCGCTGCGGGGGGTATCGTCTCAGTGGTGGGGCCCTGGTCCACTGGATCGGGGGCTGAGGTGGGTCTCGGGGTAGCGGCCGGCGGGGGCGCCCGGCTTCCTTGCAGCGCAGGAACAGTGGGCCGGGGCCCGGGGTGGGAGGTCGGAGCCAGGGTTGCCCCTGTGCGGGCTCCCTTGCAGTTGGTCTGGTGCGCCTTGCACCTCTTCTGCGATTCGAAGGGTAGGCTGCAGAGGGCGCAGCTGAAGGCAATGGATTTGCCGTGGCATCTCTTCAAGTGTCTGGCGACTCCTCCGAAGAGGCGGAAGCGTCGTCGGGGCGGAGCGCAGATGGGGCAGATGAGCGTATCGGCGGTCAGGGGGAATGCCAGGTACACGGTGTTGTCACTGGTCCCATGGGGGGCGGGGGTGCTAGTGGTGACAGGGGTTTCTCTATCGGGGGCGTCCCGCTGGGGGTCAGGAGGGTCAGCTGGCAGTGGTCGGGATTGCTGAGGGGCAGGGGGCGTGTCCGGGTATCGCAGGAGGGCAGGGGAGGCGTCTCGTGGCAGCCGGGGGGCGGGGCGGGGGTCGCCGGGCAGCAGAGCCCGGAGCGTGTCCCCGGGGCAGGGGCTCCCGGGCGGCGGCGGAAGCGCGCCACGTGGTTCCCCGGGCTGCCCAGGTAGCCGCAGTAGGGGAGCGGGGCAGGGGACCCCGGGCGGCGAAGCCCGGAGTGTGTCGCGGGGGCAGGGCTCCCCGGGCGGCTCTCCGGGCTGTCTAGGCAGCGGCAGCCCGGGAGCGGGGCAGGGGTCCCGGGGCGGCAAAGCCCGGAGCGCGGTGCTGGGGCAGGGGTCCCCGGGCGGCGGCGGCGCGCCACGTGTTTCCCCGGGCTCCGCAGGCAGCGGTAGCCGGGGAGCGGGGCAGGCATCCCGGGGCGGCAAGGCCCGGAGAGTGATGCTGGGGCAGGGGTCCCCGGGCGGCGGCGGAGGCGCGCCACGTGGTTCCCCGGGTTCCGCGGGCAGCGGTAGCCGGGGAGCGGGGCAGGGGTCCCCGGGCGGCGGCGTCGCGCCATGTGGCTCCCCGGGCTGTCCAGGCAGCGGCAGCCCGGGAGCGGGGCAGGGGACCCCGGGCGGCAGAGCCCGGAGTGCGCCGCGGGGGCAGGGCTCCCCGGGCGGCGGCGACGGGCCACGTGGCTCCCCGGGCCGCCTAGGCAGCGGGAGCCGGGGAGCCGGGCAGGGGTCCCCGGGCGGCGGCGTAGGCGCACCGCGTGGCTCGCCCGGCTGTCCTGGTAGCGGCAGCCGGGGAGCAGGGCAGGGGTCCCCGGGCGGCGGCGGCGGCGCGCCACGTGGCTCCTCGGGCTCCGCAGGCAGCGGGAGCCGGGGAGCGGGGCAGGGGTCCCCGGACAGCGGCGTCGCGCCACGTGGCTCCCCGGGCTGTCCAGGCAGCGGCAGCCGGGGAGCGGGGCAGGGGACCCCGGGCGGCAAAGCCCGGAGTGCGCCGCGGGGGCAGGGCTCCCCGGGCGGCGGCGGCGGGCCACGTGGCTCCTCGGGCCGCCTAGGCAGCGGGAGCCGGGGAGCGGGGCAGGGGTCCCCGGGCGGCGGCGTAGGCGCACCGCGTGGCTCGCCCGGCTGTCCTGGTAGCGGCAGCCGGGGAGCAGGGCAGGGGTCCCCGGGCGGCGGCGGCAGCGCGCCACGTGGCTCCTCGGGCTCCGCATGCAGCGGGAGCCGGGGAGCGGGGCAGGGGTCCCCGGACAGCGGCGTCGCGCCACGTGGCTCCCCGGGCTGTCCAGGCAGCGGCAGCCGGGGAGCGGGGCAGGGGACCCCGGGCGGCGAAGCCCGGAGTGCGCCGCGGGGGCAGGGCTCCCCGGGCGGCGGCGGCGCGTGACGCGGCTTCCCGGGCTGTCCAGGCAGCGGCAGCCCGGGAGCGGGGCAGGGGTCCCCGGCCGGCGGCGGCAGCGCGCCACGTGGCTCCTCGGGCTCCGCATGCAGCGGGAGCCGGGGAGCGGGGCAGGGGTCCCCGGACAGCGGCGTCGCGCCACGTGGCTCCCCGGGCTGTCCAGGCAGCGGCAGCCGGGGAGCGGGGCAGGGGACCCCGGGCGGCAAAGCCCGGAGTGCGCCGCGGGGGCAGGGCTCCCCGGGCGGCGGCGGCGCGCGACGCGGCTTCCCGGGCTGTCCAGGCAGCGGCAGCCCGGGAGCGGGGCAGGGGTCCCCAGACGGCGGCGAGAGCGCGCCACGCTGCTCCCCGGGCTGCCGCGGCAGCGGCAGCGGTGGAGCGGGGCAGGGGTCCCCCGGCGGCTCGGCCAGGGGCGGCTGGGGTACGTGGCGGGGCTCCCCGGGCCGCTCAAGTAGCGGCAGTGGGGAAGCTGGGCAGGGGTCCCCCCGCGGCTCCGCTAGCAGCGGCTGGAGCACGTGGCGGGGTTCCTCGGGTCCCCAGGGCGTGGGGCAGGGATCTCCCTGTGGCATGGGCGGTGGGGGTGTCCTGGGAGGGTCACCTTCGGTGGGTAGGTACTGGGGCTTAGTGGGGGGCTTACATGGTGCGAGGGGGCGGTCCCCCTGCGGAAGGAGCGGCAGTCGGGCAGCGGGGCTCTTCGGTGGCTGGGGCGCGGCTGGGACATCACTCATCGGCGGGAGCTGCGGTGCTCCCTGCGGTGGGCGCGCGGTGGAGCAGGCACCCTGCGGCTGGCCACCGGCGCTGGGCTTCCCTGGCGGCAAGATCACAGCGGGGTGATTTTTCGGCGGCTGGAGAGCGGGGTGGATGTTCCTCCTCTCAGTGGTGACCCGGCAAGCCCGTCTGGGGTTGCGGGAGCTTTCCGGGATAACATCTCCGAGAGGATCTTCCTCGCTCTTGCTTTTTTCTTTGCAGTTGCTGGCTCCCTGCCGTGGTCTCCCCAGGCAGGTGGTCCGAGGGTTGCCGGAGGCAGGGCCGGGGACAATGGCCGGGAGCCGGTGGCGGGCTGGAACATTGTCCGGTGCTTTGGGCTGTTTTTTAGGAGCATCGGGGTGCATCCTAGTAGCTTTTTTCCACTATAGTAGATATGTCGCATTGGTGTAGTATTTTTGTGAGAAATATATATACAGAGATTAAACTGATAAGAACAGATTTAAAATTTTATTAGAGGATATTTAAAGATAAACGATACAATCAATTTGAAGCGTCAGTTGTTGGTCATTGCTACACTTGATCTTAGCTCATAGAGCCGAGAAGCGATACTGAACCCTGAAATTCCGCGCTAGCCTCCCGCTCCCACTGCTTCCAATGTCACCGGGAGCTGCTTTGATCCCTTCCTAGCAAAGTGCCAGTCAGTGTCCGGAGTGACTCCGATTCAGTCGCTCACAGCGCGAACGCTCCACACCGAGTTCTGCTCACACCCAGGGAATTCTCCCCGCCCGGCTCCTCCGGCTCCTCTCCCAGGGATCCCCGCTGCCGCCAGACGCTGCTGCTCTGCATAGCCCCGCCCACTGACGTGAGACGCCTTTCGGCGCTGTCAACTCCTCCGTGCAGCAGAGGCTGTTTGTGCGCCGCGCTCTGCCCGAGTCCCGCAGGGGCCGGGCTGTGGCCTGAGGGGAGTTTCCAGCGGGCGGGAGCGACGAAATGTCCCGTCCCTAATGTGGGGAGGGCGGGAGGGCACCAGCGCCCGCAGCAGCCCCCTGCGAGCCCCCACCCTTGCGTTTTGCTTCCCCTGGAGGCCCCGCCCTCGCTCCGCCCATTCCACCAAGGCCCCGCCCCCTCCCCAGCCCTCCCCGCATTCTCCACCCTCGCCACCGCCCCTTTGTCACCGATGCCCCGCCCACGCAACGCCCCTTTCCACGTGGACACGCCCACCGCACAAGCCCTTTGCACAACCACAAGCTCCCACACCGCCCCGTTCCCCCCATCCTCCACCTTCGACAGTGTCTTTTTTTTCCCCAGGCCACGCCCCGCCTCTTTCCGGGAGGCCACGCCCCGCACCGCCCCTTTATCTGGGATCCCCGCCCCCTTTTCCCGAAGCCCTGCCCCTTTCCCCAAGACCGCGCCCCCCGACCCTTTTCTTCTGAGCCCCAACCCTCGACACTGACCCTTTTTCCCCCAAGGCCCCGCATCTTTCCGCAAGACCACGCCCCCGCACCACCCCTTTCCCCCATCTGACAGCGTCCCTTTTCCCCGAGGCCCCGCCCCTTTCTCAACGGCCACCAGCACCGCGCCTTTTCTCCGATCCCCCACCCTCCACACTGCCCCTTTTTCCCCGAGGCCCCGCCCCTTTTCCCCAATCCTCCACTCTCGCCACTGCCCGTTTTTTCCCGAGGCCACGCCCCCGCCCCGCCCCTTTCCCCCGATCCCCAACCCTCCACACGGCCCGTTTTTCCCGAGGCCCCGCCCCTTTTCCCGGGGCATAGGGGAAAAAGGGGCAGTGTCGAGGGTTGGGGATCGGAAGAAAAGGGGCGGTGCGGGGGGCGTGGTCTTGGGGAAAGGGGCGGGGCCTCGGGAAAAAGGGGCAATGTCAAGGGGTGGGGGACATATGTCCAGAAATTGTTCTAGTAAGAAGTTGGCACTCAAGAGGAAAAAGCAGAAGTATTTTCAACATGAAAACACAGGACAGTGGAATTATTAGGAAATGTTAGGACAGATTACTGCCTACGTAGCTTTATGTGGACTTTACAAAAAGAGCCCCAGCTTGATGGCCTTAGAAGGAAATAGCTGTACTGCTCCATAGTACTGACAAAAGAATGGAAGTTTATGTAGCACCTTACCTATTAGAGAAATCCTATTACAGTAATAGCATTTCATATGGTGACATTTTTGTACATAATCTCAGCCAACCAAGAGTTTAGGACAACTGTATAGGTTTCAAAAAAATCCAATAACATTTCAGTTTTAAGTTAACTGTGTGACGGGTTGGGGCCACAGAGAGCTGCTTGGTGCTGCCACCTGGTGTGCCAAGGCTACTTCTGCCCCTGCTTCCAGGGCTTTTCCAGCTTGGGACGCCCGAATCCTGTCTGTTTTGAGTCAGATTCCACTGATCTGCTGCAAACACAGACCCAGGTCCGAACCAAGTCCACTCACCACTGTAAGGCCCCTGGAAGCGCTCTTGCCTTTGACATCCAGCTGTTCAACTCCAAGGAGGTTCAAGCCCTTAATAAATCTGTTTTAAAGCTTATACAGGGTAAACTCATAAATAGTTCGCCTTCTATTTCAAAGATAGAAAGATATGCACCACTGATCGCTTTCCCGAGGCACTAACTCGTACTTAAGGAAACTTAATAAATAAAAAGTGATTTTAATAAGTACAGAAAATAGGATTTAAGTGAGTTCAATTAGTGACAGACAGAACAAAGCAAGTTACTTAGTAAAATAAAATAAAACACGCACGTCTATGTCTATTCAAAGTTAACACAGATAAAAGCCTCACCGGATTCGGATATTTTCCTTTTTACAGGCTGTAGAATCAGCCTGGGTCCAGCTGAGTCCAGCGGCCTCTCACACCCCCCCTAGTGTCTTTGTCTTTTGTTCAGTTCCCCTCAGGAATGTCCTTGGGGGGGTGGAGAGCCTCTCCCTTTAGCCAGCTGAAGACAAAATGGAAGGGTCTTGCAAGGGCTTTTATAGCCTTTCTTCCTCTCCCTGCGTAGGATCCAGTTGCCCTGGAGTTTTGGGATCACATGGGCAAGTCACCTGCCCATGCGCCCTAACCAGTCTAACCAGTTGCATTCCAGACCCGGCCCCAATGTGGATTGGGGTCTGCAACGTCTTTTGTCTGTCAAGTGCTCCCATTTAACAGGCATTATTTGCTCCAAAGATGATCCCATGCACTTACAAAGGCTATGTACAAAACCAGCAAATATAAAACCAGTCTTCATAACTCCCACTACAACAATGATACATGCATACAAACAGGAGGAGTAAATTCAGTAGGTCATAACTTTCACAGAGATATGTTACATGGCACATGTAGCATAAAACATATTTTAGTTACATATATACATTTATAAGCATCTCCCCATAAAGTTTTATGGGGAACACCGTCACAAACTGATGAGCTTTTTTTTTTAAAAAAAAAAGGTTTACCAAAAGTTACATAAAACTACTATCAGGCATTGGAAATCTAATGTATTAATGTAGCAGGGGTCTTCACATGTTCATTTAATAGTTACTATCAGAAAAAGATAGCATCTGGGTATGTTCTTGGAAAGCATTTCAAATAGGGAAAGAGAATAATTATTAGATCAACTTGCGCAAGCTGCAATTCAACATGCCTCACCAAGTCTCTACAAATATTAAGACAAAACTGCACAACAGTGGCAAGGATGAGCGTATTTTGTGAAAGTTAGATCATAAAGGCTGATCTAAACAGTTTTAATATCTATTCAAATGAATTGGTAGTTTACAGATTAAATTTATTAAAAATAAGCTATCTTGGTATATAAATACTTTTATACTGATAATTGCGTCCACATTTGAAAGCTACACCAATTTTAGCTAAATCAGTTTTTAACTACCAATTTAGTTAAATCAATAAAAACTGTGTCTAGATGAGCCCTAAATTTGCATGCAGTGTGACTCAGTTACAAAAGTCATGAGTCTTAAGATTCTCTTCTGTTTGTTCAAGTTACACTATCCACTTCTGCTACGTTCTTCCAATACGTTAATAGTAGTGTCTAAAAATATGCAATTAACCAACAAAATCTCAACCTCAAGATGTTTTAAACTTAGAAGTAGCAAATAAAACACTTGATGTTTACAACATCTACAGGGATTTGTTCCCACTTCCTATTGGTCCTAAATTAGGATGTAACATTATGTTCTCCCACCACCATCTTTCAGTATTTTTTTTTCTTTTTGGCCATATGTATGAAGTATACCCTGAACCTTGGGAAATAATTTTTAAAAATTTTCAAAAATGCTTTCCCAGCCACACAAAATGTAAGGGTCATGCAGAAATACAGGTAGTATGTTTTATTACACCCCTAGACACCATTGCAGCTCTCATTCAAATATGGCCACTACTGCTTCCTGTGTAGAAAAAAATAAGAGGTCATCTTGCACATGTAGTTGTACCTTTGATATTGTACATGTGTTTTCAGTTACGCTGCTACATGAAAATCCTACTCTGTGAAAAACTCAGTGTGCAAACTCTGTTTAAAAGTTTCAGGATAACTTGGGAATAGCAGTTTTGCCTATCATGACCACTGAAAACTCATGAATCAGGCCCCACAAATCACAAGCTTTTAAAGACCAATACATGTTTTGTATTATTTGCCTTCTGCTGTTCAATCATTTAGCATACAACTGAGTCACATTTTCAAGCTCTTCCCTGCAACTATGAGAGCTAGACACATTAGAGGGAGAATCAAATCATTAGAGAATGTTTAGAAACAGATGATACAAACAGTTGGAAGCGTCAGTTATCGGTCATTGGGGGTAGCAGGCAGAGTATGGGGGGATGTAAGTATTTTGGGGTTGGACAGCACACATAATACATACAGGCTGCAGTGTCCCCAATGGAAGGGTAAGCGGTGGGCGGGATCAGGGTACAGTTGGTAGGCGGTGAGGGTCTATCGCTCATATAGGGAGTACAGGCAGTCATAGGTATAGGTAAGTGGGCTGGGGAATGAGAATGGGGCGACCCTCACGTGGTGGGATTCGGTTAGGGTGGGTGGGTTCAGAGCTCAGGGGATGGGGTTCGGGGGGGAGGGGGGTTAGTAGGTCCCTTCCCCCTTGCCGGTTTCCCCGGCTCACTCTTGGTATTGGCGGTGGCCGGTTACGTGCTCCGTGTAAATGTCACGGGACCAACGGATAGCGTCCGAGACCATTAGGTGTCTCATGAGCCGCGCGTAGTGGCGGCCCACCCCACATGTCCTCAGCACGCGTTCGTTGCACGGGTCCCACGCACCCAGGGCCCCGACGAGTAAGGCGTCGGTGTGCACCTCGTAGCCCTTTGCCCGCAGGGTGTCGGCCAGGGGGGCGTACTTTTCGAGCTTGCGGGCTCGGGCTGCGTGGAGGGCCGGGGTCCTGTTCTCGAACGGGATCGTTACGTCGACCAGGATGATCTTTTTCCCGATCTCGTCCGTGATGACAATGTCCGGGCGCAGCTGGCTGTCGGCTTGACATTTGATCTTAGCCAAGAGATCTTATCTTAGCCACAAGGCCCGAGAAGCGAGGCGACGTCGCCCCCGACTTGATCTTAGCCAAAAGGCCCGAGAAGCGAGGCGACGTCGCCCCCGTCCTCCCCCCGTCCCATCAGAGGGAGGTCTGTACTTGATCTTAGCCAAAAGGCCGAGAAGCCAGGCAACGTTTGTTGCCCCTGACTTGATCTTAGCCAAAAGGCCGAGAAGCGAGAGGCGACGTCGCCCCCGTCCCATCAGAGGGAGGTCTGTACTTGATCTTAGCCAAAAGGCCGAGAAGCCAGGCAACGTTTGAGGCGACGTCGCCCCCGTCCCATCAGAGGGGGGTCTGTACTTGATCTTGGCCACAAGGCCGAGAAGCGAGGCGACATCACCCCCGTCCCATCAGCCGCTCAGGTAGTGGCAGTCGGGGAATGAGATGGGGGTTACCGGGCAGCAGTGGCGCGCTGGCTCTGTATGCGGCTCGGTTAGTGAGAGAGTAACCTAGAAATTGAACGCTAACAGAGAACAAGGTATTTTTCTTCTTTTTCGCACTTACATATTCTCCCCACAGGGAGGTGCACCATGCCCAGAAATACTGCAATACTGGGCTGATGCGTGGAGTGGATGGAGCAAGCTCCTAATCCAACTCCCTGTTCCAAAAATCCATTTAATATAAAGTTCTCAGATAGAGAACATATCAGATATTAAACTGATAAGAACAGATACTACGCTTGATCTTAGCTCATAGAGCCGAGAAGCGATACTGAACCCTGAAATTCCGCGCTAGCCTCCCGCTCCCACTGCTTCCAATGTCACCGGGAGCTGCTTTGAGCCCTTCCTAGCAAAGTGCCAGTCACTGTCCGGAGTGACTCCGATTCAGTCGCTCACAGCGCGAACGCTCCACACCGAGTTCTGCTCACACCCAGGGAATTCTCCCCGCCCGGCTCCTCCGGCTCCTCTCCCAGGGATCCCCGCTGCCGCCAGACGCTGCTGCTCTGCATAGCCCCGCCCACTGACGTGAGACGCCTTTCGGCGCTGTCAACTCCTCCGTGCAGCTGAGGCTGTTTGTGCGCCGCGCTCTGCCCGAGTCCCGCAGGGGCCGGGCTGTGGCCTGAGGGGAGTTTCCAGCGGGCGGGAGCGACGAAATGTCCCGTCCCTAATGTGGGGGGGGCGGGGGGGGGGCACCAGCGCCCGCAGCAGCCCCCTGCGAGCCCCCACCCTTGCGCTTTGCTTCCCCTGGAGGCCCCGCCCTCGCTCCGCCCATTCCACCAAGGCCCCGCCCCCTCCCCAGCCCTCCCCGCATTCTCCACCCTCGCCACCGCCCCTTTGTCACCGATGCCCCGCCCAAGCAACGCCCCTTTCCACGTGGACACGCCCACCGCACCAGCCCTTTCCACAACGACAAGCTCCCACACCGCCCCGTTCCCCCCATCCTCCACCTTCGACAGTGTCTTTTTTTTCCCCAGGCCACGCCCCGCCTCTTTCCGGGAGGCCACGCCCCGCACCGCCCCTTTATCTGTGATCCCCGCCCCCTTTTCCCGAAGCCCTGCCCCTTTCCCCAAGACCGCGCCCCCCGCCCCTTTTCTTCTGAGCCCCAACCCTCGACACTGACCCTTTTTCCCCCAAGGCCCCGCATCTTTCCGCAAGACCACGCCCCCGCACCACCCCTTTCCCCCATCTGACAGCGTCCCTTTTCCCCGAGGCCCCGCCCCTTTCTCAACGGCCACCAGCACCGCGCCTTTTCTCCGATCCCCCACCCTCCACACTGCCCCTTTTTCCCCGAGGCCCCGCCCCTTTTCCCCAATCCTCCACTCTCGCCACTGCCCGTTTTTTCCCGAGGCCACGCCCCGCCCCGCCCCTTTCCCCCGATCCCCAACCCTCCACACGGCCCGTTTTTCCCGAGGCCCCGCCCCTTTTCCCGGGGCCTAGGGGAAAAAGGGGCAGTGTCGAGGGTTGGGGATCGGAAGAAAAGGGGCGGTGCGGGGGGCGTGGTCTTGGGGAAAGGGGCGGGGCCTCGGGAAAAAGGGGCAATGTCAAGGGGTGGGGGACATATGTCCAGAAATTGTTCTAGTAAGAAGTTGGCACTCAAGAGGAAAAAGCAGAAGTATTTTCAACATGAAAACACAGGACAGTGGAATTATTAGGAAATGTTAGGAAAGATTACTGCCTATGTAGCTTTATGTGGACTTTACAAAAAGAGCCACAGCTTGATGGCCTTAGAAGGAAATAGCTATACTGCTCCATAGTACTGACAAAAGAATGGAAGTTTATGTAGCACCTTACCTATTAGAGAAATACTATTACAGTAATAGCATTTCATATGGTGAAATTTTTGTACATAATCTCAGCCAACCAAGAGTTTAGGACAACTGTATAGGTTTAAAAAAAAATCAAAACAATAAAATTTCAGTTTTAAGTTAACTGTGTGACGGGTTGGGACCACAGAGACCTGCCCGGTGCTGCCACCTGGTGTGCCAAGGCTACTTCTGCCCCTGCTTCCAGGGCTTTTCCAGCTTGGGACGCCCGAATCCTGTCTGTTTTGAGTCAGATTCCACTGATCTGCTGCAAACACAGACCCAGGTCCGAACCAAGTCCACTCACCACTGTAAGGCCCCTGGAAGCGCTCTTGCCTTTGACACCCAGCTGCTCAACTCCAAGGAGGTTCAAACCCTTAATAAATCCGTTTACAGGGTAAACTCATAAATAGTTCGCCTTCTATTTCACTGATCGCTTTCCCGGGGTACTAACTGTGGCGCGCTGGCTCTGCGTGCGGCTCTGTTAGCAAGAGAGTAACCTAGAAACTGAACGCTAACAGAGAACCAGGCATTTTTCTTCTTTTTTGCACTTGCATATTCTCCCCAGAGGGAGGTGCACCATGCCCAGAAGTACTGCAATACCGGGCTGATGCGTGGAGTGGATGGAGCAAGCTCCTAGTCCAACTCCCTGCTCCAAAAATCCATTTAATATACAGTTCTCAGATAGAGAACATATCAGATATTAAACTGATAAGAACAGATTTAAAATTTTATTAGAGGATATTTAAAGATAAACGATACAATCAATTTGAAGCGTCAGTTGTTGGTCATTGGGGGTGACATACAGAGTATAGGGGGATGCGAGTATTTTGGGGTTGGGCAGCACACATAACACATACGGACTGTGATGTCCCCAATGGGGGGGTAGGCGGTGGGTGGGATCAGGATACAGTTGATATGCAGTGAGGGTCTATCGCTGATGGGATGGCCCTCACGTGATGGGGTTCGGTTTGGTTGGGTGGGTTCGTGATTCAGTGTATAGGGTCAAATGTTGGGGGGGGGGGGGAAGGATCCCTCCCCCCTTGTGGGTGGGCGGGGTCTCCCCGGCTCACTCCTGGTATTGGCGGTGGCCGGTTATGTGTTCCGTGTATATGTCCCGGGACCAGCGGATAGTGTCTGAGACCATTAGGCGTCTCATGAGTCGCGCGTACTGACGGCCCACCCCACAGGTCCGCAGCATGTTTTCGTTACATGGGTCCCATGCACCCAGGGCCCCGATGAGCAAGGCGTCGGTGTGCACCACGTAGCCCTTTGTCCGCAGGGTGTCGGCCAGGGGGGCGTACTTTTCGAGCTTGCGGGCTCGGGCTGCGCGGAAGGCCGGGGTCCTGTTCTCGAACGGGATCGTTACGTCGACCAGGACGATCTTTTTCCCGACCTCGTCCGTGATGACGATGTCCGGGCGCAGCTGGCTGTCGGTGCCGGGGATGGCGCGGTTGACGGCGACCTGCCCCAGGCGTGGGTCGATGGCCTTTACTAGGCGGTCTTGGACGGCGTTGTGGCGCAGTTGCCAGGCTCTGGCGTGGGGCTTGCAGCTGCATAGGACGTGGGGCAGGGTTTCGGCGGCGTAACCGCACTTCCTGCAGCGCTTGTCCCGGTTCCCGTGGTGGACGGCTCCGTTGAGGGGGACGCAATTCAACCGGGCGCGGTGTATGAACCGCCAGTCGGCGAACCGGGTGAAGCTGCCCGTGGGGAGGAAGTGGTTGCTCGAGTCCCACTTGCTGGTCACCTCGAAGCCCTTACCCTGGTCCGGCTTCTTCTTCAGGGTGTCCACGTAGAGTGCGTGGGTAGCGGCCTTCAGGGTTCTCTCCAGTACGCCCCTGGCTCCGGGGGTGATGGTGGTGTTGTCCTCTGACTCGATCCGCGGCACCAGGACTCCCAGCTCCCGTCGTTCCTCGTTCCATACCCAGCGGCACCCCGTCCGCTTCCCCAGTCGGCGGGTGGCATTGCGGGCGCGGGACCACAGCGAGGCGATGTCGCCCCCGCTCCGGGCAAACTCGCCGTCCAGGGAGCCGCTCAGGAAGGTGGCCACGTCCCGGCCGGAGGGGGGTCTGCCGATTCGTTTCCCGACGACTGCGTGCAGGGCGGTCGTCGCGACGTTCTTCACCTTGGTGTCTGGGCATGTCAGAAGGCGGAAGGCGTGCGTGATGATCGCGGTGTCGCACAGGTCCCCCATGCGGGGGACGTTGGCGCCACCGTGCCTGTGTGCGATGTAGATGATCTCGTTGCTGGCTCTCTGGGGCAAGGACAGCCAGCTCTTGACCAACTTCCGGATGGTGTTGTCCGCCTTGTTGAGGGGCACCTTTGCCACGGCGGATATGTATGAAGTATACCCTGAACCTTGGGAAATAATTTTTAAAAATTTTCAAAAATGCTTTCCCAGCCACACAAAATGTAAGGGTCATGCAGAAATACAGGTAGTATGTTTTATTACACCCCTAGACACCATTGCAGCTCTCATTCAAATATGGCCACTACTGCTTCCTGTGTAGAAAAAAATAAGAGGTCATCTTGCACATGTAGTTGTACCTTTGATATTGTACATGTGTTTTCAGTTACGCTGCTACATGAAAATCCTACTCTGTGAAAAACTCAGTGTGCAAACTCTGTTTAAAAGTTTCAGGATAACTTGGGAATAGCAGTTTTGCCTATCATGACCACTGACAACTCATGAATCAGGCCCCACAAATCACAAGCTTTTAAAGACCAATACATGTTTTGTATTATTTGCCTTCTGCTGTTCAATCATTTAGCATACAACTGAGTCACATTTTCAAGCTCTTCCCTGCAACTATGAGAGCTAGATCTTAGCCAAGAGATTTTATCTTAGCCACATGGCCGAGAAGCAAGGCGCCGTCGCCCCCGACTTGATCTTAGCCAAAAGGCCCGAGAAGCGAGGCGACGTCGCCCCCGTCCCATCAGAGGGAGGTCTGTACTTGATCTTAGCCACAAGGCCGAGAAGCGAGGCGACGTCGCCCCCGTCCCATCAGAGGGAGGTCTGTACTTGATCTTAGCCACAAGGCCGAGAAGCGAGGCGACGTCGCCCCCGTCCCATCAGAGGGAGGTCTGTACTTGATCTTAGCCAAAAGGCCGAGAAGCCAGGCAACGTTTGTTGCCCCTGACTTGATCTTCGCCAAAAGGCCGAGAAGCGAGGCGACGTCGACCCATCCCGTCAGAGGGAGGTCTGTACTTGATCTTAGCCACAAGGCCGAGAAGCCAGGCAACGTTTGTTGCCCCTGACTTGATCTTCGCCAAAAGGCCCGAGAAGCGAGGCGACGTCGCCCCCGTCCCATCAGAGGGAGGTCTGTACTTGATCTTAGCCAAAAGGCCGAGAAGCGAGGTGACGTCGCCCCCGTCCCATCAGCCGCTCAGATAGTGGCAGTCGGGGAATGAGACGGGGGTTACCGGGCAGCAGTGGCGCGCTGGCTCTGTGTGCAGCTCGGTTACTGAGAGAGTAACCTAGAAACTGAACGCTAATAGAGAACCAGGTATTTTTCTTCTTTTTTGCACTTGCATATTCTCCCCAGAGGGAGGTGCACCATGCCCAGAAGTACTGCAATACCGGGCTGATGCGTGGAGTGGATGGAGCAAGCTCCTAATCCAACTCCCTGTTCCAAAAATCCATTTAATATACAGTTCTCAGATAGAGAACATATCAGATATTAAACTGATAAGAACAGATACTACGCTTGATCTTAGCTCATAGAGCCGAGAAGCGATACTGAACCCTGAAATTCCGCGCTAGCCTCCCGCTCCCACTGCTTCCAATGTCACCGGGAGCTGCTTTGAGCCCTTCCTAGCAAAGTGCCAGTCACTGTCCGGAGTGACTCCGATTCAGTCGCTCACAGCGCGAACGCTCCACACCGAGTTCTGCTCACACCCAGGGAATTCTCCCCGCCCGGCTCCTCCGGCTCCTCTCCCAGGGATCCCCGCTGCCGCCAGACGCTGCTGCTCTGCATAGCCCCGCCCACTGACGTGGGACGCCTTTCGGCGCTGTCAACTCCTCCGTGCAGCAGAGGCTGTTTGTGCGCCGCGCTCTGCCCGAGTCCCGCAGGGGCCGGGCTGTGGCCTCAGGGGAGTTTCCAGCGGGCGGGAGCGACGAAATGTCCCGTCCCTAATGTGGGGGGGGGGGGGCACCAGCGCCCGCAGCAGCCCCCTGCGAGCCCCCACCCTTGCGCTTTGCTTCCCCTGGAGGCCCCGCCCTCGCTCCGCCCATTCCACCAAGGCCCCGCCCCCTCCCCAGCCCTCCCCGCATTCTCCACCCTCGCCACCGCCCCTTTGTCACCGATGCCCCGCCCACGCAACGCCCCTTTCCACGTGGCCACGCCCACCGCACCAGCCCTTTCCACAACCACAAGCTCCCACACCGCCCCGTTCCCCCCATCCCCCACCTTGGGGACAGTGTCTTTTTTTTCCCCAGGCCACGCCCCGCCTCTTTCCGGGAGGCCACGCCCCGCACCGCCCCTTTATCTGGGATCCCCGCCCCCTTTTCCCGAAGCCCTGCCCCTTTCCCCAAGACCGCGCCCCCCGCCCCTTTTCTTCTGAGCCCCAACCCTCGACACTGACCCTTTTTCCCCCAAGGCCCCGCATCTTTCCGCAAGACCACGCCCCCGCACCACCCCTTTCCCCCATCTGACAGCGTCCCTTTTCCCCGAGGCCCCGCCCCTTTCTTAACGGCCACCAGCACCGCGCCTCTTCTCCGATCCCCCACCCTCCACACTGCCCCTTTTTCCCCGAGGCCCCGCCCCTTTTCCCCAATCCTCCACTCTCGCCACTGCCCGTTTTTTCCCGAGGCCACGCCCCCGCCCCGCCCCTTTCCCCCGACCCCCAACCCTCCACACGGCCCCTTTTTCCCGACGCCCCGCCCCTTTTCCCGGGGCCTAGGGGAAAAAGGGGCAGTGTCGAGGGTTGGGGATCGGAAGAAAAGGGGCGGTGCGGGGGGCGTGGTCTTGGGGAAAGGGGCGGGGCCTCGGGAAAAAGGGGCAATGTCAAGGGGTGGGGGACATATGTCCAGAAATTGTTCTAGTAAGAAGTTGGCACTCAAGAGGAAAAAGCAGAAGTATTTTCAACATGAAAACACAGGACAGTGGAATTATTAGGAAATGTTAGGACAGATTACTGCCTATGTAGCTTTATGTGGACTTTACAAAAAGAGCCACAGCTTGATGGCCTTAGAAGGAAATAGCTGTACTGCTCCATAGTACTGACAAAAGAATGGAAGTTTATGTAGCACCTTACCTATTGGAGAAATACTATTACAGTAATAGCATTTCATATGGTGACATTTTTGTACATAATCTCAGCCAACCAAGAGTTTAGGACAACTGTATAGGTTTAAAAAAAAAATCAAAACAATAAAATTTCAGTTTTAAGTTAACTGTGTGACGGGTTGGGATCACAGAGACCTGCTTGGTGCTGCCACCTGGTGTGCCAAGGCTACTTCTGCCCCTGCTTCCAGGGCTTTTCCAGCTTGGGACGCCCGAATCCTGTCTGTTTTGAGCCAGATTCCACTGATCTGCTGCAAACACAGACCCAGGTCCGAACCAAGTCCACTCACCACTGTAAGGCCCCTGGAAGCGCTCTTGCCTTTGACACCCAGCTGCTCAACTCCAAGGAGGTTCAAACCCTTAATAAATCCGTTTTACCCTGTATAAAGCTTATACAGGGTAAACTCATAAATAGTTCGCCTTCTATTTCAAAGATAGAAAGATGTGCACCACTGATCGCTTTCCCGAGGCACTAACTCGTACTTAAGGAAACTTAATAAATAAAAAGTGATTTTAATAAGTACAGAAAATAGGATTTAAGTGAGTTCAATTAGTGACAGACAGAACAAAGCAAGTTACTTAGTAAAATAAAATAAAACACGCACGTCTATGTCTATTCAAAGTTAACACAGATAAAAGCCTCACCGGATTCGGATATTTTCCTTTTTACAGGCTGTAGAATCAGCCTGGGTCCAGCTGAGTCCAGCGGCCTCTCACACCCCCCTAGTGTCTTTGTCCTTTGTTCAGTTCCCCTCAGGAATGTCCTTGGGGGGGTGGAGAGCCTCTCCCTTTAGCCAGCTGAAGACAAAAATGGAAGGGTCTTGCAAGGGCTTTTATAGCCTTTCTTCCTCTCCCTGCGTAGGATCCAGTTGCCCTGGAGTTTTGGGATCACATGGGCAAGTCACCTGCCCATGCGCCCTAACCAGTCTAACCAGTTGCATTCCAGACCCGGCCCCAATGTGGATTGGGGTCTGCAACGTCTTTTGTCTGTCAAGTGCTCCCATTTAACAGGCATTCTTTGCTCCAAAGATGATCCCATGCACTTACAAAGGCTATGTACACAACCAGCAAATATAAAACCAATCTTCATAACTCCAACTACAACAATGATACATGCATACAAACAGGAGGAGTAAATTCAGTAGAGATATGTTACATGGCACATGTAGCATAAAACATATTTTAGTTACATATATACATTTATAAGCATCTCCCCATAAAGTTTTATGGGGAACACCGTCACAAACTGATGAGCTTTTTTTAAAAAAAAAAGGTTTACCAAAAGTTACATAAAACTACTATCAGGCATTGGAAATCTAATGTATTAATGTAGCAGGGGTCTTCACATGTTCATTTAATAGTTACTATCAGAAAAAGATAGCATCTGGGTATGTTCTTGGAAAGCATTTCAAATAGGGAAAGAGAGAATAATTATTAGATCAACTTGCGCAAGCTGCAATTCAACATGCCTCACCAAGTCTCTACAAATATTAAGACAAAACTGCACAACAGTGGCAAGGATGAGCGTATTTTGTGAAAGTTAGATCATAAAGGCTGGTCTAAACAGTGTTAATATCTATTCAAATGAATTGGTAGTTTACAGATTAAATTTATTAAAAATAAGCTATCTTGGTATAAATACTTTTATACTGATAATTGCGTCCACATTTGAAAGCTACACCAATTTTAGCTAAATCAGTTTTTAACTACCAATTTAGTTAAATCAATAAAAACTGTGTCTAGATGAGCCCTAAATTTGCATGCAGTGTGACTCAGTTACAAAAGTCATGAGTCTTAAGATTCTCTTCTGTTTGTTCAAGTTACACTATCCACTTCTGCTACGTTCTTCCAATACGTTAATAGTAGTGTCTAAAAATATGCAATTAACCAACAAAATCTCAACCTCAAGATGTTTTAAACTTAAAAGTAGCAAATAAAACACTTGATGTTTACAACATCTACAGGGATTTGTTCCCACTTCCTATTGGTCCTAAATTAGGATGTAACATTATGTTCTCCCACCACCATCTTTCAGTATTTTTTTTTTTCTTTTTGGCCATATGTATGAAGTATACCCTGAACCTTGGGAAATAATTTTTAAACATTTTCAAAAATGCTTTCCCAGCCACACAAAATGTAAGGGTCATGCAGAAATACAGGTAGTATGTTTTATTACACCCCTAGACACCATTGCAGCTCTCATTCAAATATGGCCACTACTGCTTCCTGTGTAGAAAAAAATAAGAGGTCATCTTGCACATGTAGTTGTACCTTTGATATTGTACATGTGTTTTCAGTTACGCTGCTACATGAAAATCCTACTCTGTGAAAAACTCAGTGTGCAAACTCTGTTTAAAAGTTTCAGGATAACTTGGGAATAGCAGTTTTGCCTATCATGACCACTGACAACTCATGAATCAGGCCCCACAAATCACAAGCTTTTAAAGACCAATACATGTTTTGTATTATTTGCCTTCTGCTGTTCAATCATTTAGCATACAACTGAGTCACATTTTCAAGCTCTTCCCTGCAACTATGAGAGCTAGACACATTAGAGGGAGAATCTTAGCCAAGAGATCTTATCTTAGCCACATGGCCGAGAAGCGAGGCGCCGTCGCCCCCGACTTGATCTTAGCCAAAAGGCCGAGAAGCCAGGCATGACTTGATCTTAGCCACAAGGCCGAAAAGCGAGGCGACATCGCCCCCGTCCCATCAGCCGCTCAGGTAGTGGCAGTCGGCTCTGTGTGCAGCTCGGTTAGCGAGAGAGTAACCTAGAAACTGAACGCTAACAGAGAACCAGGCATTTTTTTTCTTTTTTGCACTTGCATATTCTCCCCAGAGGGAGGTGCACCATGCCCAGAAGTACTGCAATACTGGGCTGATGCGTGGAGTGGATGGAGCAAGCTCCTAGTCCAACTCCCTGTTCCAAAAATCCATTTAATATACAGTTCTCAGATAGAGAACATATCAGATATTAAACTGATAAGAACAGATACTACACTTGGTCTGGGCTATACAGCCGAGAAGCGATACTGAACCCTGAAATTCCGCGCTAGCCTCCCGCTCCCACTGCTTCCAATGTCACCGGGAGCTGCTTTGATCCCTTCCTAGCAAAGTGCCAGTCACTGTCCGGAGTGACTCCGATTCAGTCGCTCACAGCGCGAACGCTCCACACCGAGTTCTGCTCACACCCAGGGAATTCTCCCCGCCCGGCTCCTCCGGCTCCTCTCCCAGGGATCCCCGCTGCCGCCAGACGCTGCTGCTCTGCATAGCCCCGCCCACTGACGTGAGACGCCTTTCGGCGCTGTCAACTACTCCGTGCAGCTGAGGCTGTTTGTGCGCCGCGCTCTGCCCGAGTCCCGCAGGGGCCGGGCTGTGGCCTGAGGGGAGTTTCCAGCGGGCGGGAGCGACGAAATGTCCCGTCCCTAATGTGGGGGGGGGGGGGCACCAGCGCCCGCAGCAGCCCCCTGCGAGCCCCCACCCTTGCGCTTTGCTTCCCCTGGAGGCCCCGCCCTCGCTCCGCCCATTCCACCAAGGCCCCGCCCCCTTCCCAGCCCTCCCCGCATTCTCCTCCCTCGCCACCGCCCCTTTGTCACCGATGCCCCGCCCACGCAACGCCCCTTTCCACGTGGACACGCCCACCGCACAAGCCCTTTGAACAACCACAACCTCCCACACCGCCCCGTTCCCCCCATCCTCCACCTTCGACAGTGTCTTTTTTTTTCCCCGAGGCCCCGCACCGCCCCTGTCCCCAAGGCCACTCCCCGCACCGCCCCTTTTCCCGTTCCTCCGCTCTCGCTACTGCCCGTTTTCCCGTGAGGCCACGCCCCCTCACCGGCCCTTTCCCCTAGGCCACGCCCCCTCACCGCCCCTTTTCCTCCGGTTCCCAACCCTTGACACTGCTCCTTTCCCCCCGAGGAACCGCCCCTTTCCCCAAGACCACGCCCCGCACCGCCCCTCTTCTCCGATCCCCCACCCTCGACACTGCCCCTTTTCCCCCGAGACTCCGCCCCTTTCCCAAAGGCCACGCCCCCGCACCGCCCCTTTTCTCCTATCCCGCGCCCTCGACACTACCCCTTTTCCCGACCCACCCCCACTGTCGACACCGCCCTTTTCCCCCCGTGGCTCTGCCCTCGCATCGCCTCTTCCCCCAAATCCCCTACCCTGCTTTGCCACTTCTCCAAGACCCCGCCGTGGCACGGACCATTTCCCACCGCCCCTTTTTCTGATCCCACACCCTCGACACTGTCCCTTTTTCTCCGAGTCCCGACCCCCACACTGCCCCTTCCCTCTAATCCCCACCCCTGCCCTGCCCCTTCCTCGGAGTCCCCGCCCTTGCACTTCCCCTTCTCCCCAAGACCTGGCCCCTGCACCAGCCCTTCTCCTGGCAGCCTTGCCCCTGCCCCCCTTCTTCCTCCAAGGTCCCACCCTCGCTCTGCCCCTTCACCTGAGGCCCCGCCCCTGCACCACCCAGCGACCCAGGAACAGGCCAGACTGGAGAGGCGGAGGCAGAAACGTCCTTAAGAAAAAGAATCCGGTCCCAGCCTCCTGTCCTGCCCCAGACTTCCAAGGCGCCCTCGGGCACATCACTCCGTCTCTCTGGGCCTCAGTTCTCCCGTCTGGGAAATGGGGCTGGCTGCGCTTCCCACCCTCGCACGTGCCTTGGGGGAGAACTACCCTGTGGGTTAGGAAGATGCTCGGATCCTGTGGTAATGGGGGAGGGGCGGGCACAGGGGGAGTGTATTAGCCCCATCGTTTAGTAGATGGAGTCAGTTTGGAAACAAAATATTTCCCTGAAGTCATTCCCACACCTGTATCCAGCCATACCCTTGGGAAATATGTAACAGACCAGCACATCTTTTCCCGGTGTAGCCAGCCCCCCACCTGGCACCAGCCCCCAGTTGTGCCCCCTTCCTGCCACTGTGGCCCCATCTCACCCCCTGACCCTGGCTGGGCACCCCTGGGCCCCTCCTAGCAGGGGGCTGTCCAGGAGGGTGCAGGGGGAGTGTCTCCTTGCAGCCATGAGGGGGTGTCTGGTGGGTTCTGCCACCTCTACCAGAGACCCCCAAGAAACCCACTAGCTTCCTCCGCATGTGGGGAGGGCCTTCTACTTTCTGACTTGGGCTGGGGGGGGGTGACATTTCCGTGATGTCAGAGCCCCGGGGGGGGGGGGGGGAAGGGGTTCAAATCATGACTCAGAAGTGGCAGGGCAACCTCCCCCACACACCCCAACCCTGCTCAGATTCCGCTAGGGGGCTGGGCTGGGATCTCTAGGGAGGGAGACACATTAATAAACAGCTGCCACTATGGAACCCAGGAGTCCTGGCTCCCAGTCGCCCAGCTCTAACCTCTAGACCCCATTCCGCTCCCAGAGCCAGGAATAGAACTCAGGGGTCCTGGCGCCCAGCCCCCTCCCCGCTCTGACCACTAGACCCCACTCCCCTCCCAGGGTGGTGCAGGGGTAACTGTGTCTGTGTCCCAGCTCTGCTAAGGGCCTTGACTGATTTTCCCGAAGTGCTTCCTTCCGAATCCATCACATCTGGCCCCCCCACACACACACACACCCAACACTGCCCACGGGGCACCAGCACTGTGCCAGGTCGTGATGGGAAATCATCCAAGCTGACCCTACAGAGATGTGTGTCCCCCTGCTGGCGGGGCTGAGCCCTGCTCCCTGTGTGTGTTACACCGTGTGTGTATCAGTGTCAGTGTGTTGCTGGGCTAACTGGTAGGAAATGGTTTTGCAGGACTTTATATCCTGCAGCAGGTCACACACACACACACACACACACACACACACACAAACAAACAAACACACCACAGCTACCACACATACCTCCACAACTCCACACAGCCAGCCAGTCACACACGCTGACGCACAAGGGGACTCACACAATCCCAAGAACACCTACAGACACTCACACACGACACACCCGGGGCACACTCTACCCCCCCCCCCCCCAAGAGAGGGACAATCACCCACCCAGCCACACTCACCCCGCCACAGACACCAGGATATTCACAATTGTGCTCAGAGACACAACCGCACACAGCTCACTCCCACTGCTGCCAACACAAGGACCTCCTGCCCCACACAGCATGTGCCAAGGTCTGTGGAACTCACTGCCACTGGACAGCTGCCAATGGCAATGGACCTTTCCAGGAGACCAATCGACACAGCCGTGGCGACAGAGGGGGATGGGCTCCCACGGTCTGACCCGGCTAGAGGGGCCCATGGGTCTGATGTAGAGGGGTCTTTCCAGCAGGGGGCAGCGTGACCTCCACACAAACCCGCCGGAAGCGCCTTTCTGAGCGGGTCTCCCAGGCCAGCCCCCACCCCGCCCCTGGTTGAGTAACGAGGGGGCGGCGCCCAGGACTCTGGTCTGTGTCGCAACCCGGCCCTGCCCCCCTCGCTCCCACACGCTGGCAGGTTGGGTAACTGCGGAGGGATTGCACAAGAGAGAGTCAGAGCCAGGGAGAGAACCCAGGAGTCCTGGCTTGCCCCTCCCCCCCCCTAACCAGTAGACCCCACTCCCCTCCCAGGGCCGGTGATAGAACCCAGGAGTCCTGACTACCAGCCCCCCCCCATAACCACTAGACCCCACTCCCCTTTTAGATTTTAGGCTCACTGCCTCTTCTATCCACCTACCCCACCCTCTTCCATCTGGCCATCCCTTTGCTGCAGGTTTTTGGGGTGTCACCTGTGCTGTGCACCCCGCCCCCCTCTGCAGTGCAGCCCAAGTCCTTCCCTCCCCCCAACCACATATCCAGTCCCCCCGGTGCTGGATCATCGGCTCCACCCCCCCCCCCGCCCCCCGCAGGGGCGCGCTGTGCGGCGTGGCTGGGGATTGTGCAACAGCTCAGCACCAGGCAACGCAGAACGGAAACCACAGTCCCTGCCCCGCCCCGCCCGAGCTGCCCTCCAGGTGCATCGGTGCCCAGCCCCCCACACCTGCACCCTCCTGTGCCACAGGGGGCGAGCTGACGGGCAAAGGGTCAGGCCAGCCAGCCCTTGTAGGATGAGGGAATCGCCACCGGGGTCGACGGTATGGGGGCTGTGACACATGGAGAAGTGGTTGTCGCTGCAGCCGGCGGAGGGCAGCAGAGCGTGCACACACACAAACACACACACGATTGCAAACACACACAAACACATGCATGAATCCAGCCACACACACACATTAGTACGAACATACACAAACACCCGCACAAATCCAGCCACACACCCGCTAACAGATGCAAACACATGCACAAATCCAGCCACACGAATACACACACCTGTACAGCCACACACACAACCTCCCTCCCCCCCCAGCTACACAAACACTTGCTCACACAACCCCTGCAGAACCGGAGACATACACAAACACGTGCACAAATCCGTACACACACACACACCCCATCCCCCTCCTATACACACACCTTAGGTCACTGCGACACTTAGCACTTCAATTGAATGGGGTGCCCAGTACCGTGTCTATTCTCTGCCCCCCAGGCCCGTAGGGAGCGGATTGGGGGCGTGGCCGGGCTGCCCTGTGCTGTGGCTATTCCCTGCCCCCAGGGCTCATAGGGGGCGGATTGGGGGCCGAGGGGGCACGATCCAATGCCAGCCATGGGGGGGGGGGGGTTTAGAGGTGGGGAGTGGGCTGTGGTTTCTGCACCACCCGGTTCCGGGCACAGGCTCCTTCGAGGATTTGCATTTCTTGGTAGTTTTCACCCCATCACCACTTCCTGCCCCGGCCCCTCCTGCTGTGCGAGATGGTTAAGCGGGGGATGGGAAGAACCCAGGAGTCCTGACTCCCAGCTCCAGCTGTGCTAACGTACCAGACCCCACTCTAACCCCCGAGCTGGGAATGGAACCCAGGTGTTCTGACGCCCAGCCTCCCTTCCTCTAACCACTAGACCCCACTGCCGTCCTTTTTGGGAGCCAGGATGCCCGGGTTCTATCCCGGCTCTGGGAGGGGAGTGGGGGCTACTGGGTTAGAGCAGGAGAAGCCAGGACTCCTGGGTTCTATTCTCAGTGCTATTGCTGTGTGATACTGGGCCTGTTTCTCCTCCCACTTTTTGGATATGGAGACTGTAAACTCTTTGAGGCAGGGCCTTTCTCTCGCTGTGTCTGGGCAGTGCCAGGCCCCACAGGGCCCTGATCTCAGCTGGGGCAGGGACTGTCCCTGTGTCTGGGCAGCCCCCTGCACAACGGGGGCCTTGATTCTCCCTGGTCTCTTGAGGTGCTGCTGTCGTACAGATCAATAGTCCAGAAGACTAAAAGGTGTGGCACCGCCATTGCTGTGCAAGGGCTAAATGTGATTCTTAGCCCTGTGACCCCCCGTGCACCCTTCCCCCCCCCAGCTCCCCGATTCTCCTCCCTGAGCCCCTTGTGCTGCTGCCCTCGTCAACAGCAGCGCAGAAAGACACCCGGCCCTAGCGCCAAAAGAAGAAGAAGACGAAAAAAAGAGCTTTGCAAAAATCGGTCACACCAATAGGAAACCAGCCCCGGCGGTTAGTGACTTCACTTCCCAAAATTAGACGCACACACACACATACACACACACACACACACACAGAGCCCCGCTCATCCGGCCCCCTTTGCCAATGCACCACCTCGCCTCGTCCATGGAGGTCTAAGCGGTGAGCTCCGTGCGGGAGCAGCGATGGACGGCACCATCAAGGTAGGTTCTGGAGATGCTCCTCCAAGTGCGGTGTCTTGTCTCCAGCTGGGGCTGAGCTCTCGCTGGGCTGCGTTCAGTTCCTCTCTCTGGTGCGCGCCCCGGCTCCACAGACGCCCCCACCCCCCCTCCGCTCTTTCCTTCTGGTACAAAAAATTTCCTCTTCCTTCCCGTTCGTGGCGGTCGATGTCGCTGAGCTTAAATAACCCAAACCAAACCGCCCTCGAGAGAGACACCCACGGCGCTGCTCGGCCGGAGCCCCGCAAAGGCACACACCTCCCCGTTCCCAGGAGCGTGCAGGAAGGGGGTCAGGATCGGGGGAGAGCCTGCATCCCGAGGGGAGGAAATGGGGGGCTCATCCCCTCCACGGAGCATGGGGGTGCCATGGGCCACCTATGGATGGTCCCCCTAAAGCAGGGCAGAAAGGATCTCAGGCCGGGATGGAAATGGGGGGGCCTGTGTTCCCAACATGGAGAATCTGGGGTGCAACCTTGCTTAACAGGTCAGTCTGTCCTTTCAGTCGCTGTCCCATTCTAGCTTTCTCTAGCGCTCGTGTTCGTTCATTCGTTCTTTTTTGTTCCTTTCCTCCTCTAGCTTGCATGTTCTTGTTTTGCTTTCCCCCCACTCTTTCTTTCTTTCTTTCTTTCTTTCTTTCTTTCTTTCTTTCTTTCTTTCTTTCTTTCTTTCTTGTTCTACCCTTTTTCCCCTCCTTTTATTTATTTCACTGCCTTTCACATTCTTTTCTCTCTCTCTCTCGCTGGTTATTTTTTTCACTCGCTCTTTTTCCTCAGTCTCTTCCGAGCCAGGCGGGTTCTCCTCGCACCCAGATTTGGGGGCAGGTTTCCCTCCCGCTCACTGAGTGGATTAAACACGCCCCAGGAGCGTACTGTGTGTTATCCAGCAGCTCCGCTGACAGGCCCATGGGTGGCCGGGGAAGCCGGGAATCTCGTGCACTGCATCGAACCGAAACCCCGTTGGTATCAAGGGAACAAGATCCGTGGCCGAGACCCAGTTGGATTTTGGGGGCGGCCTTTGATATTTAGAGACGTTGCATCTTTAGCCGAGGGGCAAGGGAGGCGTTTCTAGGGCTCAGAGCCACCTTGATCGTCTCCAGGAGTCTAGCTCGTTGGGATCGTGCTCGGATACGACATTTGTTCCTCCGTAGGGAGAGACGGGGCTTAAAACCGGTTTGTACAGGGGGGCAGCAGGGGGGTGGGGGTGTCCCAGAACCAGCAAGGAAATCACAAGGTCTGTTACTGTTGATCCACCCTCATTCCTGGAAATCAGTGGCAGGGAGGCACCGAAATCCCTGGGAAGGTCTGGGCCCATTGGACGAAAGCTGCTGCCCCCGGAGGACGCTAGATCCCCCGGACTCGGGTCTCCGGCTACTTTAAGCCCCGTCTGGCGAGAGGATGTTTTAACCGGCCAGGCTGAGGGGAATTAGCAGCCTTGGCAAGGACAGTGGGGGCCCGTTGGCTCCTTGGCCAGCGGCATCTTGGCCGTGCCCAGGGGAATTGTCTGATGTGCAGGGAGCTGCAGGGCTTCGCTGGGGCGGTTCCCTGGGGATCGGCCTAGAGCCTGCATATGCCGAGGCAACTGTGTCCCATTGACTCTTTCTGACCCGGGCGCTACACAGACACACAGCGAGAGACAGGCCCTGCCCGGCTGAGATCAGGGCCCCGTTGTGCTAGGCGCTGCCCAGACACAGCGAGAGACAGGCCCTGCCTGAACGGATGAAGGGCAGGAATAGAAACTGAGGCCCAGAGAAGCAGCCAAGATTACATGGTAGGTCAGGGATTAGTCCTGGCTCCCAGCCCCCCCTTGTTCTAACCCGCTGGACCCCCACTTCCAGGGCAGGGGATAGAACCCAGGGGTAGGGTTGCCAATTTTCGTTGGATGTACTCCTGGAGATTTCATCACATGACATAATCTCTAACTAAAGGTTAATCTTTAATTCCTGGAGACTCCCGGCCAGTCCTGGAGGGTTGGCAACCCTACCGAGGAATCCTGGCTCCCAGTCGCTCCTGTGCTAACCAGTAGGCCCCGCTCCCCAAGTCAGGGATAGGACCCAGGAGTCTTGGGTCCCAGCCCTCCTCCCCCATCACTAGATCTCCCTCCCCTCCCAGAGCAGAGTCCAGGTTGCTAATTTACAGCGCTGGAGTTCTCCGGATTCAACAGACATGATTTGCTTTTGACATCTCTGCCAGTTTCTCCCAAAGTCGAGATTCAGGGTCTGGGCTGTTATCAGGGCGAAACCCCCTTATCACATGGGGGTGGGGGTGGGGAGGATCTGAAATGGAAACCACACAGTCTGTGCCACTCCCTTATTACACGGAATCCCTTCTCCTTGGCTTCCTGGGCTGTTCCGTGGTTCTGGGGGTGACGCAGGGAGAGAGGGGGTATCTGCCTGTGTGTGTCTGTGTGTGACTGTATCTGCCTGTCTGTGTGTGGGGGTACCTGCCTCTGTCTGTGTGTGTCTGTATCTGCCTGTCTGTGTGTGTCTGTGGCTGCCTGTCACTGTGCGTGTTTGTGCGTATATGTATCTGCCTGTCTGTGTGTGTGTGTACCTGCCTCTGTCTGTGCGTGTCTGTGCATGTCTGTGTGTATGTATCTGCCTGTCTGTGTGTGTGTGTACCTGCCTCTCTGTGCGTGTCTGTGCATGTCTGTGTGTGTATGTATCTGTCTGTCTGTGTGTGTGTGTACCTGCCTGTCTCTGTGTGTGTCTGTGCATGTATCTGCTTGTCTGTGTGTGTGTGTGTACCTGCCTCTGTCTGTGTGTGTGTGTACCTGCCTCTGTCTGTGCGTGTCTGTGCATGTCTGTGCGTGTATGTATCTGCCTGTCTGTGTGTGTGTGTACCTGCCTATCTCTGTGTGTGTCTGTGCATGTATCTGCTTGTCTGTGTGTGTGTGTGTATCTGCCTGTCTGTGTGTGTGTGTACCTGCCTGTCTCTGTGCGTGTCTGTGCATGTATGTATCTGCCTGTCTGTGTGTGTGTACTTGCCTCTGTCTGTGTGTGTCTGTGGGTGTATGTATCTACCTCTGTGTGTGTGTTTACCTGCCTGTCTCTGTGCGTGTCTGTGCATGTGTGTATCTGCCTGTCTGTGTGTGTACCTGCTTCTGTCTGTGCGTGTCTGTGTGTGTCTGTATCTGCCTGTCTGTATGTGTGTGTGTACCTGCTTGTCTATGTATGTGTGTGTGTGCCTGCTTGTCTCTGTGTGTGTGTGTATACCTGCCTGTCTCTGTGTGTGTGTACCTGCCTGTCTCTGTGCATGTCTGTGCGTGTATGTATCTGCCTGTCTGTCTGTCTGTGTACCTGCTTCTGTCAATGCATGTCTGTATCTGCCTGTCTCTGTGTATGTGTACCTGCCTGACTGTGTGTGTCTGCCTGTGTGTCTCTCTGTCTTTGTGTCTGTGTGTATCTCCATGTCTGCCCCCCTCTCTCTGACTCTGTGTATCTGCCTCTGTGCGCACCTGTGCGTGGTGGGGGGGAGGGTATACACCCTACATCTCGCTGTGTTTTAGTTTCCAGGTGACAGCTAATGAAGTAGTTGTGAGGTGTGAAAAGGTTGGGTGGTTCATGGGCAGGACGGTGCGGCCTGCTGCGCACTCGGTACGAACACAAAGGGAGAGTCATTCTCAGTGTCTGGGGGCAGGGGGGGAAACTGAGGCACAGAGTGATGTAGCAACAGGCACAAGGTCACCTACGGAGTCTGTGGGAGAGCTGGGCATAAAGGCCAGGTGGCCTGAATTTAGCACCTTCCCCACAAGACCTGCCTTCCTCCCCCACAGTGTCTTGGAGCAGGGGAGGAGGTGCGGGGGCTGGGAGCCAGGACTCCTGGGTTCTCTCCCCGGCTCTGGGAGGGGAGTGAGGTCTAGTGGTTAGAGCAGGGGAGCGGGAGAGATGGGAGCCAGGACTCCTGGGTTCTCTCCCCGGCTCTGGGAGGGGAGTGAGGTCTAGTGGTTAGAGCAGGGGGGCGGGAGAGATGGGAGCCAGGACTCCTGGGTTCTCTCCATGGCTCTGGGTGGGAGCTGGAGGGAAGAGCTGTGTATGCAGGAGGGCACCTCCCCGCAAACCCGGTGCCCCAGCCCCCAGCCCATTGTCTGGCCGGATGGGGAGCTATTTAAAGCAGCCCAGGCCAGCGCAGCTCAGAGCCTCACTCCCCATCAGGTGGCCTTATCAGGAGCCCAAGAGGCTTCCGGCTTCGTAGCCTCAGGCTTCCTGCCTCAGCTTCCTGTGCTGCTGCCCAACACAGCCCCACGCACTGCACACAGCCCCTCCCCCACCCCCTGCCAGATCAGACCCATGGGCCCGTCGATCCTGCCCCGATCAGACCCATGGGCCCATCTACCCTGGTATCCCGCCCTGGGTCACATCCATGGGCCTATCTACCCCGGTATCCTGCCCTGGGTCACATCCATGGGCCCATCTACCCCGGTATCCTGTCCCAATCCAACCCCAGGGCCCATCTACCCTGGTATCCCGCCCTGGGTCACACCCATGGGCTCATCTACCACGGTACCCTGCCCTGGGTCACATCCATGGGCCCATCTACCCTGGTATCCCCCCCTAGGTCACATCCATGGGCCCATCTACCCCGGTATCCTGTCCCAATCCAACCCCAGGGCCCATCTACCCCGGGATCCCGCCCTGGGTCACATCCATGGGCCCATCTACCCCGGGATCCCGCCCTGGGTCACATCCATGGGCCCATCTACCCTGGTATCCCACCCTGGGTCACATCCATGGGCCCATCTACCCCGGTATCCCGCCCTGGGTCACATCCATGGGCCCATCTACCCCGGGATCCCGCCCTGGGTCACATCCATGGGCCCATCTACCCCGGTATCCCGCCCTGGGTCACATCCATGGGCCCATCTACCCTGGTATCCCGCCCTGGGTCACATCCATGGGCCCATCTACCCCGGGATCCCACCCTGGGTCACATTCATGGGCCCATCTACCCTGGTATCCCGCCCTGGGTCACATCCATGGGCCCATCTACCCCGGTATCCTGTCCCAATCCAACCCCAGGGCCCATCTACCCCGGGATCCCGCCCTGGGTCACATCCATGGGCCCATCTACCCTGGTATCCTCCCCTGGGTCACATCCATGGGCCCATCTACCCCGGGATCCCGCCCTGGGTCACATCCATGGGCCCATCTACCCCAGGATCCTGCCCTGGGTCACATCCATGGGCCCATCTACCCCGGTATCCCGCCCTGGCTCACATACATGGACCCATCTACCCTGGTATCCTGTCCCAATCCAACCCCAGGGCCCATCTACCCTGGTATCCCGCCCTGGGTCACATCCATGGGCCCACCTACCCCGGTATCCTACCCTGATCAGACCCATGGACCCATCTACTCCAGTATCCCCTGCCCTCCCTGCCCCCCATATCAGAGCCCTGGACCCATCCAGCCCATATAGCTGGATAGAGGGGTTCATATGGGGATGGAGCTAGAGCATCCGGTCACTCCGTGCTGTACGGGGTTGGGATGGTGAGGCAAGGCGCCCCCAGCACCTTGTGCCGAGCCAATTGGC
The DNA here is from genome assembly GCA_037349315.1 of Chelydra serpentina. Lineage (NCBI taxonomy): Eukaryota > Metazoa > Chordata > Testudines > Chelydridae > Chelydra > Chelydra serpentina. The sequence continues at coordinate 105,271 of JBAIAC010000108.1, read as the reverse complement.
TTGTGCCCGCTGCCTCAGGGTCTAGGACCTGGCTCCCCCACTCCCAGGCACACGTGGGCTTGTGTTTCCCTGGATTACATGGGCACGGTGTTTAGCCCACAAGGTATTTGCACCTCTCCTCAGGCACCATAGTGCCTCTGTCCCTGTGGTTTGAGTCACGTGGGACCCTCCATTGTGCGTGGGATTTCCATCTACCTGGTGCCACGGGGCTGTGATTGCAGTGGTCAGGCACGCGCTGATTGTGGCACAGCTGTCGTGCAATTGCACTGATTGTGCATGCTCTGATTGGAAAGCGGGCAGCTCGTCCATCGTTCCACGTGTGTGCAATTGCACGGGTCGTGCATGCTGCATTTGTGATGCACGTGCCACACCCATCGTGCAATCGGTGTGCAATTGCACGGATGGTGCATGTTCTGATTTTGATGCACACGGCACAGCTGCCGTGCAATGACTGTGCAGGTGCACTCGTGCATGCTCCAATTGTGATGCAACTGGCACAACCATCGTGCAATGGCTGACAATTGCATTGATCATGCAATGCTCTGATTGTGATGCATGCGGCATGGCCTTGCAATCAGTGTGCGATTGCGTGGCTTGTGCACGCTCCGGTTGTGATACGTGCGGCGCATCCTTGGGCATACACTGACTGTGATGCAGTGGGCACGTCCCTTGTGCAATGGGGCACGTGGAGTTTGCATTGTTTGTGGTGCACGTGAAGCTTGCACTGCTTGGGCACACAGATGTGAATGGTGCCTCTGTTGCTGGGAGGGCTATCTTTGTGCACACACTGATGGTGACACAGGGGCTTGCGAGGCACGTGGCGCATCCGTCGTGCAATGGGGGTGGCACGATTCCACTGTTTGTGCGCGCACAATATGGGGCCCCTCCGTTGTGCTCTGTGCTGCACGACATGCCCCTGCTTTGGGCACAGGCAGCTGGTGCCACCCGTGGGCATCTGCGTCCGCAGGCCGCCTCACCCCAGATGGGCAACCAAAGCTTGTGCACCGTAACGCACCCGCCCTTTGTATGCCACCTCGGCACCTCTGCTGTGCCCTGTGCCATCTGGTGTACAAGCAGGCCTTACGTGGAGCCCAGGCAGCCTGTGCCCCATGGGCCAGCGGCATCACACCATGTGCCCTGGCGGCCTTGTCGATTACTGCACAGCTCGGGCATCACCGGTGGCCCCTCCATGGCACCTGACGGGCGACTGGCTTGTGCCATGTGGGGTGCCCCCCTGCAATGTCCTGCAGCCCCCTCCGTTCAGCACTGCAGGGCTGGCACCCTCGGGCACCACATCTGGTGCCACGCAGGCACGTCCACGCCAGGCCGTGCGGGCACGGTGCCGTGCGCCTCGCCCCGCGTGGGGCACCCTCCATCGTGCCACCGCCGGGTGGGTTTTCCTCCCTGCCCTGGAGCCCCTCCCCCTGTGCCCCTCATGGCCCCTCCCCGCCTTTGCAAGAAGGGGTGCTGCATGCAAGCTCAGCAGAGCCCTGTGCAGAGCAGAAGCCTCGGGGGTGGGCGGGCACAGCAAGGGAGTAACCGCAGCCAGGTCCCCCCTCCCCCCCATTGCTCGGGCGCCCGATAACATCTCCAGCGCAGCAGCTCCGGCTGCAAACAAAGATCAGCCCAGCTCCCCCGAGACTTCTGCTTTCTGTGCAAAGAGCCCACACCCAGCGTGCAACCGTGGGGGGAGGGTGGGGGGGGGACCTAGCGGCAGCTCGGATCAGAGCCCCCCCAGCCTTGCAGCAGGGGCGCGCTCAGTGGGGGAGGGGGGGGTCAGTGTCTGTTGAGTCAGGCTGGGCTTGGGAGGGGTTCCCCTGGCGCCTGGGTCACCCTGAGATTCCTGCAGCTCCCACCGCCCTCGCCAACAGGGGGCGCTGCAAGCGGGGAGGGGGAGGGGCGCTTGCAGTGCCCGGTTCTATCATCCTCCAGCAGGGAGCACTGCAAGCAGTGTGTGCGGGGGTGGGGGGACCTACAGACTGGTGCATAGACCCCAAGGCGGGGGGAGGGGCGAGTGTGAGCTAGGAACCTGTGTGGGACCCCCTCCCTCCCCTGCCTGTCCCCGGCACTCCCTGCCTGCTCTTTTCCGCCTGTAGCTGTGATTCCCTGCCTGGGCCTTCCGCCTGTACCGCTGCTGTTCTGCCTGTATCTCTGACACCCTCCCTGTTTGCCGCTGTCACCTCTGCTCCTCTGTCCGTATTTCCTGCCTGGCCCTGTGGTGCCCCGGCTGTACCTCCATGGGTGTCAGCCCTGTGTTTTCTGCCTGTACTTCTGCTTTCCCAGGGGGCTACCTGCCGACTCCTTCTCTGACCTCTGGCCAGGCTTCATGGCCCTTCTCTGCTCCCTTGGCTACAATGGGCTGCGGCTGCATAGCCCCTCCCTGCCTGGGCTATCTCCACTGCTGGCTGCCCCAGGAATCCCAATGTCACAGCCCTGCTCAAGCCCGCTGCGGAGTGCGGGGAGCTGGGAGCCAGGACTCCTGGGTTCTATCCCCAGCTTGGGGAAAAGAGTGGGGTCTTGTACTTAGAGAGGGGACTGGAAGCCAGGACTCCTGGGTTCTATCCCCAGCTTGGGGAAGGGAGTGGGGTCTTGTGCTTAGAGAGGGGACTGGAAGCCAGGACTCCTGGGGTCTATCCCCAGCTTGGGGGAAAGAGTGGGGTCTTGTACTTAGAGAGGGGACTGGAAGCCAGGACACCTGGGTTCTATCCCCAGCTTGGGGAAAGGAGTGGGGTCTTGTGCTTAGAGAGGGGACTGGAAGCCAGGACTCCTGGGGTCTATCCCCAGCTTGGGGAAGGGAGTGAGGTCTTGTGCTTAGAGAGGGGACTGGAAGCCAGGACTCCTGGGGTCTATCCCCAGCTTGGGGGAAAGAGTGGGGTCTTGTGCTTAGAGAGGGGACTGGAAGCCAGGACTCCTGGGTTCTATCCCCAGCTTGGGGAAAAGAGTGGGGTCTTGTGCTTAGAGAGGGGACTGGAAGCCAGGACTCCTGGGGTCTATCCCCAGCTTGGGGAAGGGAGTGGGGTCTTGTACTTAGAGAGGGGACCGGAAGCCAGGACTCCTGGGTTCTATCCCCTGTTCCCTCTAAGCCGTGCACACGCACACAGATCCTAAACCCCGTGCACACGGCAAACCACTGTGCGCACAAAAATGTGCACAGAAGAAATTTTTCACGCACACGGCCTGTCAAAAATGAAAGGGAACATTGGTTCTATCCATCCCCATCTCTGGGTCGTGGAGGCAGCTGGGACCTGGGACTCCTGGGTCCTGCTCCTGAATCTGCCATAGACTATGGGACTTTGGACAAGTTACCTCCCCCCGTCCCATGTCTCGGTTTCTCCATCAGTCAAATAGATACATTGGGACGTACCCAGCAGGTGCAGCCAACTGTACACCCCCCCTGCTCGCACACATTACGGTGCGTTAGGTATGCGTGTGTCGCTGACTGTACATTTTCACAAGCGCATTGGGTGTGGCCGACTGTACATCTTGCACATGGTTTTGCATACACTGTGCAAGTGTGTCGGCCTGTATAGTGCCATATGCGTACCGACCATTTATAGCTGTCGAGGCCTGCACAAGAGAGAGATTGTGTGTGATTTTCTCTGTGTGTGTGTGTGAGATTGTGTGTGGGATTGTCTCTCGGGGTGTCGGTGTGATTGTTTGTGTGTGTGTGTGATGGTCTCTCTGGGATTGTCTCGGTGCATGCGTCCGGCTGTGCAGTGTGGGTGTCTGGCTGTGCATTGGCGTGTGTGTGGGTGCAGCATGTGTACCTGGCCTGGGTGTGTCACAGGGCCAAGCTCAGCTGCAGCTGCCCCAGGGCTCCAGTCCCAGGGGGTGGAGGGGGGCGGGGGGGGGGGCGGTTGCAGCCCAGGCAGGGCCAGGCCAGGCAGGAAGCCGCACAGGGCCACTGAACTGTCACCTGCCGGCAACCACGCTCGGGCGCCGGCAAACAGGAAACGTCCCCTCCCCCCAGGACTAACGGCCGGGGACAGACACCACCCTGCTGAGGGCAGAATAACACCAGGGCACCCAATGCCCCAGTGCAGCATAGCCGTGCTGTGGGGAGCAGGTGGGGGTGTCAGCAGGGGGGGCGCCATGCTCCAGGGAGGGCGGGGGGACTCGACAGGTGGCGCTGTACTGAAGGGAGCCGGGGGGGGGGGCGGCTTGGCAGAGGGCACCGTGCTGCAGGGAGTGGGGTGGGGGGGCTCAGCAGTGGGTGCTGTGCTGCAGGGAGGGGGGTGGGGGGGCTCAGCAGTGGGTGCTGTGCTTCAGGGAGGGGGGTGGAGGGCTTGGCAGGGGCTCGGCAGGGGGCATCATGATTCAGGGAGCGGGGGCTCAGCAGGGGGCGCTGTGCTGCAGGGAGCGGGGGAGGGGGTCAGTAGGGGGCGCTGTGCTGCAGGGAGCAGGGTGGGGGCTCAGCAGGGGGCGCTGTGCTGCAGGGAGCGGGGGAGGGGGTCAGTAGGGGGCGCCGTGCTGCAGGGAGCAGGGTGGGGGCTCAGCAGGGGGCGCCGTGCTGCAGGGAGCAGGGTGGGGGCTCAGCAGGGGGCGCTGTGCTGCAGGGAGCAGGGTGGGGGCTCAGCAGGGGGCGCTGTGCTGCGGGGAGCAGGGGAGGGGGTCAGTAGGGGGCGCTGTGCTGCAGGGAGCAGGGTGGGGGTTCAGCAGGGGGCGCCGTGCTGCAGGGAGCAGGGTGGGGGCTCAGCAGGGGGCGCTGTGCTGTGGGGAGCAGGGTGGGGGCTCAGCAGGGGGCGCTGTGCTGCAGGGAGCAGGGTGGGGGCTCAGCAGGGGGCGCTGTGCTGCGGGGAGCAGGGTGGGGGCTCAGCAGGGGGCGCTGTGCTGCGGGGAGCAGGGTGGGGGCTCAGCAGGAGGCGCCGTGCTGCAGGGAGCAGGGTGGGGGCTCAGCAGGGGGCGCTGTGCTGCGGGGAGCAGGGTGGGGGCTCAGCAGGGGGCGCTGTGCTGCAGGGAGCGGGGGAGGGGGTCAGCAGGGGGCGCTGTGCTGCAGGGAGCAGGGTGGGGGCTCAGCAGGGGGCGCCGTGCTGCAGGGAGCAGGGTGGGGGCCAGCAGGGGGCGCCGTGCTGCAGGGAGCAGGGCGGGGGCTCAGCAGGGGGCGCTGTGCTGCAGGGAGCAGGGTGGGGGCTCAGCAGGGGGCGCTGTGCTGCAGGGAGCAGGGTGGGGGCTCAGCAGGGGGCGCTGTGCTGCGGGGAGCAGGGTGGGGGCTCAGCAGGGGGCGCTGTGCTGCGGGGAGCAGGGTGGGGGCTCAGCAGGGGGCGCTGTGCTGCGGGGAGCAGGGTGGGGGCTCAGCAGGGGGCGCCGTGCTGCGGGGAGCAGGGTGGGGGCTCAGCAGGGGGCGCCGTGCTGCAGGGAGCAGGGTGGGGGCTCAGCAGGGGGCGCCGTGCTGCGGGGAGCGGGGGTGGGGGCTCAGCAGGGGGCGCCGTGCTGCGGGGAGCGGGGGTGGGGGCTCAGCAGGGGGCGCCGTGCTGCGGGGAGCGGGGGCGGGGGCTCAGCAGGGGGCGCTGTGCTGCAGGGAGCAGGGTGGGGGCTCAGCAGGGGGCGCCGTGCTGCAGGGAGCAGGGTGGGGGCTCAGCAGGGGGCGCCGTGCTGCGAGGAGCAGGGTGGGGGCTCAGCAGGGGGCGCCGTGCTGCAGGGAGCGGGGGTGGGGGCTCAGCAGGGGGCGCCGTGCTGCAGGGAGCAGGGTGGGGGCTCAGTAGGGGGCGCTGTGCTGCAGGGAGCAGGGTGGGGGCTCAGTAGGGGGCGCTGTGCTGCAGGGAGCAGGGCGGGGGCTCAGCAGGGGGCGCCGTGCTGCAGGGAGCAGGGTGGGGGCTCAGCAGGGGGCGCCGTGCTGCAGGGAGCAGGGTGGGGGCTCAGCAGGGGGCGCCGTGCTGCAGGGAGTGGGGGTGGGGGCTCAGCAGGGGGCGCCGTGCTGCAGGGAGCAGGGTGGGGGCTCAGCAGGGGGCGCCGTGCTGCGGGGAGCGGGGGTGGGGGCTCAGCAGGGGGCGCCGTGCTGCGGGGAGCGGGGGTGGGGGCTCAGCAGGGGGCGCCGTGCTGCAGGGAGCAGGGTGGGGGCTCAGCAGGGGGCACTGTGCTGCGGGGAGCAGGGTGGGGGCTCAGCAGGGGGCGCTGTGCTGCAGGGAGCAGGGTGGGGGCTCAGCAGGGGGCGCCGTGCTGCGGGGAGCGGGGGTGGGGGCTCAGCAGGGGGCGCCGTGCTGCAGGGAGCAGGGTGGGGGCTCAGCAGGGGGCGCTGTGCTGCAGGGAACGGGGTGGGGGCTCAGCAGGGGGCGCCGTGCTGCGAGGAGCAGGGTGGGGGCTCAGCAGGGGGCGCCGTGCTGCGGGGAGCGGGGGTGGGGGCTCAGCAGGGGGCGCCGTGCTGCAGGGAGCGGGGGTGGGGGCTCAGCAGGGGGCGCCGTGCTGCAGGGAGCAGGGTGGGCCACTCTAACCCCACCATGTGCCTGCCCCCGCTGCAGGAGGCACTTTCTGTGGTGAGCGAGGACCAGTCCATATTCGACCCCTCCTACGGCCCTCCCCACCTCATGAAGACAGAGGTGCCCCCTGCCGAGGAGTACAACAGCAAGGAGAGGCCGGCGCTGGGGGAGCCGGACTGGTCCAGTCAGACCAGCAGGGGGCACTCTGTGAAGAGGGAGAATGAGAATGTCAACTGCTCCAGGTCAGGCGGCCGGGGTTAACCTGTGGGACTCCCTGTCACTGGGTATTAGTGGGGTTAACCTGCGGGACTCCCTGTCACTGGGTATTAGTGGGGTTAACCTGCGGGACTCCCTGCCACTGGGTATTAGTGGGGTTAACCTGCAGGACTCTCTGCCACTGGGTATTAGTGGGGTTAACCTGCGAGACTCCCTGTCACTGGGTATTCGTGGGGTTAACCTGCGGGACTCCCTGTCACTGGGTATTAGTGGGATTAACCTGTGGGGCTCCCTGTCACTGGGTATTCGTGGGGTTAACCTGCGGGACTCCCTGCCACTGGGTATTAGTGGGGTTAACCTGCGGGACTCCCTGCCACTGGGTATTAGTGGGGTTAACGTGCAGGACTCTCTGCCACTGGGTATTAGTGGGGTTAACCTGCGAGACTCCCTGCCACTGGGTATTCGTGGGGTTAACCTGCGGGACTCCCTGTCACTGGGTATTAGTGGGATTAACCTGTGGGGCTCCCTGTCACTGGGTATTCGTGGGGTTAACCTGCGGGACTCCCTGCCACTGGGTATTAGTGGGGTTAACCTGCAGGACTCTCTGCCACTGGGTATTAGTGGGGTTAACCTGCGAGACTCCCTGCCACTGGGTATTAGTGGGGTTAACCTGCGGGACTCCCTGTCACTGGGTATTCGTGGGGTTAACCTGCGGGACTCCCTGTCACTGGGTATTAGTGGGACTAGCCTGTGGGACTCCCTGCCACTGGGGACAGTGGGAACTGGTCCATGGAGCCAGGCTGCAGAGGAGGAGGTTCTTGCACCCGTGGCCCAGCAGAAGAACCTGGCACAGCCGCCCCCCTGCCCGGGCCCACAGCTCCCGGCTCAGTAGAGCTGGGCTGCACCGGCGCCCGCAGGAAATTACTCACTTCCCTCGTCCCATCCCCAGGAAACCTCGGTCAGCACCAGGGGCTGCGCTACGAACCCCGCCGGCCTCAGCGCCACGGGGTGGGACAGGTCAACCCACAGCCCTGCCGGTGCCCCTCACTCCTGACCCGCAGCCCCTGCTAGCCCAGGCTTGCCCCCCCCCCCACACACACAGTGGGTCTGAGACCAGCCAAACTCAGTCCTCTTGTGATCAGATCCAGACCTCATTCCCCGCTGTCGCCCTGCAGACAGTCCCCCGTGGACTGCAGTGTATCCAGACGCAGCAAATCCGGGAGCGACCCACACCCCATCCCCTACCCAGCCAGCTACAGCGACCAGCGGAGCAGCCCCCCAGCCAACCCCCCCAGCGAGGAGAAGAGGGTTATCGTCCCAGCGGGTGAGTGCCCCCTCCCTGCCCTGCGTGCCCCCCGATGGCCCTTCGCTGGAGCGCAGCCCCTGCCCCCTCCCCTGACACGGGGCCCAGTGCCAGGGGTCTCTCATTTCCTAGTGTGGGGCAGGGTTGGTAAATGCCTCCCAGGAACCCAAACGTCCTGGCCAGCCGGCCCCTCACCATGGCATGTTTCTGGGCGGGTAGCTGGAGCCCAAGAACCCAGGCGTCCAGGGCCAGTTGGTCTCTTCCCTCTCCAAGCGAGGCTCAGAGTGGGTTGCTGTTCCTCTGGAACCCAGGCGTCCGGGCTGGCTGGGCTCTTTCCCCCTCCCCGGCAAAGCTGCGGCTGGGTGGTTGTGTCACAGGGACTCAGGTGTCCGGGCGGGCTGGACTCCCCAGTGCATGCTTTGGGTGGGTAGAGCTCTTAGGAACCCAGGAATTCGGGCCGGCTGGACGCCCCCTGTGTGGGTAGCTGGACTCTGGGATCCCAGGCTTCTGGGCCGGCTGGACTCCCCGTGTGTGTCTGTCTCCTGCAGACCCTGGCGTGTGGACCCAGGACCACGTGCGCCAGTGGCTGGACTGGGCGGTGAAGGAGTACGGGCTGGAGGAGGTGGACGTGGGCCTGTTCCAGCACGTGGACGGCAAGGAGCTGTGCAAGATGGGCAAGGAGGATTTCCTGCGCCTCACCTCGCCCTACAACGCCGACGTGCTGCTGTCCCACCTGGCCTACTTGCGGCAGAGTATGGGCATGCGCCACGGAGCCCCGCCCACCGACAGGGAGCCCCGCCCACCGGCAGGGAGCCCCGCCCACCGACCGGGAGTCCCGCCTTTCCACCAACAAGGAACCCACAACAGGGAGCCCCACCCACTGACAGGGAGCCCCACCCACCGACAGGGCGCCTCGCCTTTCCAGCAACAAGGAACTCACCCACTGACAGGGAGCCCCGCCCACAGATAGGGTGCCCCACCCACAGATAGCCCCCTAGCACCAGGCTGTCCATACCTGGCTGGGAGCCCCATCCCTGGACACAGGACCTAGGCCCCCAGACATGGGAGCCCCACCCCCAAACCAGGCAGCCCCGCCCATCACCATAAACAACGCCCCCTATTGCAGGAGCCCCCCCCCCCGCCTGTCCCGTCCCCCCCGCCCCATCCTGTGGTGCTGTGGGCAGACCCCAGCTCTGACTGGCGCTCTCCTGTCTCCCCCCTCCACAGGCAGCCCGACCTTCACCTACCCGGCTGCCCCGGCTGTGACCCCCCAGCCCCCTGCACCTCCACCACGGGTGCAGGTGAAAACAGGTGAGTCTCCGAACTCCAGCCCTGCCCCTCCCCCATGGGCTGGGAGCCAGGACTCCTGGGTTCTATCCCAGGTCTGGGTGGGGAATGGGGACAGGACTCCTGGGTTCTATCCCAACTTGGAGAGGGGTAGGGGTGGGGTGGGGTGGGGTGGGGGGGAGCTGGGAGCCCAGATTGCTGGGTTTGCTCCCCAGCTGTGGGAGAGGAGTGGGATCTAGAAAGGGGAGGGGGCTGGGAGCCCAGACTCCTGGGTTCTGTTCCAGCTCTGGGTGGGGAGTGAGGTCTAGTGGGTAGAAAGGAGGGGGGGCTGGGACCAGACACAGAGCAGGGCTTGTCCCCTCCAGCAGCAGATCCCCCTCCCCACTACTAATGGACTGTTTCCCCTCCCTCTCCCCCGCTACTGGCCTGCAGAATCCCCCTATGAAGAAATCCGGCGAAACAGCTGGAGCAGCTCCCTCAGCGGAGGGCCCAAAGGTACTATCATCTCCCCCCACCCGCGTCTCCCCGGGGGGCACTGCCCCATGGCTGGCTAACAACCCCTGAATCCAACCCGGGGTGTGGCTCCCGCGGTGGGGGTGAATCCCGGGGCTACTTCCCCAGGGCGCTGGCTGGCGGGTCCGTCCCCTCCTCCTTCTTTTCTCCCCTAACGCTCTCCCCCCCTCATTTCTCCCTCCACCCTCCAGGGTCCCCACCCCAGATCCAGGGGGTGAATCGGACGAGTGACTCCCCGCGAATCGTAACAGGTGGGTGCCTCTGCTTGGGGAGTGGGAGGAGATCGCCCCCGTAGCTAGGTCCCGCTCTGCCCCATGGTTGGCCCCCTGCCCCACACGCCTAGGCCAGGGAGTTCCGCGAAGCCATGGAGGGGGGGCATCTAATGCATTTTGAGGGGTTCATCAGTCCCCAAACAGGGCGAGGTTTAGGGGTGCGTAGATCTCCAGCTCATGGAGAGTTTTGGGTTGGGCCCTGGGGGGGGGGTCTGATTGGGTTGGGGGGCAACTGGGGATTTGGTGTGAAGCCCATTTGGGAATGATGGGTCACGGGGACCTGGGGGAGTCAGACGGTTAGATGAAGGGCTGAGAGTCAGGACTCCTGGGTTCCATGATGGGGATTGGGGTGGAATGGGTCCCAGCGGGAGACGGCGGGGGTCTCTGACACCCCCCAAAGCTAACTCCCCCGACTCCCTTTTCACCCCCCAGATCCATACCAGGTCCTGGGACCCACCAGCAGCCGCTTGGCAAACCCAGGTGGGTCTGGGCACCTATCACAGCTTGGGATGGGGTTAGGGTGACCAGACAGCAAGTGTAAAACATCGGGACAGGGGGTGGGGGGTAATAGGTGCCTATATAAGAAAAAGCCCCCAAAATCAGGACTGTCCCTATAAAATCGGAACATCTGGTCACCCTAGATGGGGTGAGGTTCTATGTAACGGCTAGAGATGTGGGGGGCTGGGAGCCAGGACTCCTGGGTTTTATCTCTGGCTCTGGGAGTGCGAGCTAGTGGTTAGAGCAGAGGGGGCTGGGAGCCAGGACTCCTGGGTTCTGTCCCTGGTTCTGGCAGGGGAATGGGAGCTAGGGGGTTAGAGCGGGCGAGGGACTGGGAGTTAGGCCCCTTGCGTTCTGTCCCTGGCTCTGGGAGGGGAGTGGGATCTAGGGGGTTAGAGACCCTACAATAACAAACCAGGAAAGAGCCTCACATAAGAAACCAGTGCACACAGTAGGGCCTACAGTAACAAACCATTGCCCAGGGTTTGACCTTCCTGGGGCAAAGCGGGGCCCCGCCGGTAACAAACAGGGGCGCCCAGCAGACCCTACAATCACCAGCCAGAAAAGACCCTACAATAACACACCAGGGCCCTCCTTCTGGGAGCAGAGCAGGGCCCCGCCGCTAACAAGCCCATCTCCCCGCCCGGCAGGCAGTGGCCAGATCCAGCTATGGCAGTTCCTGCTGGAGCTGCTGTCGGACAGCGGCAACGCCGGGTGCATCACCTGGGAGGGCACCAACGGGGAGTTCAAGATGACGGACCCGGACGAGGTGGCGCGGCGCTGGGGCGAGCGCAAGAGCAAGCCCAACATGAACTACGACAAGCTGAGCCGGGCCCTGCGTTACTACTATGACAAGAGCATCATGACCAAGGTGCACGGCAAACGCTACGCCTACAAGTTCGACTTCCAGGGCATCAGCCAGGCCCAGCAGAACCACCCGGGCGAGGGGCCCCTCTACAAGTACCACCCGGCCGACCTGTCCTACCTGCCCGCCTACCACCAGCAGAAGGTGGGCTTCGGCCTCGGCCACGCCGCCCAGCTGCCCGTCTCCTCCGCCGGCTTCTTCGGGGCCCCCTCGCCCTACTGGAACGCCGGCTCCGGGAACCTCTACCAGAGCCCGCCCGTGGCCCGGCCCGCCGCCGGCCACCTGAACTCCTTCTACTAGCCACGGGGGGGCGCCCGGCCCGGCCCGCCGCCGGCCACCTGAACTCCTTCTACTAGCCACGGGGGGGCGCCCGGCCCGGCCCGCCGCCGGCCACCTGAACTCCTTCTACTAGCCACGGGGGGGCGCCCGGCCCGGCCCGCCGCCGGCCACCTGAACTCCTTCTACTAGCCACGGGGGGGCGCCCGGCCCGGCCCGCCGCCGGCCACCTGAACTCCTTCTACTAGCCACGGGGGGGCGCCCGGCCCGGCCCGCCGCTGGCCACCTGAACTCCTTCTGCTAGCCATGGGGGTGCCCCAGCTTGCCGGCAGCCACCTGAAATCCTTCTGCTAGCCATGGGGGTGCCCCAGCTTGCCGGCGGCCACCTGAACTCCTTCTACTAGCCACAGGGGCGGGGGCGCCCGGCCCGCCACCGGCCACCTGAACTCCTTCTACTAGCCACGGGGGTGCCCCAGCTTGCCGGCAGCCACCTGAACTCCTTCTACTATCCACGGGAGGGCACCCGGCCCGCCGCCGGCCACCTGAACTCCTTCTACTAGCCACAGGGGGGCGCCCGGCCCGCCGCCGGCCACCTGAACTCCTTCTACTAGCCACAGGGGGGCGCCCGGCCCGCCGCCGGCCACCTGAACTCCTTCTGCTAGCCACGGGGGACACTTGGTCCACCTCTGGCCACCTAAACCCCATCTGCTAGTCATGGGGGGTCCCCGGCCAGCCGCTGGCCACCTGAACTCCTTCTGCTAGCCACGGGGAGGAAGGAGGAACGCAGACCCACGGCACATGGGGGCTGCCTAAATGCCTACTAACCATGGGTGGGGTCTCCCCAAACATGGATAGCCACGTGGTATCCTTCTGCTGCCTTTCCCCACCCCCGTTGCTGCCTCCAGCCCAACCAGTGCCTGGAAAGACCTCCCCCATCCGATAGTGGGGTGCCCCCAACACCTCAGGTGTTTGGGGAGCTGGGGGCTCCCCACGCTAGCTGGACTCCTTGTGCTCTGGACTGGGCAGGGCCCTGGGGGGCAGCCCGTGGGGCTGGGATTGGAGTTCAGGGTTTTTTAAATGAGGGATTAACCTGCAGTTGTCCCTCCCACAAGGCAGAACACCCCCCCCACCCCCCCCCCAATCCTGCCTTGAGCAGATGCCTCCCCTCCCGGCTCCCACAACACGTGTTCATTCAACGCCGTGGGACTCCTGTTGGGGGGTGGGGCTGGCTGGCTGAGAACACCTTTGGGGGGAGGCTGCTGGCTGTTGTGTGTGGACACCCGGCAGGAGCGGAGGCTGTTTGTCACCTTTGGACACACCCAGGGGAGCCGGTTGCGTGTGGATGCCTGTTATAACTGGAGCCAGCTGTTACCTCTAGACACTAGGGGGCGCCTGTTGGGTGAGGCCGGCTGTTGGGTGGGGGGTGCCTACGGAGGGGTGGAAATCGGCTATTGCCTCTCGACATGCAGGGCTGGATCAAGGAATCCCAGCCAGGTGCCTCCCCCCTCCACCCCCCCCTGTAGGCAGGACCCCTGGGTCTCACGGCAGCAGCCCCCCTCCCTGGGAGAAAGGTGTGCGGATACGCTGTAGCGCCACTGCTCTGCGGGGGATTGTATCCGTGACACCCACCCCCAGTTGCATGGGGCTGACAGCGACTGTAATATGCCTCCTCCCTCACCCCATGTATTAAAGGTTGTGTTGTTACGTGTGACATTGTTTGTGCATGCAAGGTGTTGGGGAGGGGCTGGCGGGGGGGGGGGTGCTGGGGAGATTGGCTGGAGAAGCCTAACAGGGGCTAGGGAAAGGGACAAGCAGTGGGGAGGGAGGGGCTGGAGAGGCCCTGGGGGGCTGGCAGTGGGGTGGGGGGTTGGGGAGGCCTAGCAAAGGGCGGGGAAGGGGGCTGGCAGAATAGGAGGGGGTCACTCTACTGCACCCCCAAGCTCCAGGAGAATCTCCCTCAGCTGATGCAGCCTTGGAGCCCCTCCAGGCTGCCTCTCTCCAGCAGGGGGTGCTGGCTGTTCCCAGGGGAAGGGGTTAGGACTGAAAAAAAGGGGGGGGGGGAGAGGCACAGACCTCCACTCCCCCCTACCTCTTCCCCCGCGCTGTGAGAGCAATCCTGTCCCCCCCATGCATGGGGGCAGGGGGTATTAGCGCTCACAGCTTCCTGCCCCCCCCCGTCCTCCAGACCAGGGCCTCCGTGCCTGCTGGGGCTGGGCAGGGAGCATCTGCAGGCAGGGGTGCCTGGTTGAATGGGGGCTGAGGCCAGGCCAGGGAGCCAGGACACCTGGGTTCTATCCCCAGCCCTGGGAGGGGAGTTAGAGCAAGGGAGGGGGGCTGAGATTGGCTCCACGGAGGAACGCAGACAAGCTCCCACCTACAGGACCTGACCAGCATCTGCCAGCAGGTGGCGCTACAGCCGGCAACACCTTCCAGCTGCACAGTGCTACTGCCCCCTGGTGGAGACGCTGCAGGGCTCCTTGCCCCGCGGGGGGGGGGGGGGGGGGGCAAACTTGGGCCTGAGGGCCACATCTGGATATGGAAATTGTATGGCAGGCCATGAATGCTCACAAAATTGGGGGTTGGGGTGCAGAGGGGGTGTGGGCTCTGGGCTGGGGGTTGAGATGGGGGGGTGAGGGCTCTGGGCTGGGGGTGCAGCTTCCAGGGTGGGGCCTGAAATGAGGGGTTCAGCATATGGGAGGGGGCTCCGGGCTGAGACAGGGGGTTGTGGTGTGGGAGGGGGTACAGGCTGGGGGTGGAGCAGAGGGGTTGGGAGTAGGGGAGGGGGCACCGGCCAAGGGGCTTTGTGCACTGCCCCATCCACAGCCGCCGCCCCTGCAGCTCCCATGGGCCACGCTTCCTGGCCCATGGGAGCTGCAGAGCCAGTGCTTGGCGCTGGGGCAGCGTGCAGAATCCCCTGGCTGCCCCTATGCGTAGGAGCCGGAGCGGGGACATGCCGCTGGCTCCCAGGAGCTGTGTGGAGTGGGGAAAGCCCTGGACCCTGGTGCCCAGCGGGAGCTCAGGAGCTGGATTAAAAGGTCTGACAGGCTGGACACTGCCCATAGTTTGCCCAGCCCTGGGTTACACATATCTGGGCTGCCTCACCAGATCAGAGCGTGAGATCCAGCGCTCAGCCAGCCCCCCACAGCAGGGGCTGCGGGTCAGGATTAGGGGGCACTGGCAGAGCAGGGAGGGCGGGGGGTTGGGTTGGGTTAGCAGGGGCTGCGGGTCAGGATTAGGGGGCACTGGCAGAGCAGGGAGTTGGGTTGGGTTAGCAGGGGCTGCGGGTCAGGATTATGGGGCACAGGCAGAGCGGGGGGGGGAGGGGGAGCGGAAGAAGCCCAAAGCTAGGCTGCAGGGTGGAATTGATGGGGACAGACCAGAATTATTCAGCTCTGCGGGGGAACAGCTCGGTGCCCGCAGTAACCACCTCTCCCTCTGCCCCCCAGCCAGAGCGCCACCCCGGCCCTGGGTTGGAGGGAAGAGAATGAGGCTCTAGCCCCACCCTTAGCCCTGAGCTCCGCCCCTCCAGCAGGAGGCGGTACGGACCTGGGGAGCACCCCCCATAGCATGCCCCAGGGAGAAACAGCGAGGAAACCCCAGCCATTGGCTTTGTAAGTACAAAAGAAAAGATGAACATTTATTAGGGTGGAGCCCCCGGCCCTGTGGGGAGCGTTACACACATGCTCGCCCCCCATGGGCACCGGTACCCCCAGGCAGCACCCAAGGGGGCACTGAAGAGTCCATGGAGGAATCTGCCCTGGGCAGCTGTCATACAAGACAGATGGAAGGGGGGGGGTGAAGTGGCTGGCCACCCAGCACCATAGCCCCCAGGGCAGGCGGGAGCCGAGTCTGCCTGGCATTTGCTGGGGCCCCAGGCTGGCAGGGTCCCCCCCCCCGGCTATCTCAGTCCAAGTTTCTTCTTCTCTTTCTGCTTCTTGCGCACCACGTCGATGTTGCGATCCTTCCACATGCTCTTGCGCAGCTTGATGGGGCGGCTGCCCACGTATTTACCTGCCGGGGGGGCACAGATGGGGGCAGGGGGTCAGTAGATGGGGGGCAGCAGGCGCTCCCAGAACAGAGGAGGGGGCAGAGATCGGGCTGCACCTTGCTCCACAGAGGGGCTCTTCACACCCCCTCAGGTCTCTCCCCTCGCCAGGCTGGGCGCTGCCCCCAGGCCAATCCCCCCTACGTGGGGCTGAGCTGCCCCATTGCTTGCATCTCCCACCAGCGGGCCAGCTCAACCCCCCCCCCGCCCATACACACTGGGGGCAGCAGCAGGGTCAAAAGGCAGCCAAGCCAATTAGAGCCCGACGGGGTAACCTGCCCCCAACCCATCAGTGGTGCGATGGCCTAACACCCTCCCCCACCCAACCCGGGCACCTGGCCCCGCCCCCTCACCGTTCATCTCGCGCATGGCGCGGACGTAGTCGTTGGGGTCCTTGAAGCTGACAAACCCGTAGCCCTTGGTCTTGCCGGTGCGCTTGTCCCGGATCACCTTGGCCTTGAGGAAGGACGGGTAGCGGCTGAAGGCCCGGGCCAGGATGTCGTCGTTCACCTCGTTGCCCAGGTCCCCGCAGAAGATCCGGAAGTCATCTGGGATTGGGGGGGGGGGGGGGGGTGTGAGAGTGGTGCGGGGCCATAGGAACCGGCTGACCCCTGCCTGTGATCATGGCAATGCTCTGCCACAGAGCTCAGCATCTGCTGCATGGAATGAGCCTACCAGGTCAACCCCCCGCAATATCCAGTGGCAGGGAGTTCCAGAGGTCAACCCTCATCATCCCCCTGCACCAGGGAGTCCCACAAATTAACTTCAAAAATATCGCTGGGTTCACCTGCGCCCCGCTCCAGTGGGCAATCCCTCCCCTCCTCACCCCACCCCAGCCACCTAGGATTCCCGCCCCCTCTCCTGCCCCCCACTCACCTGTGTCCCACTCCAGCAGGCTGGAGTCCTCCCAGCAGCTTCCGGCCGCCGTGCGGATGCAGCGCTTCAGCTTCTCCTGCCTGGTTTTCTTCTTGTCCTCGACCACGGGCTCCACCACGGGCTGGGGAGGCCACGGATCAGCACCACCCCTCAGGGTAGAACCCGGAGCAGCCGCCCCCGTACTCTCCACTCCCTCCAGGGCGGATCAGTAACGCCCCCGCCCTTCACAGCCCTCCGGCCCAGGGCTGGCTCCAGACCCACCCCCTGCCCCCGTGAGATCCTGACAGCCATGGGGAGCCCCCCTGTCACCCTTGGGGTCCCCCCAGCCTGCAGCCAATTGGCAGAGGAGGGACCGTCACACAGTGCAGACCAGGCCCCAGCCATGCAGCACCCCCACGGTACAGACCCCCACCCCCTGAAGGAGCAGCCCCCCCGCCTTGACACAGGACCCTCCTTACCCATTGGCACCCCTGGTGTCTCTGGAGAGACCCAACCCTCCCATGGTTCCCCCCATTCCAGCCCAGACTCCCCCCCTTTGGTGTCCCCCCACAACCATCCCATGACATCCCCCACCCCAGCCCTCCTGTTGTCCCCCCACTCCCACACATACCCCTCCCCCGATCCCCTCCAGCCAGACAACGACGTCCCCTTACCTCCATTGGTGCAAAACCGGGTTCGGGGCCCCGGGGCCGCCGCCCCCGTACGGGCCCCAGCTCAGGCCCCCGCAGTGGAGGCAGCACCCTGGCCTCTGGTATCACAGGCTCCACCTCGGGCATGCTGGGGCCGATCACAGCCTCCTCCAGCCCCCCGGGCTCCTTCTCCTCCACCACGACTGGCGGGGGCGGCTCCCGCAGCTCCTCCTGCAGCAACAGGGAGACTAGCACCGAGGGCCATGCGACTGCAGAGGGGTTAGCCTGGGGAACTCCCCCCCCTCATTAATCCAGCCCAAGGGGAGGAAGTTGTGTGTTAGCCCACGGGACTCCCTGCCCCAGGAATCCCATGGGAGGTCAGCCTGAAGCCCTGAGATAACTGAATATCCAGGCCGGACAGGTTATTATAAAGGAATTAAACCAATAGGACACCGGAGCTAGCCCATGGGACTCCCTGCCACTGGGGCAGTTAATGGAGTTAACACAAAAATCACTGGGGTTGACCTGCGGAACTCCCTGCCACTGGGACATCTCCATGTTCCACTCACTAATCCTCCAAACATCGATGCAGTGGGCAAAATCCAAAGGGTACTGTAAGGATGGAATCCTGGGGGACATTAAAGTCTGTCCCACACTGCAGGGGTGTGCCTGGCACCTGCCCCACCCATCTCCCCACATTCCCCCGCAACCTGGCCAATATCGGAGCCCTTCCAGGACGTCTCCCAGGCACAGGGACATTGCGGCAAGCCGCTTGGTATGTTTTAAAGGGGCATTAGACATTTAACGACCCCATACAAGACTGGCAAGGATCAGAGCACGAGCAGAGCCACAAACTGGGGTAAGGAAGGAAGCCACGCCGCCCCCCCCCCCCCATAGGGTGGGATAGCCCAGCAAGGTGTGTTTTGGGGCGGAGGGATGTTTAATGCCTTCCTCTCAAGCACCGACGGAGGTTGAGTGGCAGAGGGCTCTGCCCCTGCCCCCCCCCGGCCTCTCACCTCCTGCTTTTTCACCGGCGGCGCGGAGTACACGGTGGGGGCTGCTTGGATCACCATGGGGTTTATCTTCGGAGCTGCCACGACGGGGGGCGGGGAACCGACATCAGAGGAGTGATCGGGCCGATGGGGACCCCAGGTCCGACCTAGCAGCAGCAACAGCGGGGCCATTAAAGGGGATAGTGCAGACAATGGCTCCCTGGCCTGTGTCTCTGTCCAGCTGCTGGACAGAGCTCAGAATACAGCCCCTCCCTCACCCCCACAGCTGGCGACACCCCCAGTGCTGAAATGCAGCTGCCTCTGGGGTGGGACACAGCAGCTGGTGAGCAGCCACAGAACAAATGCAGAGTGTCTTGGAACAGGCTCAGCCAGCGCTGACTGTGAGGAGAGAGCGCCCCCTACTGAGCCCTCCACCATGCGCCCTGCAGCACAGCGCCCTCTAGTGCCATGCTAAGGCATCGGGACCAGCCCTGACGGCCAGGGGAGAGTGCCCCCATCTGGCTCCCTGCAGCACGGCGCCCCTTAGTGCCACGCTGGGACCAGTGCTGACTGCGAAAGGAGAGCACCCCCTCCACAGCTTCCTGCAGCACCGATCACTCCCGTTTGCCTCTCTTCCAAGTGACCAGCCTCAACCCCCAGATCTGATCCCACGGTACAGCCAGACGCCCTCCACCCCGGCCAACCGCCACTCCCCATTGGCTCCTGTCCCTCCCTCACACCCCATCGCTGAAGGAAACGCACTCACCGGTGGGCCAGTTCTCATCGGCCCTATAGGACCCATGAGCGGGCCAGGGGGCCTCTGCATGGGGGGCCCCATCATCATCTGTGGGCCCTGGGGACCGGGCATGGGGGGCCCCACCATGGCTGGGTGGTGAGGCGGACGCATCGACAGGGGCCTGGGAGCACCGGCTAAGAGAGAGACAGATAGAAACAGGTTTTCTATTTCTAGGACAACAGGATTTCCCCCCATGGCTTAGATTCTGGGACTAGCCCCTGATTCAAGGACAGAGGGAAATCGAGGAAGTGAAACTTACCCAACAGGAAGTGAAACCAACCACCCCACCCCCGGGCTTTAGGAAGTGCAAAGAAAAAAGCAAACTGCAGAAGTCACTAGGAAAACAGGCTTCCCCATCCTGCTCAGGTTTTAGCATTTCCCCTGAGCGGGAGAGAATCCAGGAAGTGAAACTGCTCTCCCCTGTCCCTTGGCAAAGAAGAGAGCAAACAAACTGCCAACCTCAGGATTTATAGAAAGGCCTGGTTTATTTCTGCAAGAATCTCACTGATCAGGAAAACTCGGGAGGGAATTTTTATTGAAATACGATTTCAGACTCAAGGGTGAATCCTGATGGAAAGGGAGAGCACCGATAGGATCCAGGCGTGTCAGACTAAGGTAAAGACGGGGCTGGCGGGGCGGGGAAGCTTACCAGTTCTCTGCAGGACATGAGGCACAAAGGCTGGTCGAAGGATCGGAGGCCTCTGCGGAGGGACAACTGCAGAGGGCAAGAAGGACAATTTTATGTTAAGGCGCCAGGCTGGGTCTTGCAAGTGCTGGGTTCAATTCCCGGCACTGCCGCATGCTCCCTGCGCGACAAGTTACTTTGACTCTCTGTGTCTCAGTTGCCTCACCTGAAAAACTAGAATGGTCCTTCCTTTGCCTCATCTAGTTATATTGAGAGTTTTTCTGGGCAGGACAGTCTCTCAGTGTCTGGGCAGTGCCTGGCATGACAGGGCCCTGATCTCAGCTGGGGCAGGGACTGTCTCTCGCTATGTGTCTAGACAGCAGCCGTCACGATGGGGCCCTAATCTCAGTGAGGCAGGGTCCGTCTCTCACTGTGTGTCTGGGCAGTGCCTGGCATGACGGGGCCCTGATCTCAGCTGTGGCAGGGACTGTCTCTCGCTGTGTGTCTGAGCAGTGCCTGGCAAAACTCAGCTGGGGGTGCTAGTGTATTACAAACAGACCCAGTGGACTAGCTCTGTGATTGATCATTAGGGGAAAATCCCTTCTGGACTCCAGGCTGTAAGGCACAGGAATCATGTTACACTGAGGAAATTGCATCCTGGCCGATCAGACGGCTTTGGAGGAGGGGCCTTGTTAATATCCATCCACGCCCATCCCGATTCTGTACAGTGATCACATGAGTTACGTCAGGCATCGGGGTGAAGGAAGATGGGAGCCGGAGTCCCCTCCCCCAACCGGAGAGCAGGTGTCCACACATGTTTTAACAACATGAGGCAAACTGAGTCACAGCCGACTGCTGGCTCAGCTGGATTCATTCCCACCCCGTCTTGTGATGTCAGCACAGACAACAGAACAAATACAACAGCTTCTCTACACCTTTGCAGCTGAAGGATCCCAAAGCCCTTTAGAGGCTGTATATACACAGTGGTTCTCAAATTGGGGTTGGGACCCCTCAGGGGGTCGCGAGGTTATTACGTGGGGGGTCGCGAGCTGTTAACCTCCACCCCAAACGCCACTTTGCCTCCGGCATTTATAATGGTGTTATACATTAATAACACTTTTTTAATATATTTGGGGGGGGGGGGGGGGGAGGTCAGACTCAGAGACTTGCTATGTGAAAGGGGTCACCAGTAAGAGTTTGAGCCACTGATATACAGTAATCATTCACTCAGTGATGAGATGCGGCTGCCTCTAGGGTGGGGCACAGCAGCTGTATACAGGCAGCTGCATCTCACCACTGAATGAATGAATTGCTGTATATGCAGCCTCTAGAAGGCTTTGGGATCCTATATAGTGCAAGGCTAAGATGCAGCTGCCTCTGGGGTGGCGTACAGCATTTATAAAGCATGTTAGGCTTCTTTAGGGTTAGGAACAAACTTTGCCTGAGAGATTATTCCATAACTGTCCACTAGAGGGTGCACTTTGCACCATCCTCTTAAGCAGCTGGTGTAGGGCACCTGTCAAGAGACCTGGTAGACGGGACACCTCACTAGAAGGACCTGCCGGATTGAGCCAGGCAGCAAGGAGGATGCCACATTAGACGGGGCCACGGTTCTGATCCAGGGCAGGAGGATACTGGGTTAGATGGGCCTATTGCTATATATGATAAAGCTGCTCCCCAGAAGACGACTGTTCAGTAGCCCCATGTATGAAATGGAGTTACTGGGTCTCCTGTCAGTTCCTAGCTATGTCGACGCCTGCAAACAAACCAACCCAGCACCCAGCTGGCAGAAATAGCTGATCGGCAGCCGTGGCAGAGGAGCCGTGGGCTGGCCGAGACCCACTTCCAGGCGGTGAGGTCTGGGGCGGGGAGGGACGGGACACAAGACTCTTGTTCTGTCGCTGTACCTGCCCTGCGGATGAAGAGGGGGCCTCGGTTCTCGGGGCTGTCGATCCGGCACCTCTCGCCAGTGCTGAAGTTCACTCAAAGAGAAAGAACAGACACATTGCTTGGGAATCTCAGAGGCGCCACGTGCAGTCAGACACTAGGCCACCGAGACACGCTACGTACCTGGTCCCACAAACGGTACCGGGGGGGCCACGATGGGGGCCACGATCGTGGCTGCGGCAGCCGCTCGGGCGTCTAAGCTCTGCTGGACCTGGAGCAGAATGGAAACATGAATCAAGAGGGGCAGCTGTTAATGCAGACCTCTACAATACCCCGGGGGGGAGAGGCACATGGGCCAGTGCAGAAGGAATACCACCCCTCCTCACACCCCCTGCCCTGAAACATCTGTCTAGAGGCAAATGGGCCTCAGGTAACACAGCCCCCACCACCCCAGGAAACATCTGCGCAGCTGCAGAAAGGACCAGCTAGTTAAAGGGCACAATTTGACAGGGCAGCTGAGGGAGTGAGACCCGCAAGCCTGGCAGAGGAGTGGAGGGTTAATGTAGCTTTAACTCAGCCACACCACTGGCCTCCAACAACACCACACCCATCAGCACAGAGAGGCAAGGGGAGACGACGACACCGCACAGAAATGAGGGCAAAAGGAGAGCCAGAGACCCACTCCGGCAACAGCCCAGGAGGGGACTGGATCCCAGCTACATTCCATCTGTTACCCACCAAGTCCCTGCCAACCTGGGATTTAGACCACGGACGGTCAGGGGCAGGACACGGTAACTGTGGCTACTGCTTTTCATGCAGAGCCGTTTTCATAGATTCCAAGGCCAGAAAGTTAGACCTCCTGTATAACACAAGCCAGAAAATTTCAGCCAGCTCCCACTGTACTGAGCCCAATCACTTGTGTTTGACTAAAGCTTCCTACAGTAAGGCATCCGGTCTGGATCTGGAGACATCAAGAGATGTACAATCTGCCACTGCCCTGGTGAGTTTGTTCCAATGGTTTGTTTGGGTTAAGCTATCAGGAACAGGACATCCTTAACCTGCATTAACTTCTCAGTGTAGACAAGCCTAGAATAAGGTAGGGCAGTGGTTTTCAACCTTTTTTCATTTGTGATCCCCTAAATATGTTGGAGGCATGGACTCTTTGGAAATTTTAGACAGTCTATAGACCTTCTTCCCCCCCAGGGGCCTGCGGACCACAGGTTGAAAACCACTGAGGTAGGGTGTGAATTTAAAGTGCAACAGCTATTTCTGATTAACTCCCTATATAGATGACCTTAATCCTACATGAGTGTTCCTACATGAAGATAGTTAGGATCAAATATTCCTAAATATTCCTAACTAGTTCCAGGCATAAACAAGGCATAACTATAAAATCTCCAGGGAAGGAACGTCTTATTTACTGTGTGTTTGTACAGCACCAAGCGAGGAACCCTGATCTAGGAGGACACTTGGAAGAATTTTGTAAAATAATTTCAAAGGCTAATATTGATGTCTTTAAGCATTTTTTAAACCAATTTCTATCCATTTAAATTTTCACAGTTGCGTGAAGTTATTGGGGGAGGTCAGACAATAATTTAATGACAGCAGATGTTGAGATTCTAAGAGTTTATAACCATTAAAATACAAATTGTCAACATCGTATGTCAAAATATACAAAGTAAATATCCTTAAATCAAACTCATCGGTTTTCAAGCAGCATTTTGCTTACTTTGCATGTAAATTTTAATGATCATGAATGGAAATATTTTTTCAGCAGTTGCAAGTGCCCAGTGAAATCGATGTTTAACAACAAAAATCGAACCCTTCCCAGCCTAAAATGACTAGGGCCTCAGGAGCTACCTCAACACAAATAAAGGAATGTCACAGTGGAGAGAGGTGTTTTGCATTTAATGATATTTCCACCACAATCTGCTCCACCACCCAAAAAGCATCCTACCCACGTACAGCTGCCTAAAAGCCAGTGAGGGACAGCAGTGGGAGATTCCATGAGGTCTATTAGGGACCTCACTACGTTGATCTATTAACCTAGGGGCAAAGGTACCTTGGTTGTGACTATTTCATCTAGTAACTAGGGGGGATGGACGACTCACTCCCTAGTGATAGATGCCAACACTGTCCCCTAACTGAGACGGGTAGATGGACACACAGCAGAGATGGCAGGGTGTTGATGGAAAGGGGGGGGGGGGGGGGGAGAGAGTGCAGTCACAGAGAGCCCAAGTCAGGGCTGTGCCCTTAACAACTCGGCTGCCACCAAATTGCATTCCCTCATCGCATTTCTGGGCCAATGAACTGAAGCGGCTCCCAGCATCACCCCTACGCTGCTCATACCCCATGGTGAGGGATAAGACGGTGCCTCACCTGCTGGTAGGTGTTGGTGGCGATGATGGGCCGGATCACTGGGACTGGGGGCACTGTGGGCACAGCCGGCACTGCCAGAGCTACCGAGACAGCCTCCACCACCGGGGCCCCGGAGGGCAGGGAGACAGGGGCCCCCAGCACCTCCTGCTCAAACCTGTACAGGGCGAGGGATGAGAAACAGAAGCACACTGAGGTCTCCCGGCCACCATCCAGAGTTTTCCATGCCCTTGCCCTGAGCCCCTGCCGCAGGTCCCAGTTCCTCAGGTCCTCCTCCTGCCACAAGACCAACCCCTTCTTTGATGCAGGGTCTTTCACTGCTTTGCCTGGTATCTGCCCACCCCCGGCCCTCTTCCACCCAGCTCCCCATTCCCTCCCCGCAAGGGCTCCCCATCACCCTCACCAGACACCCCAAGGATTCCAGTTCCTCCCCCCTCCCTGCACCCTCTAAAGGGGTCCCATCCCTTTACCCTTCAATCTCCCTCCAGGACACCCCCCGACCCCAAGCCTCTACTGACCTACAGCCCCGTTCTGCTCCAGATCTCCCACCCCTCTGTCCTGTGCTCTGCTCATCACAGGCCCACCGCCACCAGCCCTAATCCCTCATCTGAAGCCTCCTGCTCCCTCCCCGCCCGTAATCCTCTCCAGATACCCTATCAGCTTCCTGCCAACCCCTTTATACTCTTCCCACCCACCCCACTCCCCCAATTCCAACCCCCCTTCCTGGGGTCTCCCGACCTTTTGTCCCAGCCCATCTCCCCACAACCCATCTCCCAAGTCTCCCCTTCCCACCCACAGGCCTCGCCCCCTTCTACCCTCCCATCCCCACTCCAGCTCACCCCCCAACCTCCTCTCACCGTCACCCCCTCTTCTCCCCCCCAGCCCAGGCCCCTGATCTCCCCCACAAACCCGGTCCCCTCCCCCAGCCACTCCCCCCGCGCTCACAGCGCCATCTCCGCCTCCATCTCTTTCAGTCGCTCCTCCCCACTCTTGGGGCCCCCCGCAGCCGCAGCGCCCCCCGCGGGGCCGGGTCCCGGGGCCCCCCCTGCGGGGGGCGGGGCGGGCGGAGCCGCCATGGCGCGGTCCGGGCTCAGCCTCCGCCGCACCGCGCTGAGGCCCGATACACCCGCTTCCGGCGGGACGACAATGACGCTGAGCTCCTTCCGCCGCGGGACGCTAAAGGCGCCGCACAGGGCTTAGCCCCGCGCCACTTCCGGCGCGCGTTTATGACGTAACACGGGAGCGCGCGGGGACGCTGGGGCGCCGGGGGCCTTCCTCAGCAGGAAGGGGGGCGTGGCTTGGAGGTCCCCCATGGGGCGGGGCCCGGAAGACGGAGCCCCCATTGGTCTTTGCGCGGAGCACGTGATTCCTGTTCAGTCTCAGTCCCCCCACCCCTTTCCCCCGCTTTGCCCTAGACACTAGTCAGGAGAGGCGCATATTACAGTGGTTGGAGGGCTCTCTTCAGCAGTAACAGGGCTAGAGGGAAGCCTGCCAACATTTTTTGTTTCTCTGATGAAAACTGGCCCCACTCCCTGCCCCAAACCAAACTTGTCACAAATAATTGTCCACAACTTAATTTTCTGTTTTTTGGCTAAGATATTGATTTTTTTTTTTTTTGAAATATTGGAATTGGATTCAGGATTGTTAGCAAGCATTTTTGGCAAACAAAGTTGTTAAATGGCACTCTAAATGACAACACAAGTGCTGCTTTCACGCTTGGCTCATCCCCAGCTTGCTGGTCCTACAGCTGCAGTAGAGGAGGAGACAGGACCCCCAAATCCACCTCTTGGGGTGCAGAGTGGCAACAGCAGCAGCAAACCCTCAGGTCAGGTCACACGCCACCAGGCACCACCACGGACCATGGGGAAGTTAGTGCAGCATCTGATCTTGGGGATGGGGGGACCCGCGGGCCGCAGTAGCTCTTCCTGCCCCATGCGGCTCCCCCCGCCCGGACCGGACAGATCGCTGCCAGCCCAGGGGGGAAACGCGTTCCCCAGCTAGGGTGACCAGATGTCCCACTTTTATAGGGACAGTCCCGATATTTGGAGCTTTGTCTTATATAGGACCAATTACCCTGCACCTAGGGTAACCAGACAGCAAGTGTGAAAAATCGGGACAGGGGCTGGGGGGGTAATAGGAGCCTCTATAACACAAAGTCCCGCCCCCCGCCCCCAATCAGGACTGTCCCAAGAAATGTGGGACAGCGGGTCACCCTACCTACCCCAACCCCCGTCCTCTGCTCCCCCCCGTCCCCAGCCCAGCCAGGTGGGGGTGAGCGTCCAATGCAGCCCCTGGGGCTCGGGCGGGCTGCCCAGGAAGTGAGTCACTTTCACTTTCTCAGCATGCAGCCGGCCAGCCCTGGGGGGGGGGATGCTCCGCATGGGGGGGAATGAGGGTGCTCCGCACGGGGGATGGGGAAAGGGGGATGCTCCGTGGGGGGGTTCCACATGAGGAAAGGGGGGTGCACCACGGGAGGGGGTGAGAATGCACGTTATGGGGGGGTAACAAAGGATACCGCTGGAGCCCCCAGCCGGCCTCACCTCCCGATGGTGCAGAGAGTCTCACACCTAGGTCACATCCTTTCCCCGCCCCTTCCCAGAGCCCCCCCAGCAGCCAGTTCCCGCCCTTTCTATGTGTGTGTGTGTGTGTGTGTGTGTGTGTTCCACGTGCAGGAGGGAGAAGCAGAGCTCCCTGTGAGAACACAAGTGACACAAGCAGCACATGGATAAAATGACAGACCCCCCTCCCCCGAAAAGTAACCCTAATCAATGAGCATCCCCCAAAGTAATGGGCACATCTGGTGCCCACCCTCATGCTCCAGGGCGGGCGCTGGGCCCAGCCAGATCAGGAAGGAATTTCGGCCCCACTCCGTGGGAGAGGGTCGCTCCGTGGGGGGTGGGGGTGGGGTGGAAGGAGCCCTCCTCTGCTCTGAGCTGTGGCTCCAGGGAGGCTACAGTTGGAAAAGCTCAGAGCAGCCTGGGCACTCCTGAGATTGCCCCATTCCCAGTTGGTCCTACGTGGGGCTGGGAGGTGATGGGGGGTGGGGTGGGTCCGGGCAGCTGCAGGAGGGGATGTGGTTTCTTGGAGGTTGCAGGGATCTGGCTTTGCTCTGACCACAGTAGATTTGGCCTGGAGATTGCAGAGAAACCATCTGATGGGAAGAAAGGGGCCGAGCACATCACAGGGTTCCTGGGGCTGCAGCCCCCAATGCAGTTCCTCATTCCACTCGGGCCTCAGGCTGGGTGGAGCTCAGCACCGGGGTGTTGGTGGCAGCGCTGAGGGGTCCCACCCCCTTGCCCGGTCATGGAATCTGATCTCACCGTCCTCCTCTCGGTGAGTATCAGAGACAGCCAGGGTATGTGTCGAGGGGGGAGGGATAGCTCAGTGGTTTGAGCATTGGCCTGCTAAACCCAGGGTTGTGAGTTCAATCCTTGAGGGGGCCATTTAGGGATCTGGGGCAAAAATTGGGGATTGGTCCTGCGTTGAGCAGGGTGTTGGACTAGATGACCTCCTAAGGTCCCTTCCAACCCTGATATTCTATGATTCTATCTGAAACCAGGGGGTGTGCCCATGGGGGAGGGGGGGCCACGGCAGATCTGTGACCACGGTATAGGATCCAGTCACTCTGGGATCTGGTCCCTAACAACCCGTCTCCTTTCCAGACTATTGGCTGGTAGCAATTAAACTAGGCAACCTCGCTGCTCCTGCCACCTCCACATTGTCTTCCACAACATCACTGTCCCCACCCCAGCTCATCAGCCCCCTGGACCAACTGATCAGTGATTTCAGCGCTAAATATCACTGAGAAGACACCAGACTGGTTAGCTCTGTCTTTAAACACTGGACAGGGAGGGTCGGCATCTAGAGTCCAAACAGAGTCCAAACCACCAGCTAGGAACATGCCAGGGTTGAAGCTGCTGAAATGTGGAAGAAGCTTGACATTTAAAAAAAACCTGAATTGCAGTTACGTTTGGAAGGATTCGATTTGTGTCAGTAAATGTTGCCGAACGTCCATTTCACAGTGCACGCACACACCGACACAAAACTATTTCCATTGAAAACCAGGGCCGGCCCTAGGTTTTCGGCCGCCCCAAGCAAACCCCCCCCCCCCCCCGCAACGCCGGCCAAAACACGCCCCCCCCCCAACAACGCCGCCCGGCCAAAACGCTGGGGGGGGGGGCAGCGGGGAGGGCTGCATGCCCGCCGCCCCGCTCCCCCTGCCAGTGGGGAGCGGAGCACGCCTGCTGCCCTGCTGGGCGCCGGCGGGGAGCGGAGCACCCCGGCCGTCCCGCTGCCCCGGCCGGGGTGCCGGCGGGGCAGGGCGGCCAGCCCGGCCCCAGCCCCGCTCTCCCGGCCGGAGCGCCGGCGGGGCAGGGCGGCCAGCCCGGCCCCGGTCCTGCTCTCCCGGCCGGATCGCTGCGGGGCAGGGCGGCCAGCCCGGCCCCACTCTTCCGGCCGGAGCGCTGGCGGGGCAGGGCGGCCAGCCCGGCCCTGGTCCTGCTCTCCCGGCCGGAAGGCTGCGGGGCAGGGCGGCCAGCCCGGCTCCGGCCCCGCTCTCCCGGCCGGAACGCTGCGGGGCAGGGCAGCCAGCCCGGCCCTCCACAATATGTTAATTGGGGGGGGAAAAAAAACAAAAACAAAAACCCTGAGCGCCGCCCCCCCAAGGTGCCGCCCCAAGCACGTGCTTGGTAGGCTGGTGCCTGGAGCCGGCCCTGTTGAAAACAATAGGAGTATGCAGAGAGGCAAAGGAAGAAAAACACAGCTTGAGAACGTATCAGATTTAAGGCTATTTACTTGGTATATTTTGACATATACCAAGGGGGAGGGATAGCCCAGTGGTTTGAGCATTGTCCTGCTAAACCCAGGGTTGTGAGTTCAATCCTTGAGGGGGCTATTTAGGCATCTGGGGCAAAAATTGGGGATTGGTCTTGCTTTAAGCAGCAGGTTAGACTAGATGACCGCCTAAGGTCCCTTCTAACCCTGATATTCTATGATCCCATGACATGGGATGTTGACAACTTGTGTCTCAACGGTTATAAAGCTTAAACTTGTTGGATCTCAATGTCTACAGTCATTGAATACTCATTACCTGACCTCTCTCTCTCTCCCCCCCCATAATTTCCCACAACTGTGCACATTTAAATGGTTACACAGCTTTAAAAAATGCTTATAAATAAACGTCAATATTTTCTGTTGAAATTATAAAAAGAAATAAAAATTGAATTTTGCCAAGCCCACAGAAGACAGCAAAACCTGTGTGTCCTGAAAGCATCACGACCTAGGTCTACACTACAGTCAGTGTAGTGGGTGAGTTACATCGGTGGGAGCTACATTTTAGTGTAGACGCTTACAGAGTTAGATCGACGTAATCCGCTTTATGTCGGCCTAACTCTGTAGTGTAGACCAGGCCTCTGACAGAGTGTCTCCGGGAGGTGGATTAACTCTAGCAATGGGAGAACCCTTCCCATCACTGTAGTGAGTGTCTACACTGAAGCACTACAATGGCACCATGTTTTAAGTATAGACATGCCCACCTCCCCAAGCAACAGAAGCTAGGTCTATTGAAGCATTCTTCCACTGGCCTAGCTGTGTCTATAGTGGGGGTTAGATCATGATAACTACAGCATTCAAGGGGGTGGATATATCACAGCCCCATGGGCCATAGCATCTGCCTAAATTTTAAGTGTAGACCAGGCCTCAGAGTTAAAATTGAACAGCCCCTCCCTAGAGGTCAGGGTGACCACCTTTACTGGATGGAAATAAGGGAAAACCACATGAAAAATAAGGGAGAATGCTTTATTTTAAGGGACATTTAAGGAAACACCATTTCTGTTTGCAGATGGGATATTTTTTCCTCGGTCTGCATTTCCACTGCTCTCATGTATACAATGCAATGCCAGAAGCTGGAAATGGGTGACCGGGGATGGATTACGTGATGGTTACCTTGTTCTGTCCATTCCCTCTGAAGCACTTGGCTTTGGCCACTGTCGGAAGACAGGATACTGGGCTAGATGGACCTTTGGTCTGACCCAGTCTGGCCGTTCTTATGTGCTTCAATGTAATGTTAAAATGATAAAGGATGGGTGGTGTGGAGCCATCCGAAGAGCGGCGCCATCCCACTGATAACCCCTCTTTGCACAGCCCCATTAGTGCCCCCTTAAACAAGCTGCCCTGGGCCACCACCTAGCTGGCCCACAGCTCACGCCTAAAGCTGGCCTAGTGCAGCTGCAAAGAGCTTGGTGCCGCTTGCTTTTGACTGGCAGAGGCTTGGGTGTTTGATGCATGTTAAGGGGCCTGGCAACTGGCATGATTCTTCTACAGAGCCACTTAGGGCAACATTTCAGGTTGGGCTGGTGACTGCAACACTCCCCAGGAGCCTCTCTCGCTGCAAGTGGGGTGGGATCAGCTGGGGGCTGAGCAGCGGGAGCTGTATCTAGTATTATGGTAACCGTGTCTCTTTTGTGTGCCCGTTTATTACGTGTATTGTGGTAAGTGTCTGCACGGTGTACCCGTGTATTATGTGGATTATGGTAACAGCGGCGGGAGGTCGCAACCCCGATGATGCTCCCCATCGTCTTCCGGTGCCGCTCTAGCCCTCCCCTCTCGATGATTCTCGCGGCGACGCTCTAGCCGCGTTCTGCCCCTCTCTCTTAGCCTGAGCGTCGCGTCCTCTCCGTGATAAATCGTCACTTCCGGTGACGCTCTAGCCTTAGCCGTCTCTGTGGTTCCGGTCTGAGGCGGTCGGTCTCAGCGTGAAAGTCACTTTCAGGAAGAGCCGCCGCCGCTCGGGTGAGGCCGGGACCGGGGCGGGGGGAGATGAAGGCGGGACCCGGGGTGGGGATCCCCCTCTGCCCCCCGGCTCCTCCCTCCGCCCTGGCCCCGGCTGTCCGTGGGGGGACCCCCCGCCCCGAGGACTCGAACCCGGGTCCCTCGCGCGGCCGGAGCCGCCGCCCTAAAAACCCGCGAACACCCCACGGGGCTCGGCTCAGCCCTGGCCGGGATCCGCGGCCCTTCTCCGGCCTCCTCGCTGGGGGGACCCGCCTGAGGGATCGCGGGGGAGGGGGGAGGGATCGCGACTGGGTTTAACCCCCCTCCGGAAACCGGCTTGTGGGGAGCGGCCCGGGAGGTGGGGTCTGGGCTCCCCGGGGGGCGGGTCACTCCGCCACGAGCCGACGGGTCCCGGCCCCAAGGGCGGGGGAGCGGACGGGCTGAAAGCGGCCGATGGGGTGAGATCAGGGGCTGGCTCTAGGAGTCTATTCTGCCTGCGCTCTCCGGGTTAATTGATGTAGGGCTGTTGCAAACCGGTCGCTCGAAGGGGGCTTCACTTGCTGCCTCCCCTGGACAGGAATGTAGCTGAGAGTCTAACTACCATGAGGGGGAGACCAGAGCAAAGGGGTGTGAAGCCCGTGCTCAGAGCGCTGTCATGTTTCCTGGGGAGCTCAGAGGGTTTGCTGGGATTAAATTAGCTCCTTGAGGTAGAGGCTGATTCTCGCTGTGTGTCTGGTGCTTGAATCATAGAATCATAGAATCTCAGGGTTGGAAGGGACCTTAGGAGGTCATCTAGTCCAACCCCCTGCTCAAAGCAGGACCAATCCCCAATTTTTGCCCCAGATCCCCAAATGGCCCCCTCAGGGATTGAACTCACAACCCTGGGTTTAGCAGGCCAATGCTCAAACCACTGAGCTATCCCTCCCCCTTGTGCTTGGCGGCACAACGGGACCCCGATCTCAGCTGGGACAGGGACTGCCTCTCGCTCTGTGTCTGTGCAGTGCCCGGCACAATGGGGCCCTGTTTGGGATCTTTAGCTGCTGCCACAATACAAATAACATGATTTCTCTCTCTTCTCCCCCTCCCCACCCCCCAGAACAAGAAAAATGGCTGACAGCATCCAGGCCAAGCTGGACAACTACAAAACTGCCCCCTTCGACAGCAGGTTCCCGAATCAGAACCAGACTCGCAACTGCTGGCAGAACTACCTCGGTGAGATGGGCTGTTAGCAACCCAATGATCTGAACTCTGATGCAGCTTGTTCACTTTGGCTGGTGACACAGGCCTAGTCAGTTTCGCTTCCTGTCTATTGTTTAGATAGTTAAAAATATCCAGGTAATGGTGAAATACATTTGCTTTCCCCTCCTGTAACTGACTCTACATTTATGCACAGCTAAGGTAGCATCTAATGGCCTCGATCCGTGGGGGCCCCATTGTATTGGCTGCTCAGCACACGCGCCATGAAAAGACAGTCCTTGTCTTGAAGAGTTTATAACCCGAAGCACTGATCCGCAAAGACTTAAGGAGCTGGGTAACTTCACACATGGTTAGAGCCCTGTGCGGATACAAAATATGTATCTGCAGCCAATCCGCAAACATGGTCTGCGGATATAAAGTGGATGTCCACAGATTTGCAGGGCTCTACACATGGTGTGTAGACCCTTTGAAGTCCCCTGAATGAAATGAACAGATTTAAAGGCCAGAAGGCCCATTAAATCATCTAGTCTGACCTCTGTACAACTCAGGCCAGAGAACTTGACCTGACCACCCCTGTTTTGAGCCCAATGCCAATTTGCTTCGCTTTGCATTAACTACATCTGGAGGCCGTCGACATGAACTTAATGGAGAGTTTAAAGCAGCCGCTGCAGCCTCCTGCCCTCCAGAATGTGAGGAGGAGCTAAACTTAACCCTCTGAAAACCAGGAAATAGAAAGCTCTGGTACATGCCATCCCAAACTTGAGGTACCAGTGAGACAATTGATTTGTTAGATGTTGTACAGCAGTCCTGCTCCAAAGATCAATCTAAAGGCATCGGGGGAAGTTTGTTTATTAATCTAACAAGCCCTCATTAGATGCTATGATGGAGTTGCCTGAACTCGAGGACGGTGCCTTCCAGTCCTAGGCAATCCATCCTGAATTGCTGCTTCATAATGGCCAATTCAGTTGGCCGAAACAGGCTTTCCTGAATCCAGAATTGCTTTGAACACCTTATTTTTCCCAGGCTCTTGAGTTACTCTGTGTCTCAGCCTGTTACTCCTGCAAGTAGCTCAACAGGACGCATGTGAGTAAAGCTGCAGCAGCTTTTGTTGAGACATCATCTATGAAAGATGGAAAATTGGAATTATGCTGCTGTATGAAGGACAGAGAGAACCTTCAAAGATTTTCCAATGGAAAACTGATCTATGGAAAAAATTTTGAGGTGCTCCGATATGACAATAATCGAGGCCAGATTAGCACCAAGCCCTCAGTCTAAGGTGCGTTAGAGAGCAGTAGAGATGCAAGCTGTGTCAGAATAAGAGCTAGCAGCCGGCTGTCAGTTTCCACTGACTTCCAGTGCTCAGCACCTGACGCTATTAGGCCTCGAGGAAGCTACGCTGATGCGATCAGCCATGGGTGTCTTAATCCCTCAGCCTTTCATTTGGGGGACTCTCTCCTGGGAAGCAGTGAATCTGGGGTCGTGGTGTGTAATCGGCCCAATGTGCGCTCCCAGTGCGACGCTGCACCCAAAAGGGCTAATGCGATCCTGGGATGCGTAAACGGGAGTCTTGAGTAGGAGCAGGGAGGTTGATTTCCCTTTGTATTCGGCACTGCTGCGACCGCGGCTGGAGTCCTGTGTCCACAGTTCAGGAAGGATGCTGATAAATTGGGAGGGTTCGGAGAAGAGCCAGGAGAAAGATTAAAGGGTTAGAAAAGATGCCTTATGGTGAGAGACTGCAGGAGCTCAATCTGTTTAGCTTCAGGAGAAGGTTAAGGGGTGACTTGATCCCAGTCTGTAAGTACCTGTGCGGGAGTTGGAATTGTTATACAGGGTATTCCCATGACACTAATTTATCCATAAATTCTTCTATTAAATTCAGAGGCCAAATAGTATTAATTCAATTACTCTAAACACACCTAAATAATAAGCAGTTTAGTACAGTAACAAAACCTTGATAAGCATTTGACCAAGATACAAACATGCTAAACCCTGGGATGTGTAGACCCAAGACAGGTCTACGCTTAAAACGCTGCATCGACGCAGCTGCAACGTTTAAGTGAAGACGCTCCGCCAGCGATGGCAGAGAGCTCTCCCGTCGATGTAGTTAATCCACCTCCTCAAGAGGCAGTAGAGGAGAAGCCTTCCCTGTGACATAGCACTGTCTACACGCGGGGCGGTTAAGGTTGGTCTAACTCAGTCGCTCAAGGGTGTGGATTTTTCGCACATACCCCTGAGTGATGGAGTTATGCCCAGATAGGTCTGCAGTGTAGACCTGGCCCCATACTGGTCGCCTCCAACTTGGTCAGGTGGGTATTAGCAGAGAATCCTTTAATACCCTTTAACAAACCTATGATGTCGTCGCCAATTATGAGACCTTAGCTATGGCTGGATGAGGCAGTTTCTTAAATAGCCAATTGACTGTCCCTGGTACCCAATTAACCTTGTTTCATTTGTTACTTCAGCTCAAACCTTAAGTAAGATAATGCCGATATCCTGATGGGTCACTACAAGTGTCACACAACTACTCCTCTTATTCCTGATCTCATTCTTTTTGGTCACGTGCTTTGGGCTGGTTGCTGGTGCTAATATCCAAGCTCAATTTAAAACCACAGTTCACCCACATGTAACGTGGGCCTATATTCCTGCAGCGGGGAACTGATATTTAATAATGGGCTCTTCACTCTAGTAGACGAAGGTCTAACACTATCCAGGGGTTGGAAGTTGAAGCTAGACAAATTCAGCCTGGAAACGAGATGTACGTTTTTGACAGAGTAATAACCACTGGAACAGTTTCCCAAGGGTTGGGGTGGATTCGCCATCACTGGCAATTTTAAAATCAAGATCAGATGTTTTCCTCAGAGATCTGCTCTGGGAAGGAAGTCAGGGAAGTTTTATGGCCTGTTTTGTACAGGAGGTCAGATAGATGATCGCAGTGGCTCCGTCTGGCCTCGGAATCTATGAAACTGCTCCCCCAGAAGCATCAGCATTGTCCTTCGAGGAGTTTTTCTAGCCTTGAAACCTCTCTCTCTCTCGTAGACTTCCATCGCTGCGAGAAAGCCATGGCAGCCAAGGGAGCCGACACCACATGCTGTCAGTGGTACCGCCGTGTGTACACGTCCCTCTGTCCCATCTCTTGGGTAGGTCACTGCGGCTGAAAGGTTCTTGGCTAGAAAGCGGGGTTATCGGGTGTGTGTGGGAGGGCAGAGGGCGCTCGGCACCTCGCGGGATTGGGCCTGCTTCTGCGTTAATTCTGGCTAGACATGGATACAGGAGCCAATTGGTGTAGCTGGGAAGCTGCAGCATGAGGGTCTCTCTGATCTAGAGCCCCAGGAAGTGTGTGGGTCCCTGTCTTCAGTCACACCAGCCCCTCCACCTGAAAAATTGCCCAGTGACCCAGCTCCCATAATTCTTTGCAGGCCCCAAGGAATGTGGGATACAGGGCGTTCCCTTGGGAGAATCCCCAGCCTGTAGCCCCATGGCTGGAGCACTAAGAAAAAGTGCTGCCTTATTATCAGACAGGCGATCAATCTACATGTCCTAGCTCTGGCAGATCCCTGTCGGGTGATTCTGATGGAAAATCAGCTCCACAACGGAACAATTTTTC
The DNA here is from genome assembly GCA_037349315.1 of Chelydra serpentina. NCBI lineage: Eukaryota > Metazoa > Chordata > Testudines > Chelydridae > Chelydra > Chelydra serpentina. The sequence goes on along the minus strand of JBAIAC010000108.1, from coordinate 69,833 downwards.
ATGACAAGTGTCTGCTTCTTGCAGGAAAAATCGCAAATTGTCATCAAAGCCGAATGCCTGAAAACCAAAATATTTCCATTTGATTCCTCTCCTGCAATGTCTCGTGGGCATTGTAGTTTTTCTTCCTGGCCCCCTGCCCTCTATGAACTAGGTTCCCTGGCTGTACTACATTTCCCATGATGCACTGTGGTAAGGGGTTGGCATGAATGAACTGCCTCCCCAAGAGGAGACCCTTGTGCATCATGGGAGTTGTAGTCCAACTAGAATGCTCAGCTGATAGAGCATGGGGGCGTGAGGCCCCTGAAGTAAGCTTCCACGAGACACTAATCAAAATTCTGGCTTTTTGGCCAAAAAATGATAGAAAAGTCTAGTTTTCTGCCAGCGGGAAGTCAAGAAGCCATTGTCCAGCTAGCCTTAGTCCTGGCCATCCCCTCCCGCCCCACGCTGGAGCTCCTTTCTTCTGATCACGCCAGAATGATCAATGGAACCTGTTGGTCTCTTTCAGGTCAACGCCTGGGATGACCGCCGGGCAGAAGGAACCTTTCCCGGCAAGATCTGATTGGCTGGTATTGGTGCGTCGGCCGCTTGTGCCCCCTCGCCCCAGGGCACAGTGGCTGTGCTCGGCCCCTCAGTTCAGTGTCTCCGGCCGATCCTTTGATTGTCTTTTGTCTTCGGTCCTGTCCGCTCCAGAGTTCGCTGTCCTGCGATGGGGCAGAGTCTGGGCCTTGCAAACTGTGATGATAAAAGTAAAGGGATAAAACCTACGTCATCTGTCTCTCTCTTTCGTTGGGACCATAATGGGATATTCTAAGGAGCTATTCCCTCCCAGCCCCTTGGCTCTAACCACTAGACCCCACTCCCCTCCCCCAGCTGTGGGGAGAACCCAGCAGTCTTGACTGTGCAATTAGAGGGTGGCACTGGCCCATCCTCTGTCACCCTTCTAGACCTGCGTTAAGCAGCTCCGTTCTCTCTCCCGTCCCCACGGGGGTTGCGGGCGGGAATGAAAGGAAGAGACGTCGTGGCAGGAGGCTGACTGGCACTTGTTGCAGGACTTCCTGGTGACAGCTCGCTGCGGTAGAGAGGAGACATCCTGATGATCCCGGCCTAGGGCGCTCCACCGGCGAATGCTGACGGCTGGGAGCTAGCCTGTCTGTTCTTCCCCAACCCCTCCAGCGTGAATTCCCCTTGAGGAAAAGCCCCGCATCTCCTGCTGCGTTTAACCCTTGCTCTCCGGCCTGCTCTCTGCCTGTTTGGCCAATGGCGCTTTCCCCATTACAGCAGAGCACAGCCAAGTCTTGCTCTGTGTCAGCCTAGTGCCTCGAGGACACGGCTCATAAATGTTTCTTCACCCTAATGAAACCCAACGCTGTAATTAAGGGGCGAGAATTAGCTCTGATCTGTGACTAGCTTTTGTGCCAATCTACCCAGTTTGCTGAGCAGTGTCATGGGACTGCTGTCATCACACTAGTATGTTCCCTGCTGTTAGACTAGGATAAAGGGGCCTCCCTGTACCGGGAATAAGCTAGACCAGTACACGCAGCTTTGTAATGGTATCATCCTTCCCCTCCCACACACCCTTCTCTCCTCCAGGTAAAGGACCCCTCATTCCAGGGGGAGGGGCGATTGGACTGAAGTTCTGGGGTAAACCAATGAAAAACCAGGGATGGGTGGGAAGGTTAAAATTCAGGGATCGGGGGCAGGGGGTTGAGTGAGCCCCTGACAGCACCTGCCATTCATCTAAGGAGTCAGCGGACACCAGAGGGAGGTGTGATAGGGGGAGCAGCGGGGGATATCCAGCTTCCATCGCTCCAGGCGGGCGGCCGTTGTGGCCAGCACTGGGAGCAGGTTGCCGAGGAGGCCCTGTGACTTTGTGTGGCCAGGGATGGGGTGCGCATGGATTGGGAGGTGGGGGGACAAGTGCAGCCAGAATCTAGGCAGAAGGTTCTGGAGGGGCTGCAGGCCGACGCGCCCTTCGCAGATGTGTGCCAGGGTCTCCCTTGCTGCAGAAGGGGCCGGTGCCGGAGGAGTTCGTGCACCAGGCCGGGTACATGCCTGTGCTCATGGCTCTGTGGACGAGCTGGCAGCTGATACCCCTGATGGGCTGTGGAACCAGAGTGGGGATGCAGGCTGCCCCCCTGGGGTTCTCTGCGCTGTGCAGGTCACAGTAGGTCCCACCATTTGGGGTGGGGCAGGACCTGAGAGCAAGGGAGGGGCTGGCGTGACACACCAGGGTGTCCAGCTGTTTCGTAGGCATGGTTTGAAGGCAGACCTGCTGGGTCTTGCTCAGCCTGCTTTGGGGGGAGGCTTGTGGGGCAGGGGCTTGATGCTGAGCTCCAGAGGGTTGGGGGTGATGGGTAGGTGGGGAGCCCACCCCAGGGAACCCTGCCTTCAGCCCACATCTGATGGTAGCTAGCACAGCGCATTTACCGGCAGACACCCGATCTCCATGGAACCACTCCAAGGGCTGGAGGATCCATCCTGTCTCTGGGGCAGTCGTTCCAAGGGTCAATTCCCTTCCCTGCCCCGTGTTTCCAGTCTGTATTGGTCTGGCTCTGCCCTTGGCTGTTGGGTTAAGGAGCCCTTTGTGCCCTGAAATCTGCTCCCCCCGGGAGGGGCTGACAAACCAGATCGAGCTCCTTCGGTCTCTGGCTCCCAGGTGGTCCTGGCCCCGAGCAGCTCTTCCATCAGGGCTGCAGGGGACAGCGCCCTGCCCTGCCTGCTAACTGCCCATAGCTGGACTCCCAGCCCCACCTGGGTGGGGACAGAGCTGAGCTCCCGCCTGGGGCACTTTCGAAGGGGCGGCACTCTGGGCCCCCTTTTCTTTTTTATTTTCCTTGATGCGGGCCCTGGACAGAGCCCTGCCGCTGGAGAGCCAGAGCATGGTCCCCTGGAGCCGAGCCCGGGGCGGTGAGAGGGGCTCCCGGAGTGTGTGAGGAGCCAGGAAGGGAGGGAGGGAAGCGGGCCTAGGATGCAGGGAGGAAGGAGGGATCCTGCTGTCTCCACCGCTGCTGCCCTGAGTCTCCCCAGGGTGGCGTGGTGTTTCCCCGCCCAAATGGGCTGTGCAGGGCACCTCCGGGCTGGGCAGGGGGCACGGATCCCCGCTCGCGCGCTGATAGGGCAAGTGGCTGGGCAGCCCGAGCTGCGGGGAGCTGCCGCCGTCCCCTCCTGCCCCTGGACCCAGCCTGCCGTGCACCTCCCCTGCCTCAGCCCTGCGCTGCCTGCCCCGGGCCCCCACAATGCCAGGGGCAGGGAGAGGCAGAGCCCGGCTCCGAGCGGGGGCAGCGGGGGAGACTGCTCCGCCGGGCAGCTTTTTGTTTTGGCGGGGCAGCGCTCGGGGGGGGGGGTGTTGTTTTGGAGGGGGCAGCGCTCGGGGGGGGGGTGTTGTTTTGGCGGGGGCACACTCGGGGATTTGCTTTTTGTTTTGGCGGGGGCACACTCGGGGATTTGCTTTTTGTTTCGGTGGGGCAGCACTCGGGGGAGAGGGTAGGGTGACCAGACAGCAAAGCCTATACAAGAAAAAGACCCCAAAATCGGGACTGTCCCTATAAAATCAGGACATCTGGTCACCCTAGGAGAGGGGGTTGTTTCGGCAGGGCGGTGCTGACGGGGAGAGAGTTTGTTTTGGTGGGGCGGCACTGCTGGGGGTGGGTTGGGTTTTTTTGTTTTTTTTTGCTTGGGGCGGCAAAAAAGTTAGAAACTAAGAAAGAAATACTTGTGGCACCTTAGAGACTAGCAAATTTATTTCAGCATAAGCTTTCGTGGACTACAGTCCGCTTGGTCGGATGCATAGAATGGAACATACAGTGGGACGATATTTATACATTCAGAGAAACATGAAAAGGTGGAAGTAACCATATCAACTGTAAAAGGCTAATTAATTGAAAGGAACTGTTATCAGTAGGAAAGAAACTTTTGAAGTGATAATCAACATGGCCCATTACAGACAGTTGACACAAAGGAGTTAAGGGTATTTAACGGGTGGGGGGGGGGAGGAGGAATACATTCAATTATCGGTATGACCGAGCCATTCACAGTCAATATTCAGACCTAAGGTAATGGTATCTAGTTTGCATATTAATTCCAGTTCAGCAACGTCGCGTTGGAGTCTGTTTTTGAAGTTTTTCTGTTGCAAAATTGCCACCGTTCAATCTGTCATTGCGTGATCAGGGAGGTTGAAGTGTTCACCTACTGGCTTTTGAATGTGATGATTCCTGATGTCAGATTTGTGTCCATTTATTCGTTTGCGTAGAGACTGTCCTGTTTGGCCAATGTACATGGCAGAGGGGCATTTCCCCCCCCGCCCCATTAAATACCCTTAACTCCTTTGTGTCAACTGTCTGTAATGGGCCATGTTGCTTACCACTTCAAAAGTTTCTTTCCTACTGATAACAGTTCCTTTCAATTAATTAGCCTTTTACAGTTGATATGGTTACTTCCACCTTTTCATGTTTCTCTGAATGTATAAATATCATCCCACTGTATGTTCCATTCTATGCATCCAACCAAGCGGACTGTAGGGAAGAGGGTTCTGGTCCAGGCCAGCTTAGCCAACAGCACAGTTACAGTATTTGTGCTTCATGCTAGTGATACTTAATGCTTACTCAACGTATAGAAACAGTGCGGCTGACGCACACTATTGATACAATATGGGCTGGCTAGCATATACATGGATATTAGTCAACATAGGGCCATCGGGTATGTGTTCTGTAGCCGGTTGTGGTAAATGTCTTACCCTATGGTCACGATTATAGTGTCCACCCTACACCCAGGCCCTTTTTGTACAGCTGGGGGCAGACTGTTGGTCCGGCTGGTCAAATATTTCTGCACGAGCTGTTTATTGTGGGAGGAAAGGGAGACAACTGGGGCTCATGAGAACAGCCGGGTAGTTCTTGCTGCTCATAAACACTGGGCGGTTTTCATAGCCACAGAGAAGGAAACCAGTCAGGATTGCGGCTGGTTTGTTTTTTTTTCTGGGGGTTCCACTTCACTGTTTGTGTGTTGGGCGGGGGGGGTTGTTTCTTCCTGGATGGACTATGAGTTTGTATCTCACTCTGCATCCCACGGGGAGTGGGGAGAGGCAGGAGGAGGGTGGAGGGGGGATGGGGGTGAGTCCAGGGCAGAGGAGATGGGACAGGAAGGTGCTTCCCGCTTGCTCACTCCGATTCCTAACGGCACCTCAGCCCGATCCTGGGCACCACGGCAGCCGCTCTGGTCCTACTCTCTTCTGCGCCCCCAGCAGCTGAGGGGGGTTGTGGAGCTGAGCCCCCTCGCTAGTAGGGGGAATTCTGGGGTATTTTCATTCCGCCCCCAAACTCCTCCCCGCCGCCTGGATCAGACCCATGGGCCCAGCCAGCCTGGTATCCTGGCATAGCCCCTACCCTGCTCTACATCAGACCAGCGCGTTTCCGCTCTCAGAAATCTCCTCCCCAGGGCAATGTTGATAGACCAGAATCAAGTCACCTCTTCGCTGAGCTAAAAAACTCAATCTCCTTAAGTCCCTGCATGACACATGTTCACAGATTTTAAGGCCAAAGATTAACAGATTTAATAATATAAATAACAAATAAACATGTTGCTTGAAATAGCAGCAGCAACTCTCAGAGCATGTTACAAAGGTTAGCAGTAGTGTTAGCCCCATTTTATAGATGGGAAACTGAGGCACAGGCAGGGTTGACTTGCTCCAGTCACCCAGGAGCAAAAATGACCAATGAGCCTGATTCAACCATGGAGATTCACACACGCCAACAAATTCCAAAGCTGGCTACCAGCCAACAGTGCCCACCTGCAGGCCAAGGACTTTTCTGTGCTGGCCTCAACCATGGACGGGCTGGCCCCCAAATGGCCCGGTGCTCCCCATCAACCCCCGCCAGGTAGCCTGGGTTTTCTGATGCCCTGGGCTGAGTGAAGAGCGAGGGGCAGAAACTCAAGTGGCAACAGCAGAAACCAGAGGCAGAGTCATGTGCCCGCCCCCCACTCTGTATCCCTCCCATGAGTGCAGCGTATTGGCAAGAAATTATTTCTACTTGCCCCATTGCTTAATGGACATGCCCAGCAAGTAGCGATGGGGCACGGCTCCTCCGCCCCAGACCCCTGGCTAGAGCGTCTCCACCAGGCTCAGTTCTCCCTCTGGTCCGCTTCGACACCATGCAGCTACAGGAGGATCTGGCCAGACATCACAGATTCAAGCGCCAGCAACCAGCAGGTGACACCCAGCTCGACCTGTCCGTCACCGCACCCGCCCACAGCCGCACCCCCCGCCGGCCCCGTGCCGGGCGAGATCGGCTCTGGGACGGGAGCAGCTGGCTGGCGCTGAACCCCGAGCAAGGCGGGCACAGGAGAGCACTCGGGGACGTTCGCAGCCGCCTTTGATTGACGTTCACGTCCCCCACTGGCCAGTCCGGCCCATAGTCGAGGAGTGCCCCGGGCTTCCTCGCTGACGCAGGACTCTCACATCTCCAGGGCCGCGCGTGGCGCTTTCTGCCCTCTCCGGCTGGCTAGGAGACTCCGGCCGCCCTGGCGGGTGACGACCTGTGCTTCGCGCCTTCGGCACCTCCCGGCTAGACGACAGCAGCGCGACGGGCCCGGGCGGGAAGCCTCCGGCACGCAGGGACTCCGAGTACCAAACGCTGCAGCGCGTCTCCTCAGCCGGGCGAGCCGCCGCGAGCGCATCCCACCTCTGCGCCGTCTTCCCGCGGGATAGCGACCGGTCGTTATCTTCACAGCGCTGCCTGGCCTGGGCCCAGCCTAGCCGAGAGCCCAGGTAAAGCTCGGGGGTGCAGCCTGTGGTCAACAGCTCTGCTGCTCTGGCCAGTGCGGTTCTCAACCACAGGAGCCAGGCTCACCTGTGCGGGAGCCAGAACCTTCTCCAGGCCTGGTCCGAGCCTGCGGAACTCCCTGCCACTGGGTCTAAGGCACATTAGAAACCTCACCGCTGTCTGCTCCACAGGTAAGGACTATCTCTTGGGCCTGCCTTCTCCAACATAAACATACAGCAACAGGTCTATTTCTAGTACCCAAACAGGGCCCCCTACCCAAACCAGAGCCTCCAGTGCCCTCACTGCTCCATCTGGGGAGAGGCTGAGAACAAACAGCACGTGACAGATGTGTAATCGCGGTGCTCGGTGCCCGGCGTGGCAGGCGCTCAGCGATGCAGCAATGGGGGCGGTAGAAGAACCTGCACACGAGGCGAGGGGCCAGCGGGCTGATCCCGTCCCAGGAGGAGAATGCGGCGCAGGGTAGGACGGCCGATGAAGAAGGTGCAGTATGTGGGGGGAGGGGGGACACAGAGGGACAGCTGGAGAAGAAACCGCCCCGGTGCCAGGCTGCGGTGAGCCTGGAGAGTAACACCCGGTGTCAGGGGCGGGACGTGGGCCATCTGACCTAGTGGTTAGAGCAGGAGCCAGAGCCATGGGCCAGAGCTGCACCTAGGAATCCAGCCAAGATTAAATGCCAGAGTCAAGCCAATAACCGGCGCCGGGCGGGAGCCGGGCAGGACCAAGGCAGGCAGAGGCGCGATCACAGCTGCGGGCACAAGTGTTGGGCAGCCAGGGACCTGCCGCTGGGCTGCCATGCCGAACCCTGGCCCTGTCCGCCAATCCGCGGGCTGGCTAGTCCGGCGGTTCTGCCGCAGCCCAGCCGGGCTCATTCACCCATCTCGTGCCTGGGTAGGGGCTGCAGCTGCTCCTCCGTTCCCAGGAGGGGCGTTGCCGGGGGTGGGGGGAGGGCGCATCCTGTCAGGGGCCTTGGATGGAAAACAGAGGCTGTGGATGGAGCCTGATTCTCAGTGTAGGGGGTGAAGGCCGGAGACCCTGCGGTGATGCCGCCAGGGGATGAGGTGGGTCCCCCAGTTCTGGCCAAGGGCACCAGGTGGAGGGGCATGGCCGGATGGTAGAGCCGGGGCAGCAGGGGTTGTCCTGGGTCCTCTGGGGCTCGGATGCCAGGAGATGATGGAGCCCGGGTGGTGCTAGATCTTGCTCGTGGTGGCTCCATCTCTGCCCCAGCCGATCCCTAGGTCTCGGCTTTGACTGGCTGTTCGTGGCCAGTGGGGCTGGCTCGTTCTGAGCTGGGGCCAGCTGGGAGTGGGCAAGAGATCTCTTTCTGCTCCTCCTCCTCCTCCACCTTCCTCCAGGAGCAGGATCCGGCCAGGCCCCGGTGGAGACGGGAGAGAAACGCAGCAGCCAGCAGGACGATGAAGAGGCAGGCGGTACAGATGACAGCCAGGCGGACCCCAAGGCAGGAGGCCGGGGGACCCAGGAGTCCTGCAACAGAGAGAGAGAATGGGGCTGCGATGCAGTGGCAGGGCGGATTTACCATTTGGGGGAATAGATGGGGATCCCCCGTTCCCATTAGGCTTCCTGCCCCCCCACTCTCTTTCAGGGTTCCCAGGGCTGAGCTGCCCCTGGGGGCTGAAATCCGGATCTCCCCTCCCTGACTCACCCGGGCTCAGCTGCAGGCTCAGTGGCCGGGTGATTGCTGTCCCCAGCACGCGAGGGGCTAACACGAAGGTGAGCCTGGCACTGTGGGTCGTAGGCGGCAACGTGACCCAGCTGGTGACGTGGTAGAGCCCCTGTTCATCCAACTTCTGCTCCGTGGCGCCCTCTGCCGTGACGTCCCTGCCCGCCTCGTCCAGCCACCGCACCGTGGCCGCGGGGTACCCGCCCCCCGCGCGGACGGTCAGCGTGACCCCGGCGCTGGAGAGGTTGAAGGTCAGCTGGGGCTCGCTGAACAGGGCTGGAGGGAAGAAACATGGGGGCCGATTAAGGGTGGGGGCTCAGAATTGGGCCCCAGGGGCTGGGTCCTGCCCTGAGTTGTGAGTGCGGATTGAGGCCGCTCTGGAGCAGGGCTCACACCCGGGTCACTGACGGAGCCCTCAGCGATTAGCAGCTGGGACATACAGGGCAGCCCCAGCGCAGAGAGATTCCAGCCTGGCTCTGAGCGCTCCAGTTCCAGGATTCACCCTCCCAGCACATGGGATTAACCTGATAGGCAGCTGCAGGAAATACCAGGTTAGCAAGCAGCAGCAGGGAAGACAGCAGCCTACCTCATCCGCAGGGAAGACGTTTTAAAGACAACGTCAGGTTGTCTCTGGGGCTTGAACCAATGACCTGTGGGTCTAACCCCGAGCGGCAGCCGGCTGAGCTAAAGAACCAGCCGCAGTAACGCAACGGTGAGTGTAGCGAGGAGTAATTAATAAACGGGGGGTGGTCTTCATTCTTTGGCAGACAGAATTAGGGAGGCAAATGACTCATCAGGCTGGAAACATGACATTTGTGCTAAATAAGATAAGTCAAGAGGTCAGCAAGCTAAAAAAACAATGTCTGAGCCAGCTAAGATAAGAGGGAGAACACCCAGGGACCTATTTACGGTGAACCAGCTCACAAGGGACGGGCTACGTTAGGAATGGAGAGATGAGGTAAAGAGGAAGTCGAAACGTGGACAGAGCATGCGGCTCAGGGACTGGGTCCTGCTCAGTAACCAAGCCAGTCGTAACATCGGACGCAGTGCAGAGGAAATGTGATGCCATCTGTAAATGTGTAGAACAAGTTTCCTGGGGACTTTGGAGCCGAGACAAATCCTGCATCAACCCCCCTGCGTTTGAAGCAGATCAGCTCAGCGTAGCGTTGCTGTGAGCGAGATAAAAACACCTGAGCGACGAAGTGTGGTGTGGAACAGAGTTCTCGGGAAGCCGGGTGGAAAGAGATCTCGGAGGGAATTCCGACAGCGAGGAGGCTAATAAAGTGCCATGTAGCCTGCGGCCACTAACGAGGGACACAGAATCATGCAGCCTGTGGCCACTAGAGGGAGCCACGGAGCCACACAGGCTGCGGCCACTAGAGGGGGACACGGAGCCACGCAGGCTGTAGCGATTGGGAAGGGGACACGGAGCCACACAGGCTGCGGCCACTAGAGGGGGACACGGAGCCACGCAGGCTGCGGCCACTAGAGGGGGACACGGAGCCACACAGGCTGCAGCGATTGGGTCAGGCCCACGGTGCCACACAGGCTGCGGCCACTAGAGGGAGCCGCACAGGCTGCAGCCACTACCAGGTACACGGAGTCACTCTGCATTAGCCAGGCCCATCCCGGGATGCAGCATCCCCAGCACTCACCTCCCACTCTCAGCTCCCTGAATTCGGACGAGGTGCCCAGCTCCGAGGTGACGTGGCAGAGATAGACGCCCTCGTCCTGCATGTGGACGCCCCTCAGCGTCAGGGACCCGTTCCCCCGGGCCAGCTCCTCTGGATCCAGCCAGGTCCGGCTCCTAAAAGCCTCGTCCTGTCTCGCCAGTTGCTCCCTCCCGTAATAATAACTATAAAGCACCAGGGGCTCTGCCCCCACCCGCTCCTTCTGCCAGGTGAGGGTCAGGCGCTGCAGGTTCATCCCAGGCTGGAACAGGAAGAGGCAGCTCAGGGTGACGTCCCCCCCCAAATGAGCTACCACGTCTGGTGCCGACTGCACTGCAGGGAGGAAAAAGCACAGGGGTTAGGGGGACTTAGGGTGTGAAATCCGAGCCTCTCCCAGCAGGGGGTGCTGCAGGGAGCCGGGTGGGACTGTCAGCCTCGCGGGAGCTCCCAGCTCCTCCAGCCCCAGCCTGGTCCTGCAGGGGGCGCTGTGGGCAGGGGGGCAGGAATGCCGGCCGTGGGAGGAGCTCACTCCGGCTGTGATGCACAAGGATTTGCCATTATCCCAGTACGGTGCCATGAGTGACATTCCCGGTTACCTTTTCCTATGAACAGGATGGAAAAGTGCAGCCAATGGATGAGGAAAGTCTTCATGGCTGTCACGAGCGGCAGGGAACGGTGCCTAGTGATCAATGGCTGGGACTCTGTAGTCCTGGGTTTGAATCCTTGTTCTGCCACACACCCTCTGTGCACCTCGGATGCAGCATGTCCACCTCTGTGCCTCAGTTTCCCCATCTGTAACAGGGGAACACCAAGCTGTCTCGGTCACCACCGGATTCCTGCCGGCCCACCCAGTGCACAAGATTTCAGTTCATCCCCCCTCCAGTGGGAACGTTCCCAGCGTCGTTCCTGTCGGATCATTTTGCGCCGGGGCAAAATTTCTTAAAGGGCCCCGTTTGTAAAGTCATTTTAACTCAGAAAACTGACTAGTGGAGTTACGGGGGGTCGTGGAGTCAGGCCTGGGCCTTCAAACAGACCCTTAACCAGTATCCCCATTACTGTGCCAGCCCCAGAGATCCCCCCCTCTCGCGTCCCCCACTCCCCGCTGACTCACTCAGTGCCTCCAGGACTAGGTCTTTGGGAAAACCCAGCGGTGCGGTGGGAAGGACTGACCCTGAGCAGAGGCCCAGGCTGGAGTGGGGCTGAGCTCCAGGGAGCTTTTCTCAGGCATGTGGGTCCGTGGGGTCTTTCATGGGTTGGCAGGTTACCTCCGCACGGGGCTTGCTCAGAAGCAGCTGGCTGGGCACTTGGCGCCGTGGCAATTCCTCTGGCCGCAGCCTCCGGAGAGGACGCAGAGCACGGGCGCTGGGCCGGGGAGACCGTCTGGGCGTAGCCCCGGTAGGCAGGGGACTGTGGAGCCGGGAGGGAGAGAGACGTGGCCCATGGAGAGGGAAGGCAGGTACAGTTACCTTGAACTGCGACGCTCCCTTTCCAGGGGCTGATTCTTCTCCCCTGCCGATGTCCCCTTGGTTACTAGCTCTCGGCCGCGCCTCGGTCCCTTCTCACGCTCGATGATGTGGGAGCCACTCAAAACCAGCGATAGCAGCAGTGTACACCTGACGCGTCTGCATAATAGTAACCACAGTTACCAGGGCACCAGCTGTGCCCACCTGGCTTCTTCGGGCTGAGCGCTAACGTCAATACTGGCCCATCTGTCGCTGCTCTTCAGACATCCGGGCTCCCCTGTGTGGCGAGGCAGCCCTGCTGGGGAAACTGAGGCAGGAGCCCCCCTTAAAGACAAAGAGATACGGTGAGTCAGGGACAGCTCCCTACATCCGCTCTACAGAGCTCCACTCTGCTACACATCCCCCTAAACCAGTGAGTCCATTGAACGCTGAGGGCCAGATTCGGCAGCTGGAGACGCGAAGCAGCTATAAACCCAGCTGCATCTGGCCGGGGGGCTCTAGCATGCTGGGGCACGGGGGAACAGCCCTTTAAATGTTTAATTTTAAAGAACAGTTTGAAATGAATCCTGCCGATCTTCAGATCAGTCGACATGTCGCCCGGGAGCAGCCTCGTGCTTGGTGGGATTTTTTAATCATGAAAAGAAAAAAAAACCCTAGGAAATTCCCAGACAAAGAACTACGTGAAGCTGGAGTGAAGGTTGGGAGCACGGCTCAATGCCTGAAGGGTTAAAACACCCAACTCTTCACTGACCAGTGTGCAGAGGGGCACCCCTGGAGGATGGGCCCCATGGGGGTGGACCCCATCTGGGGAGAGGATTATAATCCGAGGAAAGTGGGATGGCCAAGGGATTAGAGCGCAGGGAGGGCGTTGGCTCTGGATTTGAGTGTCTACATGTTGGTGGAGATTTACTGGGGGGATTCCTGGCCCTGAAAGGAGTGGGAGACTCAAGGGGTCATGGGGAGAAGGGCTGGGGGGAAGGAAGTCCAGGGAGGTAGCAGCAAAAGGACTGGTGGACTGAACTCTGGTGGCCGGCCTTAGGGTCCCCAGACTGGAGCCCGGTGCAGCAAATGGGTTCCCCTGCCAGCCACGGAGGAGATGGAGCGAAACCGGAGAAGGGCCAAGACCATGGGGCCTAGACTCGGGGTTGAAGATCTTTTCCTAAGGCCGCGGGGACTAAAAGGGGTGGGAGGAAATCGTGACCTGACTGGGGGCTGGGTCACACAAAGAGGCGGACAGGTGCGGACGCCGGGTGGGAACGGGCTGATTTGCCCCACCAGGTGATCCACACCACAGGGGAAGGGGAAAAAACCTTCCCAGTCCCGTTCCCTGGAGGTTTCCTACTGGGGCTGGTCCAGGAGCTGCCGATTCTCGGGCACCGGGGCCTGGGTGGGAAGCAGAGTTGATTGTGATACTCAGCGTTTCTCAAACGCGACCACCAGAGGCTTTTCTTGCGGCCACAGCCTCCTGGGCTTATGGGCTATGATGTGGGGGAGGGCAAATTAGTTCTCCCTCCCCCTCCCTGTTGCTCCTGGATGCACTGCCTTGGTGTTGGTTGCTGGGGTCACCAGCAGGGATTGGGCCCTGCCCCCCACCCCCCCGGAGTCACCTGGGGCACAAGCAGGCAACCGGCGAGTTCCCCACTTTCCCTGGGGTGGTGGGGCTCGGGCTTTGGGCTTCAGCCCTGGGATGGCAGGCTCTGGACACGGGGCTTTGGGCTCCAGCCCCGGGCTCCGGGCTCCAGCTGGGTGGCGGCAAGCCCTGGGCTCCGGCCACACGGCTTCGGGCTCTGTCCCTGGGCCCCGTTATCCAGCTGCAAGGCTTTGGACTCTGGCAGCAGGACTTCAGGCTCCAGCCCCCGCTGCCTCCCCCAGGCCCCCACTGCCTCCCCCGACCCTCCCGCCAGGGCTTAATTTGTCGTGCTTGTATGTTTGTTAATATCACTTTTCACAGCAGACTTACTAGCTAGCAATAAAAATATTACAATGATTTGGATCATATGTGCATATTTGTTTGGTTTTCCTAAAGCTAATTAAGTATTTTAGGGAAAAAATGTGAGGGTGGCCACCAGCAAGAGTTGGTGGCCACATTGTGAGGCACCAAAAAAATCGTTCTGAGAACCCCTGGGCTAGATGACCCTTACAGTCCCTTCTAATCCTTTAATCCCACTCACACCCAGTGGCAGGGAGTCCCACAGGTTAACCCCACTCACACCCAGTGGCAGGGAGTCCACTGGCTTTGTCCTGTGGGTCTATCTCTGCTCAGTCATAAAGGGCCAGGATGCAGAGATGCAGGTCACGCCTATGCAAAGCGGGGTGCAAATCATTTTCCCCGCCACTGTCAGAGATGCAAACCTGCTGGCCCCCCGCTTTGCATGGATGTAAATCGGGACGGAAGATGCCTGGCTCTGGGGGCTGAATCTGGCATTGTCCGGTGGCCCCTTTGCACCTGTGTGTGGGTTTGGGGGGGGGGTGTCTACGCCAGGCTCAGAGCCGGCCCCCCCCCAACCACCCAGTCCAGGGGTATCCTGGAGGGGGTCGGGCGCAAAGAGAGCAGGGATGTGAGGGTCTGGGATTAGGTGACTCCCCGCTGCTCCGAGCCCCATAGGAGCTGGGGGGGGGGGGGAAGCACAAGTGCGGGAGAAAACACAGACCCTGCCCCACCTGGGGGGATGTCTGTGCCCCTCGCAGCCCTGAACGCTGGGAACAGAGCTCCCCTCCCCAGGCAGTGACTCGGGCCTGGCTTGTGGGGCCTGCCAGACCCCCAGGGCCCATCTGGCCCGGACCAGCCGCCCCCCCCGCTTGGTACCCACCGCAACGGCACGAGGCCGATCGACACCAGCTGGGGGCCGCCCGGCAGCGCCGAGTCACTCCGGGTGGGGCTGAGCACCTGGCGGTGACGTCAGTCTGGGGGGCGGGGGAGGGGTTTACTAATTAGCTGACAGCTGATGAACGGCGGGGGCGGGGGGGTGCTACATTGTTACCCAGCCCTGGGCTGATTTTTCCCTGGACTTTTCCAGCTCCGGAGCCTCCCCTCCCCCGCCATCTCCCTCCTTCTCTCCCAGCCCCCGGGAGGGGCCGGACTGGGGGAGGTCCAACCCGACGCCAAGGGGTTAATTCTCCTACATGCTCCTGGGGAGATTCCCTGCACCAGAGACTCTGCCCCAGACAGTGAGCCGGGGGGGGGGAGTGATATTACAAAGGATGGCTGGTCTGGGGCGGAGCTGCTTCCTTCAGACAGATCGGCTGGGACCCAGCTCCCCCCCAAACCCACCTACCCGCATTTCACACCTGACTGTCTGTCTGCTCCGGATGTTATTTTAATAGATTCCAAGGCCAGCAGGGACCATTGTGCTCATCCAGGTCTGATCTGCAAAAGAGGTTTCCGAGAAATTTTAAGATGCGTGGTGTAGACGTAGCCTCAGAGCTGGGGGGGAAGCCGACAGGTGCTGAGGAGTTGGACAGAGACATCCCTTCATGGAGGATCTATTCATGGGGATTCGCTATATCCTAGTAAGGAGGAGAGGATGGAAGATGGTAATGTACAGGTAGGATCTGATGAGAAACAGTCAAATGAAAGTATCAGAGGGGTCGCCGTCTTAGTCTGGATCTGTAGAAGCGACAAAGAGTTCTGGGGCACCTTATAGACTAACAGACATATTGGAGCATAAGCTTTCGTGGGTGAATCCCCACTTCTTCGGATGCATCTTCACCCACGAAAGCTTATGCTCCAATACGTCTGTTAGTCTATAAGGTGCCCCAGAACTCTTTGTCGCAGTCAAATGAAAAAAAATCTCATTCAATTACATCACGTAATGGCAGACAGCTAAAAAGGGACAACATTTATAAGTGCTTAAATACAAATGCTAGACGTCTAAATACTAAAATGGGTGAACCTGAGTGCCTGCTATTACATGAGGCTATTGATACAATGTGTATCACAGACACTTGGGGAAATGATCATAATCAAAACGGTAATACCAGGGTACAAGATATATAGGAACGAGTGAGTTGGTCGTACTGGTGGGGGGGGGAGGGTGGCATTATATGTGAAAGAAAGCACAGAGATAAATATAGTACAAATCTTAAATGCACCAAACTGTACCATAGGATCTCTATGGATAGTAATCCCATGCTTGAATAATAAGAATTAGGGCTAATTAATCGCAGTTAACGCACGTGATTCACTAAAACAAATTCATCGTGATTACAAAAATGAATCGTGATTAATCGCTCTTATAACAATAGAATACCAATGGAAATGTATTAAATATTTTGGATGTATTTCTGTATTTTCAATATTGATTTCAATTACAACACAGAATACAAAGTGCACAGAGCTCACTTTATATTATTGTTTTTGATTACAAATATTTGCACTGTAAAAATGATAAACAAAAGAAATACTATTTTTCAATTCACCTCATACAAGTGCAATCCCTTTAGCGTGAAAGCGCAACTTATAAATCCAGGGGGTTTTTTTGGTTACATAACTGCAATCAAAAGCAAAACAGTGTAAAACTTTAGCGCCTACAAGTCCCCTCAGTTCTACTTATTCTGCCGATCGCTAAGACAAACAAGTTTGTTTACATTGATGGGACTGGAGATACGGCTGCCCGCTTCTTATTTACAGTGTCACGTGAAAGTGAGAACAGGTGTTTGTGTGGCACTTTTGTAGCCCGCATTGCAAGGTATTTACATGCCAGAAATGCTAAACATTCGTATACCCCTTCATGCTTTGGCCACCATTGGGCACCGGACAATCAAGGTTCTAAAGGAGCTCTCAAGAAAGACATTTTGAACATTCAAAAGCCAGTAGGAGAACACTTCAACCTCTCGAATCACTCAGGTTTCAGTGTAGTAGCCGTGTTAGTCTGTCAGTAAAAAGAAAATAAGAAAGGAATACTTGTGGCACCTTAGAGACTAACAAATATATTTCAGCATAAGCTTTCGTGGACTACAGTCCGCTTCGTCGGATGCATAGAATGGAACATACAGTGAGACGATATTTATACAGTCAGAGAAACATGAAAAGATGGAAGTAACCATACCAACTGTAAAAGGCTAATTAATGAAAGGAACTGTTATCAGTAGGAAAGAAACTTTTAAAGTGATAATCAACATGGCCCATTACAGACAGTTGACACAAAGGTGTTAAGGGTATTTAATGGGGGAGGGAAATACATTCAATTTATTGGTCATTACATTAATTGAACGTTGTTATGGTTACTTCCACCTTTTCATGTTTCTCTGAATGTATAAATATCATCTCACTGTGTGTTCCATTCTATGCATCCGACGAAGCGGACTGCAGTCCATGAAAGCGTATGCTGAAATACATTTGTTAGTCTCTAAGGTGCCACAAGTATTTCTTTCTTATTGTTTTCTTAAACTCAGAAGTGGCCTTGTGTTTGGAGTTCTGTGTTAGTTCTGCAGCCAACCACATTGATGAACGGAATTCAAAGCATTAATCTACTGAACACTTTTCCCCTTGTCTTTCCATCCACCAAAATAAATCCTGATATTTACCCAGAAAAATCATAGACTCATAGGACTGGAAGGAACCTCGAGAGATCATCTAGTCCAGTCCCCTGCACTCGCAGGACTAAGTATTGTCTAGACCTTCCTTAACAGGTGTTTCCCTGCTCTAAAAAAATCTCCAATGATGGCGATTCCACAACCTCCCTGATTACCTGTTCTTGTTAATTCCCTCTGGGGCACCTGGCATTGGCCACCGTGCGAAGACAGGATACTGGGCTAGATGGAGGATTGGGCTGACCCAGTCTGGATGGATGGAGAGAGAGAGAGAGTGTGTGTGTACACACGTACATAGGCGTACCCCACGGAGGTCATTCTCCTTGCAGACCGGATCGCCAGGTCACAGCACCCCTCCGTTCCCTACCATATTGACCTCCAGCAAGTCTGGCTGGATTCAGCGCCTGCTCTGGGGTCCTCTCCAGAAGCAGGGAGCCAGCTGGTGAAAACAGCCAGAGACACAATGTGTTCGAGGCAAAGTGGGATTCATTTAACCAGGGGCCGCACTGCAAGCGGAGAGGGAGGGGATAAAGAGAACAAAACCAACTTATCCTTGGCCTCCTGTGCCCGTTTGAATTAGGGTTGCTAACTTAGTAACTGCTGACAACTGGACTCCCAAGGCCCCGCCCCCTGCTCCACCTCTTCTCCCGATGATTCCCCCACTTCCTCCTCTACCCCCTCCCCGCATCGATTGCTGCTCTCCCCTGCTCCCACCCTCTGGGCTCCTTCTGCTCTGGGGCTGGGACAGGAGCTACTGTAGCCTGACAAGGAGCCTGCCTACGGATGGGAGGCAGCTGGGGTGACCAGATTTCCCGGTTTTACAGGGACAGTCCTGATATTCTGGGCTTTGTCTTATATTGGCACCTATTTTTCACACTTGCTATCTGGTCATGCTCGAGGCAGCCCTGGCCGAGCAGGGGCTGGCGCGGGTTAATAACCTGGCGCCTCCCCATGTCCCATGGTAACCGAACATTCGGTGTCCAGTCAGTATATCTGACTGGACATGGCCAGGTCCCCTTTTCTACTAGACTTTCCAGGTGAAAACTGGGCTCCTGGGAACCCTAGTTTGGATAGGCAACAGACCTGCTCCCCGCAGCCTCCTACTCCTCAGTCCGGTTCCCCCATCCAGCGTCGCCCCGTTCTCCCAGATCCCGCTTTCCAACTGCTCCCAGGGCCCTCATTTGAAAGCCCCCCCGAGTCCCCAGCTGGGGACTTTCCTTCCCCACCCCCGACGAGCCCCCAGACCACAGGCGTGGCGGCACCATCCAAAGGAATTAACGCCCCCTCGTGTGAGTGCCGGCACCCGGACCCTGCGTATGGCCCCAGGCTGGGTTCCAGCAGCCGAATTTAGCTCATGCTGACTGAACTCCTTCCTTAGAATCGGTCTTGGCTCGCACCTAAGGGCTCCAGCCACAGACCAGGCCCTGTGGGGCCGGGTGCTGGACAGCCACCACAAACGGACAGCTGCCCTTTAGCCAGCAACACAATCACATACAATTAACCCAGCTGGCCCCATGTCCAGCCCGCAGTGCTACAGTCTGAATGCACCAGACAAAGACAGGATTATTAGCCCTGGGAAACCGAGGCACACGGCACGCTGGATCTCCCAGAGTTCAGCCCCCATGTAGGCAAGCGGCCAGATTTCCCCAGGCACCCCACACAAGCGCTGCTGGAAACCTGGCCCCGAACGCCACTGGTTGTGGTGTCCCCGTGCCACGGAGCAGGGTGACGGGTTTTCCTTCATTTTTTAATTGGTTGCTGTTTAATAAATTGTATTTGCTTTGAACTGTATGAAATCATTAGTGGGTCAGTGAAGCATCCAGTGCCCTAGAGTGAGGACACCCTGGCCCCTTTCCTACGTGACCATGACAAGCTTGGGGGTCGAGTCCCCCAGGAATCCTGGGCCCAGCCATGTTGGGGTTATGAGGACTCTGCCACACAGTAATGGAGACGGTTCAAATAAACAATGTTTCCTTTTATTGTACTTTTAAAGCGTTGAATGAAGGGAGGGAAGGGGGTTGTTAATGGGAGAGGATAGGCAACGGAAACTGGGTAAAGAAACGGGGGCAGGTTCAGCATGTGTTTAAACAAGCATAATAGTCACTGGTTACCCCAACTCGCTCTGGAAGGTAGCTTTCAAAGCTTCCCGGATGCGCAGCGCGTCCCGCTGTGATCTTCTAATCGCCCTGGTGTCCGGCTGAGCGTAATCAGCTGCCAGGCGATTTGTCTCAACCTCCCACCCCACCATAAACGTCTCCCCCTTGCTCTCACAGAGATTGTGGAGCACACAGCACGCTGCAATCACAATGGGGATATTTTTTTGGCTGAGATCGGAGCGAGTAAGTAAGCTTCTCCAACGACCCTTCAGACGGCCAAAGGCACACTCCACCACCATTCTTCACTTGCTCAGCCGGTAGTTGAAGAGCTCCTTTTCAGTGTCCAGGGCTCCCGTGTATGGCTTCATGAGCCAGGGCATTAGCGGGTAGGCAGGGTCCCCGAGGATCACTGTAGGCATCTCCACATCCCCAACAGTTATTTTGCGGTCCGGGAAATAAACACCCTGTTGCAGCCGTCTAAAGAGACCAGAGTTTTTGAAAACACGAGCATCATGAACCTTGCCTGGCCATCCAACATTGATGTTGGTAAAACGTCCTTTGTGGTCCACTAGTGCTTGCAGCACCATAGAAAAATAGCCCTTTCGGTTAATGTACTGGCTGCCCTGGTGGTCCGGTCCCAGGATAGGGATGTGTGTCCCATCAATAGCCCCGCCGCAGTTTGGGAATCCCATAGCGGAAAAGCCATCTATGATCACCTGCACGTCTCCAAGGGTCACTACCTTTGAGAGCAGCAGGTCAACGATTGCATGGGCTACCTGCATCACAGTAACCCCCACGGTAGACTTGCCCACTCCAAATTGGTTTGCGACTGACCGGTAGCTGTCAGGAGTTGCAAGCTTCCACAGGGCTATGGCCACTCGCTTCTGGATAGTCAGGGCTGCTCGCATCCGGGTGTCCTGGCGCTTCAGAGCAGGGGACAGCAACTCACAAAGTTCCAGGAAAGTGCCCTTACGCATCCGAAAGTTTTGCAGCCACTGGGATTCATCCCAGACCTGCAGCACTATGCGGCCCCACCAGTCAGTGCTTGTTTCCCTTGCCCAGAATCGCCGTTCCACAGGATCAACGTGCCCCATTGCCACCATGATTTCTATGGTCCGGGGTCCCGTGCTTTGCGAGAGGTCTGTGCCCCTCTCAGAGTTCATGTACTCCCGGAGCTTCCGTTGCCTCCTCGCCCGATTTCTCTGCATCTGATTCTGGAAAAGGTGCACGATAAGGCGCGAGGTGTTGGCAACGGACAGAACAGCAGCGATAATCGCGGAGGGCTCCATGCTCGCTGTCCTGTGGCGTCCGAGCTGTCAATCACCGGAAAAGGGCGCGAATTCATTGCCCGCCGGCGCTTTCATGTAGGGACGGTGGGAGTGTGGGTCGAGTGACGACATTTCCGTATAACCACCCTTGACACATTTTCGGCCCCACAAGGCACTGGGGGCTACACCCAGAATTCCAGTGGGCAGCGGGGACTGCGGGAACTGTGGGATAGCTACCCACAGTGCACCGCTTGCAATGTCGACGCTTGCCCCCTTACTGTGGACTCACAAATTCGAATTAAGGTCCTTGATGTGGATTCTCACGATCGACCTGGCAATATCGGTTTTACAAGTTCGGTTTAACAACAATCGAACTAGTCTCGTAGTGTAGACATACCCTAAGAATCAAAACACATTGATATACAAGTACATAGCTAATATTCATAACTTCAACTACACAAATTACACACATACAGTTAGAACAACCACCAGCAAATTATAACCTCTTCATAGACACCTCGCACAATAATCTTTGTACAATATTTGCTGCAAATATACAACAGTGGTTGCAACAATGATCTATACAGTTACAGTTTGTCAGTAATGTCACAAGTGACAAATCACATTTCTCTTTGTTTCTTTTAAAGAATACCCAATACTTTTAGTATAAAAATACACATTTTTGAAAGTCTTGTTTCTTTTGAAGAAAATCACTCTAGCAGCAGAAATAACCAATAGCTGCACATTATGCGCAATAACTTCCTGACTGTCCCCAAATCCCGTGAGCTCCTGCCACCCACCCCTGCCAATCCCACGCCAATGAAACCCACGAGGCAGGTCCTGGAAATCACGAGATGGGCTTTGAAATCACGAGATTTTAAGATAAATAAATAGTCAAATCTGCCCTCCGGGCCACCAGAGGAGGCTGCCAGTGCCCCATGCATGAAGGTTGGGGGGTGCTCCAGCCAGCTGGAACTGAACACAGAGGATTTCGGGGGACAGCTCAGGGGTGGTGGGGGAGTCATGTCCGTCTGTTAAGCCTGGGGTGCGGGAGCTGCAGTCCTATTTCTCTCCATCCCACCCTTAGTACTTTATACTCCCCAGTCCACCTCCCACAATCCCCTGCATCCCCTTGGTCTCCCTCCTGCCCCCAGTGATAAATTGTTCTCCAGCTGTGCTGGAAGCAGGAGAAGCAGCAACGGGCTTAACCTGCAGCCAAGGAGAGGGAGGGTAGATATCAGGAACCACTTGCTAGCTCCCAGGGGAGTTCAGGTCTGGACTCAGCGTCCAAGGGAGGTCGTGGGAGCCCCGTCACTGGTGGTTTCTAAGCCCAGGCTCGACAAACCCCTATCGGGGCTGCTCTAGGGTTAGAATCATAGAATCTCAGGGTTGGAAGGGACCTCAGGAGGTATCTAGTCCAACCCCCTGCTCAAAGCAGGACCAACCCCAACTAAATCATCCCAGCCAGGGCTTTGTCAAGCCTGACCTTAAAAACCTCTAAGGAAGGCGATTCCACCACCTCCCTAGGGAACCCATTCCAGTGCTTCACCACCCTACTAAGGAAAAACTTTTTCACAATATCCAACCTAAACCTCCCCCTCTGCAACTTGAGACCATTACTCCTTGTTCTGTCATCGTCTACCACTGAGAACAGTCTAGATCCATCCTCTTTGGAACTCCCCTTTCAGGTAGTTGAAAGCAGCTATCAAATCCCCCCTCATTCTTCTCTTCTGCAGGCTAAACAGTCCCAATTCCCTCAGCCTCTCCTCATAAGTCATGTGCTCCAGCTCCCTAATCATTTTTGTTGCCCTCCGCTGGAGGAGGGATTACCTGGTCCCGCCTCAGTGTGGGCGGCTGGACTGGCTGCCCTCCGAGGTCCTTCTTTTGGGGCTCTATAAATAACTTTGAGGCTCTGGCCCTAGCCCCACAGGGGTCTCACTAATTACTCTGATGGGGGCAGTGATTAGAGGGGGACAGAGCTGCCGTGGGTGAGCGGGGTTAGGTTCCCCCTGCGGGGGCTGTAGTGTATGAGCCCCGTTGTATTGACATGGGTCAGTCCTCGCCTCGCAGGGAGCTCTTCCCCTCGCAGGGGTCAGGGACAAAACCAAGCCCTGGTGCAGTGGCTCTGTGCTGGTACAGAATGGTGCTGTCCTTGCTATAAAGTGCGGCCGTTGGGTCTAGAGACCCCTGGCTCCCGGCTACAGAGCCTTGGCGGGAAAGCGAGGGAGCTGCCGGGAGATCAGCCCCGAGGCCGGGGGTGGGTGTCCCCAGGGCTGGGCAGGCGCCAGGGCCCGGCTGGATCTGGGGCGAAGGATCCTCGCAGCCACTATCACCGACAGGGTCACGGTGCCCAGACAGGCCACCAGCAGCCAGACTTGGCTGCATCTGTGCCCTGCAAGAGAGAGCCCAGAGCTTCCTGTGAACAGGGCCAGAGAGCCGGAGCGAGCTCCCCAGGCTCAGCATGTCGCCCTCCCGCCCGAGCCATTGTAGAGAAGCCCAAACTCGGGGCTGCCGAGCAGCAATACCCCGCTCTGCCACTGGAGGGTGACAATGAGTTAAATAACTGTGCTCAGCCGTTAATTCCTCCCACCCCCCCATGTCCCGCTGTGGGGCAGAGCCTTGCGCTGGCTGGACAATTCCCATCCCCCTTCCCCCACTCACTGGGTCCTGCTGGCACTGTGATGTGCTGCACGGGGGTCTCCTGCCCGACCGCTGTCACCAGGAGCACAGTGAGGTTGGCGCTCCGCCCCACGGGCACGGCCAGCTCGCTGCACAGGGTGTAAAGGCCTCTGGCGTCCACGGACTCTGTGGTACTGCTGAGCTCCGTCAGGTTGGTTCCCATCCCGTCCCTCCACGCCACGCTCGCCCGGGGGTACCCGCCCCCCGAGCTGAAGGTCAAGAGGGTGTGGCCCAGCCGAAACGAGAGGTCAAGGGTCAGATGAGGCTCACTGTAGGGTGCTGAAAGGAAAAAACACTTTCCATGACTCTGGAGTTTTTCACCTCCAGTTGCTTGACGGCCTCCAAACACAGGAATTGCTCCCCCGGTGCAGAGATGTGTTATGAGGAGTAAATAACACTTCCTTATTTACTTTCTCCACACCCGTTAGGAGTTTATAGAGCTCTATCATATCCCTCCTTAGTCATTTTTTCCCCCCAAGCTGAACAGTCCCAGTCTTATTACTCTCTTCATACGGCAGCCGTTCCATACCTCTAATAATTTTTGCTGCCCTTTTCTGAACCTTTTCCAATTCCAATCTATCTTTTTTGAGATGGGGCAACCACATCTGCACGCAGTATTCAAGATGGGGGTGCACCATGGATTTATACAGAGGCAATATGATATTTTCTGTCTTCTTATCTCTCCCTGTCCTAAGGATTCCCAGCATTCTGTTTGCTTTTTTGACTGCCACCGCACATTGAGTGGATGTTTTCAGAGAACTATCACAGTCACTCCAAGCAATGGTCCCTCTAATTTTTGACAGGCCGTGTGCGCAAAAAATATCTTCTATGCACATTGTTGTGCTTCTGTGCAAATTTTTGTGCATGCAGTGTTTCGCCGTGTGCGCGGGGTTTAGGATCTGTGTGCGCGCGCGCACACACGCACAGCTTAGAGGGAACTGTGACGCCAAGATCTCTTTCTTGAGTGGTAACAGCTAATTTAGACCCTATCATTTTATATGTATGGTTAGGATTATGTTTTTCAATGTGCATTATTTTGAATGTATCAGTACTGAATTTCAACTGCCATTTTGTTGCTCAGTCACCCAGTTTTGTGAGATCCCTTTATAGCTCTTCGCAGTCTGCTTTGGACTTAACTTGAGTAGTTTGTATTATCTGCAAATTTTGTCACTTCACTGTTTACCCCTTTTCCCAGATCGCTTATGAATATGTTGAATAGGACTGGGCCCAAAACAGACTTCTGGGGGACACCACTATTTACCTCTCTCCATTCTGAAAACTAACCATTTATTGCTACCTTTGTTTCCTGTCTTTTAACCAAAAAAACGAGGAGTCTGGTGGCACCAGATTTATTTGGGCATAAGCTTTCATGGGTAAAAAACCCACTTCTTCAGACTCCATGCATCTGAAAAGTGGGGTTTTTACCCGCTTGTTTTTGTGGCTACAGACTAACTCGGCTACCCCTCTGAGACTTGTCTTTTAGCTAGTTACCAATCCATCAACGATTCCCTCTTATCCCATGACAGCTTACTTTGCTTAAGAGACAGAACCCAGTTTGTGCCTCTAGTTCTACCCACCCTACCCCAGTCTGAACTGTAGAGTCTGGAATGCTGGTGACCAGCCTAGAAGGACACAATTCCGAATCTGGATAACTACCAACCTCTGCCATACTCTGTGGCACATTGCTTTGAGCTCCGGACCTCTAACTGGAGTTGATAAAGCAGTAAAGGCTGATTCTAGGCAATACTTCTCCCACCACAGTACATGCCTAACCTTGCCACAGATATCACCGAGGCCAGGAGCTCCGAAAGACTGAAGAAAGGATTGGACACGGCTATGGAGCAGAGCATCCAGAGTCATGGTCGAGGGCTGCAAACCCTCCTGCTTTGGGGAATCAGCTGTAGGATGGAGATCTTCGAATCTCTGTTCCTGACAGCAGACCTCTTGAGGTCCCTTCCGGCCCCACATTTTGATGCTAAGAGGTGGTGTCCATGTTCGTCCCTCACTGCGCACTAGTGTTACCCTTGCCTCTGCTTGGAAACGGGCCACCGGGCTACGTGGCCCCTGGGCCTGAGTCAACCGTATCTTCTCCGGGCAGCTGGTGGAGCCTGTAAATCTACGTCACAGCATCTGGTGTCAGTGCGGATTATACCCACAGTGCCAGGCACTGACCGCTGCCCGCGGGCGTTAGGTGGGAGAT
Source organism: Chelydra serpentina (assembly GCA_037349315.1). NCBI lineage: Eukaryota > Metazoa > Chordata > Testudines > Chelydridae > Chelydra > Chelydra serpentina. Next base: position 44,471 of record JBAIAC010000108.1, on the reverse strand, counting down.
TATCTCTGAATAAACCAGCTTCCAGCCCAGCCTCTCTCAGCCCGTCGGATATCGAAGGGCAACGGAGCCTTCGGAGAAAGTTCAGGTTGAAGGAGCCGTACCCATCACTGTAACCTGCCTCGTCTCCGAAATTGTGCCCAGCTCCGAGGTGACGTGGCAGAGATAGACGCCTTCATCCTGCGTGCGGACGCCCCTCAGCGTCAGGGACCCGTTCCCCTGGGCCAGTCCCTCTGGATCCAGCCGGGTCCGGTTCCTATAAACCTCGTCCTGTTTCGCCAGCTGCTCCCGCCCGTAATAGTGACTATGAACCACCAGGGCCTCTGCCCCCACCCGCTCCTTCTGCCAGGTGAGGGTCAGGCGCTGGAGGTTCATCCCAGGCTGGGACGGGAAGAGGCAGCTCAGGGTGACGTCCCCCCCGAACTGAGCGGTGACGGGCGACTCGGCTGTGATGAGCCCTGAAAGGGAAACAGAGTCAGGGACTGAGATCCCAACCACTGCCCAGCCTCCCCCTGCCCTGGGACCTCCATAACCCCAGGGGGTTAGTACCAAATGGGATGGGAGCTTGGGGGCAGGAAGAGATGAAAGGGGACACGGGTGGACATGCTCCAGGGACCGGGACACGGAGCCTTTCATATGTCAGCCATTAGGTCAGTCAGTGGCTCACGCGTGAGATGAGTTGGTGGGTCTCAGCCCAGTTCCTAGCAGGACCGGCCGCCCACACCAATAAAACCACCCTCCCAACTGGCCTTTTGCTTAGCAACAGAGAGGCCAAAGGCTCGACAGGCTGCCATCCCCCTATACGGCAGTGGGGCAAATTGGTGGAGGGGTGAGAAAAGGATCTCTGTGATGCTCTCTCCCCTAGCATGGACTTGACTGACACCGAAACAGACAGGCTGGGGAGAAGTTTGAACACTGGGCGGCCCAGTGAGTTCTGTATCATGAGCCCCAAACCCTCAAACCCTTGTGATTCAGGCCCCCAAAAGCCATGAGCTCGGCTTAGAAATCAGGCGATTGTAACCAGGGGCGGCTCTATGATTTGTGCCGCCCCAAGCACGGCAGTCAGGCAGCCGTCGGTGGCATTTCTGCGGGAGGTCGCCGGTCCCACGGATTCGGCGGCGTTCCTGCGGGCGCTCCGCCGGGCCCACGGTGTCGACGGACCCGCCGCCGAATTGCCACCAAATCTGTGGGACCGGCGGACCTCCCGCAGAAATGCCGTCGAAGGCCGCCTGACTGCAGTCCTCATGGCGACCGTCACGCCGCCCGCTTCGGCTTGACGCCCCAGGCATGTGCTTTCTGCGCTGGTGCCTGGAGCTGTCCCCGATTGTAACTAATACATGTGCTGTTTTGCTCATTGGCTTTCTGGCTTCCGAACCCTCGGGCTGCACCCAGGTCGGCTTTGCAATGGGGCAGGTCGAAAGTTTCGTCTGAAATGTTGTTTTCAAACAAAAAAAAATGGCTTCTGAGGTTTAAATGAACACACATTCTGCCCCCGCCCCAGCCCCAATGGTTGAATGGTTTTGGGCAGCCAAAATCCCCCAAATTTCAGTCACAAGCAAAAATATTTTCAGTTTTCTAGTTTTCAGGGTTTTCCATGAAAACACCCCAAAAATTGAGGGAACAATTTCAGCAAAACCCCAAACCTTTCCACGGACGTTTTTCTTGGCAACAAAAATCCACCTCCCGGCCCACTCGGGCTTCCAAGCTTTTCTCCACAAACGTGAGGGCGGAAATCTTAGTTTTTAAACCAAATAATTCCTCAGTAATCCACAGTCAGCAAGAGCTGGGCTTTCTGTGAAACGCTCAGTATCACCATCAAGTTGTGACCCTCTGGGACCGAACATGCCAAGTGTGTGGGGAGAGGAGGTTTCTTAATCGAAATGTAGTGACAAAGGGTCCTGGGGCACCTTATAGACTAACAGACATATTGGAGCATAAGCTTTCGTGGGTGAATCCCCACTTCATAGGATGCATGCAGTGGATGCATGCATGCATCGAACGAAGTGGGGATTCACCCACAAAAGCTTATGCTCCAATACGTCTGTTAGTCTATAAGGCGCCACAGGACCCTTTGTCACTACTACAGATCCAGACTAACACAGCTACCCCTCTGATACTAATGGAAATGGTTTTAGAGAGCTGAATAAATTTCAACTTATTTCCCTGTTAGTGTTCAATAACACCACTTTCCCACACTGGCGGGCACTAGAGCGTCGGGCCTGAAGCCGAGCTCAGGACACTCCCAGGGCAGGACAGCAAGGGTTAGCAAGTGAGATACTCACCCCAATGAGCCCCCCACACAAGGAACAGGAAAACTGGGGAACAAAGGCCGGGGCACATCACACACTGCAGGGACTCAGATTTGCCCTGCAAGAGAAGCGCAGACACTGATTGGCAAAGTGACCCCCCCAACGCCCTACAGAATTGATTTTGCAGTTACGCCCCGCCCCCCCATCCTCCAATCACATCTCCCAGCTCCCAAGCAGGACCCAACTCAAACCAGCGACTTCATCCAGGCCCCAGGTCAGCAACGAGCAAAAGCCGGCCCCATTTGACACTTCCTAATGGATGTACTGGCTCAGCCAGCCCCATTCCGAGTGAATCTGCACCCTCCTGAGCCCACTGTCCCACCCCCCAGCCCCATTCCCCTCCCTCCACCTCTCACTGCACCACAGCCGCTCCCCGAAGACAGTCCGTGCCCTGGATCAGACATCGCCACTCAGCCATGGGGCAGATCCTGTCCCAACCCTGGAGACAGGCGGACGCTGTCTGAGACAAGAAACCCGAGTCACCGATGTACTCACTGGAGCAGCCCAGCAGAACCCGGCAGACACAGAGCCCAGAGAGAGTCGCAGTCAGGAAGTGGGGGACCGGCACAGGCAGTGTGGCCTCCTGAAGCCTGTTCTGAATATCAGTTGCTCCTTGTTGGGTATTTAAACAGCTGAGCTATGGGAATTCCCAGAAGCCCATTGCTATAGGGATATCCAGATACGATGAAAGCAAATGTCCCCACACATTCGATCATTCCTGCTCGTGAATATGGAATTTCCATCAGCCCAGCTCTGAGAATTTTACCAAAACCTCCGCTGCGTTGCATAATAAGTGACGCCTACGGCGAGGGGGAACTGATCGTTTTAACCCAACATGAGCAATTTCCTGTAACCAAGGCGGAAAGTGAAAAAGACGGAATCACCCGCAGTTTGCTTTAGTCCTCGACCCACACGCACAGGCAGCCTCTGAGGGACCTGCCGCTTTTCACCGTGGAGCTGTCAGAGCCGTCAATGGTAAAGATGGAGGTTAAACGGCCTGTGACCACAGCGTATCCTGTAGCAACGGAACCCTTCCGCCAGGTGGAGTCGGCAGCAACAAAGGCCGGATTCCATATCCAGGGGTCCCTCTTAACAACCCAGCTCCAGCCCCCACCCACTCACCTGGGGAAATCACACACCAGCCCCAGGAGCCTCTAAGATTCCCGAGACCCTGAGTCGGTGCACGGCAAAGAAAACCTTTAATAAAAAGGGGAAGGAACCCAGCACTAATTTGGGAAAACACCACAATCATGACTGAAACTTCTGATCGAGCAAAATCCTCGCCCCCGCGTACTCTAGGCAGCGTCCTCTGCCTCAGTTTCACGTGCAGCGTGAAAGTCCCACAGAAAATGCCCCTTTAACACCCCGCTCCCACTTTCCCCTCCCCCCCACCCCACCCCACCCCACTCCACTCACTGCTGTTGCCCTGGGTCAGCAAAGACCCAGAGGTCGGAGGTGCGTTCAAGTGAGTTCATCTCCCACCGGAGGGGAATGTGGAGCAGCGGCTCCTTCGCGGTCACCACCACACCGCCGCCAATGGCCCTGCGCCGTCAGTTGCCACTGCCCCCTTCCTCTCTGCTGCGACTCTGCCGCTCGGTCTCTTGAGGCTCCCCCCGGCTCCCCGAGATTTCAGCGGATAGTGGGGGAACCTCACAGCTAGGGCAGGCTGGGCAGATGCTTCCACAGGAATATTGTGCCACGGCAGGGGTAAGCAGGGTCAGCCTTAGGGAAAATGGCGCTCTGGGTGAATTTGTATTTTGGCACACACCCCCCCCACCATCACCCCTCCCCCCTATCACCCCTCCCTGGCCCCCACGGGCTCCCCACCCCCACGCCCCGCTGCCTACCCCCAGTGCTTAATTTGTATTGAACGAGATGCCAGAGATCAGCCCTGGCACAAATTAAGCACTGATACCAGCCGGTGCTGGCCAGGTGCCCAGCTCGGAAGGCAACACCACCGCCAGCAGCAGCGCAGACGTGAGGGTGGCCGGGCATATGGTGTATTGCCACCCTCCTGCCCTGGCTTGTGGTGCCTGAACTCGGCTCAAGGCTTCACGCTGTCCCATGGGGGCTGCATTTTGCCAGAGCCCATGGCCCTCCTGCAGCCCTCTGGCCTGGCTCACCTGGGCGCCATTTCAAATTTTCGGGGGTGAGAAGAAAAATTAACCATGATTCCAGGGACTACTTGGGCACCTGAAAATCTAGGGGCTTTTGCAGATAATAACTTAGGAATTAGCCGACAGGCGCTCTGTATTTAATTCATAGAATCTCAGGGTTGGAAGGGACTTTAGGAGGTCATCTAGTCCAACCCACTGCTCAAAGCAGGACCAATCCCCAATTTTTGCCCCAGATCTCTAAATGGCCCCCTCAAGGATTGAACTCACAACCCTGGGTTTAGCAGGCCAATGCTCAAACCACTGAGCTATCCCTCCCCCCAATTGTTATATAGAGAAAGAAAAAAAAATATACAAACGCCAGTTAAAGCCTTGTTTAAAGTTTCTATGTAAATTTAGCAAAATATTCCCAATCCCAAACCTTGAGATTCTGGTGCTTTAACACTGATATCAGAAACACATGTTTGATACTTTGTACCAGGGTTTCTCATGACAAATTTTTTTGTCGCCTCAGAGTACGGCCGCCAACTCTTGCTAGTGGGCGCTCGGACACTTTTTCCTAAATAATTAACTCTGGGAAAAACAAATAAATATGCACATGAAAATCACTGTAACTTAATCGGGGGATAAAAAACAATGATTTAAAAAAAAATAGGGTTTTTTAACATTTAAATTGGATTTTTTTGATAAAATGCTTTTTGAGGAAAAAACCTATCTAAAGATAGTTTTAATTAAAAACATTATAGCTCAAAGATCTCTCATCACGGAATAGGGATTATAAATCCTAATTCTATATGATGAGACAATATATTCATGTTTAAGAAAAGTTTTGTAAATGAGTTCTAATAGTTCATGGATTAGGGCCCCTATGGGGTTCCACAGGCTTCTGTATAGATTAACCTAAATAATCTTTCTGTCTACCTAGTGTAACTCAGTGCTCAGTCTAGAAGATACCATCAGAGATGCTTAGTTTTGCAGTTCTCAAATTGTGGATTTGTGTCTCCAGAGGTAACATGCTTGTTCACAGCAAAAATGTTTTTAAATAAATAAATAAATAAATATATAGAGGTGAGACATAACAGACCTCAACTCTATTGTCCCTCTGCAAATTTGTGTGCACAGAGTCAATCCCTTACCTCTCCCTAAAAGTGCAAAGTTTCAAAAAGTTCAATGAATAGAAGATTGTTGGGGGTGGAATAGACCTGGACAAGGAGAAGTAGTCTGGAGATAAATGTGAGAACCGAGGGACATATGCTGGTTTTGTTAAAATAGTATGTTTGCTGTTAAAGAAAAAAATCCAGAATACTCAACGTTGTTGTTTTAGTTAAATAAAAATTTAAATGTCTGTCTGGTGATGTTCTCCTCCTAATACATCATGGCAAGAAAATCCTCCAAATATTAATGATTAACCTGTTGAATTGGAGATAGTTCACCTCCGAATGACTTTAGAAATATCTGCTTCAATTACCTTTGGTAAATGAAATAACCAAACAATCATTCATTTTCTGAGATAGCTGTAAAACTAACCTGAAAAGTTTTCAAAATAAATCACTGTTTAAAAATGTATAGTGTTTACCTTCTAAAAATGAAACCTATATCTATCTGAGTTGTGAAGAATATGTATTAAGGTTATAACAACCAACAAGAAAGCACTTTTATATAGAAAACCATGATTAAATTGAGTCTTCCTGACTAGTGATTTAAATCATGATTTGATTTAAATCAAATCCACCCTGAATTTAATTATTGCTAGCTAGTGAGTCTGCTGCTGTGAAAAGTGGTATTAACAAACATACAGGTATCACTTTTCACAGCAGACTTACTCAGCCTCAGCAAGCCCAGGGAAAAATTAAGCCCTGGATGGGGAAGTGGACGGATAGGCGGCAGGGACCAGGGGCGATGAGGGGTGGGGAAGCAGCAGGGAGCTAGAGCCTGAAGCCTGGGGGACGGGGCCCCCAGAAGGAGCTTGAAGCCCCAGCGCCATAGCCTGAAGCCCTGTGGCCAGAGCCTGCCACCCCACCATCCCAGAGCTGAAGCCCAAGCCCTCCCCCCACCCCGAAAGGTGGGGAATTCACAGGCTGCCTTCTCCTCCACTGTTGTGTCCCAGGTGTTCGCAGAGCTATAAAATCCCTGTTAGTAGCTGTTCTCTACTTGCTTTACCTGTAAAGGGTTAAAAAGTCCATAGGTAAAAGGAAGGGAGTGAGCACCTGACCAAAAGAACCAATGGGAAGGCTTAGAAGTTTTTACATTTGGGAAAAAGCTTTCCCTTTGTCTGTCTGTGTTTGCTCTCCCAGAGAGGAGGGACAGAGCAGCGATGCTGTAAAAAGCTTTGGGCCAGGTATGAAAATCATCAGATCAAAGCTAGAAACTACGCATTTGAAACCCGAGATATGCAAGTAGATCAGGAAATGTCTAGGAGCTGCTAAACCCAGGGTTGTGAGTTCAATCCTTGAGGGGGCCATTTAGGGATCTGGGGCAAAAATTGGGGATCGGTCCTGCTTTGAGCAGGGGGTTGGACTAGATGACCTCCTAAGGTCCCTTCCAACCCTGATATTCTATGACGTGATTAGGCTCATCTCTTTTTATTTCTTTATGGCTTGTTAACTCCTCTGTGCTAACCCCAATTGCTTTAGTTGGGGTTGGTCCTGCTTTGAGCAGGGGGTTGGACTAGATACCTCCTGAGGTCTCTTCCAACCCTAATATTCTATTATTCTAATACCCAAGTGAATTGGCCTAGCTTCCAGCCATGCATTTATAAACATTCAGTGAGGCCTGGGGCTCACCTCATCTGCCAGCGTCACATAGGGTGCAGAGGGTCCGATGGGGGGCCAGGAGCATGGAGAATATCCCCCACCCCAGCCACACTAGATCAGACCAATAGGTCCATCTAGCCTGCTATCCTGTCTCCATCAGTGAGGCTGGTACAAGACACCTGCTACTCCTGGGGAAATTTTGCATCACTGCACATGCAGAAAGTAATGTTTTTTGCACAGAATTTCCTTTTCCGCCAAAGAAATGGGCTGCAGCGCTGCTGGCCGCCACTACGGGCTGCTGCTGGACCGGGCAGAGCCCAGCTCGCAAGGAGGCGGGAAGTCACGGGGAGCATGAGGGTTCCCAGAAGTTGCAGTTCTCGGAGGGCGGGGGCAGGCAGGAAACCCCTTACAAGCCCGGGACCGAGCGTCAGGCTGTTTCTCTCTCTGGATCGAGGGTGGCAGTGACAGGGGATGGGGGCCCAGCACTCGGGGATACACGTACCTCGAACTCCCGGGTGCCGGCGATGGGGCGACAGATGGCGCGTGGTTCGCTGCAGGAACGCGCGCCGCAGCTCAAGCCCAGCCACAGGAGGAGCGCGAGGAGAGAGGGGCGCGCCAGGACGCCTCACCAGCCGTCTGCTGAGCGCTCAAGAGTCACGCTAGCTCCGCCCCTGCCAATGGGAGCCGTGCCTGCGAGCAGCATGCGGACGCCCCTGGCCACCCCTCCAGCTAGGAGCTGGACACACCGGTTGCTTCCCGACCCAGGAGTCGGGTGGCGGCTAGCAGGGAGCCTGCCAACCCCACCGCCCAGTCAATGGCCCGGTCAGGGGTGAGCTTCCTCTGGGGTTCTGGAGCTGGGGCTGCGGCCAGGATCTCTGGGCAGCGGGATCTCTGCCCCCGACTTTGTTTCCCTTTCAGGGCTCATCACCGCCAAGTCACCCGTCACCACTTGGTTGGAGCGGGGCATGACCCTGAGCTGCATCTTCCCATCCCAACTCAGGATGAACCTACAACACCTGACCCTCACCTGGCAGAAGGAGAGGGACCTGGCCCCTCCTTTTCCCTCAGTTCCTGGCCCAGGGTCCTGAGCCGCTCACACCTCTAAGTAATGTGGGGCCGGATCTTTCTCCCAGCCATGGGGGCGGCGGGAATGGGGTTCAGGACTCTTTCCTAGGCTGCTCCCTATGCAAGTCCTTAAGTTTGGGGCATGGCCCCAGTAGTCCAGTTTGCTTAGCTGTAGGTTCCCCTTAGTGGGGGGAAGACATTTATTTCCCGTAGCTGGCCAGTCTGTACCTTGAGGCAGGCAGGCAGGCAGACAGGCAGGCAGACAGACAGGCAGGCAGACAGAGAGCTCCTGCCTCTTCGCCAGTCAGCCCCAACTGGGTGTGTGTGTGGCGGGGACGGGATGGGGGACTCCCTTCTTTTCTCTCTCCTCCAGGCCTGGCATTGGCTGCAGGTATAATGGGGCGGGGCTAGCTGAACCCACAGGTTTTCTTTAACCCCTGATGTGCCAGGCAGCAGTCTCTCTGCTCCTTCACAATTACACACGTCAAAACAAAAGTGCCTGACACAATATCAAATTCAGATGATTAACAGTCTTAACACAACTGCTGAAGGAATCGAGTCCAGTCACTTTAGCTGTCCACATGTTCCAGGCACTGAATGTTCGGACAGTGCTAATTGCATACTCAAAATGTACGCAAAATTGGGCGCTGGGCAAAGTCAGCTCATTAGCATCAAAGTTGTGGTGGAAGCCTAATATTGTGGCATCTGCAATTTCCGCAGAGCCCTGAGCCGGGCAGATGCACCCTGCAGGGCTGAAGCCCCGAGACCAGGGCCGGCGCGCCCACTAGGCGACCCTAGGCGGTCGCCCAGGGCGCCAAGATTTGGGGGGCGCTCCCCGCTCAGCGGCTCAGCTGCTGAGTGGGGAGACAAGGGGCGGCTTGCCGTGGCTGCCTCTTGTCTCTTCACTGAGGCTCAGCTGCTGAGCTGGGAGACAAGGGGCGGCTTGCCATGGCTGCCTCTTGTCTCTTCACTGAGGCTCAGCTGCTGAGCGGGGAGACAAGGGGCGGCTTGCCGTGGCTGCCCCTTGTCTCCCGCTGAGCGGGGAGCCGGAGGGCAGCCATGGCGAGCCGCCCCCCTGGCCTCGCTGTCCCCCCCTCAGCGCCTGAGCGGCAAGCCGCCCCCCGGCTCCCCGCTCAGCTTCCCGGCCCACGGGTGGTGATGTGGGGGGGCTGAGGGCCCGTGGCGGGGGGAAGGCTGAGCTCCCACGGGCGGGGGAGCTGGCTTGGGGGGGAGAGGGCGGGGTGGCGCAGGGCTGGTGCAAGGAAGTTTTGCCTAGGGCGCGAAACTTCCTTGCACCAGCCCTGCCCGAGACTCCCCTCCTCACTGGGCAGAAGGCCTGAGCTCACTCCCCAAGTCTGGTAGGAGGAGAAAGGGGGGAGGGGAGCATGGGGGGTTCCCCAAGCCACACTTTAACTGTAAAAAGCTACATTGGGCTCATGAGCTGCAGTTTGGCCACCCCGATATAATATACACTTAGACTTGGCGGAATGCAATTTATTAAAAATAATTTTGATGGCTAATATCGATGTTGCACAAAATCAGAGGGTTTAAGCATTTTTAAAATGTTTGTTGATTTAAATGTTCACAGTTGTTGGCAATTATGCGGGGGGTGGGAAGATGTCAGACAATAATTATTTAATGACAATAGACATTGAGATTCAAACAGGTAAAGCTTTATAAAAATTGTCAACATCACATACACAAAGTAAATAGCTTTAAATCAAACTCTAAAAAGGTCTCAAGCAGCTTTTATCTTACTTTGCCTCTCTATACATTTTCAATTATTATTGATGGAAAGATATTTCTATTTGTTTCTGAAATTGATGTTTACAAACGTTCACTGATAAAAATCGACTTCCAATCTATATGCAATACTTTAATATAAAAGTTGAAATGAAATGAGTCTAAGCATTGTGACACTATCAAAACAATAATGTTCCCAAATTGATTTTTTTAAATTTTCCTTTCACGGGAAATTTTTGTTTCACTGGAAATTTTGAATTTTGGGGGGAATATTTTTCATGGGAAATTTTGGAATTTTTTTGCAGGAAATTTGGAAAAAGAATTGATTTATTTCCCATGGGAAATTTCAGAGGTTTTTTTTTTTTAGCAGAAAATTGTGATTTAAAAATAAATAATGGGAAAATTTTCTTTAATTTTTTTTGTGGGAGATTTCAGACTTTTGGTTTTGAAGGAAATTTTAGGGGGATATTTTGCCACGGGAAATTTCAGAATGTTTGTTTTACAGGAAATATTTAATTAAAAAAAATTATGAAAAATTTCAGAATTTTTGTTTGGTGTATAAATTTGAATTTTGGGGGGCACATTTTTTTCTTTAGGAAATTTTGGAATTTTTGTTTCACAGGAGATTTGGTGTTTTTTTTTAAAGTAATTTTCCATGAGAAATGTTGGAATGTTTCAAAGGAAATTTTTATTTTTTTATTTTTGTGGGAAATCTATTGCATTAAAATTTTTGGAATATTTGTTTTGCAGAATTTTAAAAAAAATCTAAGGGACATGTCAGATTTTTTTCATAGGAAATATTGCATTTGGGGGGGCGGGGACGGGGGACGGACTGTTTCCAGCATGAAATTTCAAAAGTTTTGTTTCACAAGAAATTTAGATTTTTTATTTTTTTAATCACAATTTGACTTTCCTCAGGGGCAAAATCCTGGGGTTTATAGATTAATTAGAACATAAGAGCTGCCACACTGGGTTCAACCAAGGGTCCATCTAACCTGATATCCTGTCTCCAACAGAGGCCCATACCACAGCTTCAGGGGCAGAGCACAGCACAGGGCAATTTTGGAGTTATCCACCCATCTTTCCCTCCCCATTTCTGGCAGTCAGCGGTTTAGGGTTGCCCGGAGCACAGAGTTGCATCCCTGGCCATCTCGGCTAATAGCCAAAGAACTTATCCAGGCCTTTTTTGAGCTCAGCTACCCGTGCTGCAATTACAGTGGCAAGGAGTTCCACAGGTTAACAGACTCATTAACTCCACTATTATCCCGCAGAGTGCCCCAGCTTGCTCGGTGTTTGGACTCCCCCCACCTTAGCAGCTCAGGGGCTGCACCCCAGTCCTCATTACCCTTGTAGCCACCTGGCCTCATAATCCCTGAGAGGGAGGAAGCGGGTGGTGCCCCACTCCGAACCCCTGACCTAGGGCAGGACAGGGGGAGGATTGCTACACACATGTTTACACACGCTCCCTGCGGCCGCTCGGGGTGGCTGCGCGCATGCGCCGGCGGCGGCGACTACATTTCCCGTGGTGCCTCCTGCCGGCGGGGTGAGTGGAGCTTTTGTGCGCATGCGAAGCGGCGGTTCTTCCGGAGCGGGGCTGCGCGTGCGCGTGGGGCTCTGCTTGCTGTGTGTGTGTCGGCTCGCGGCGCTGGTGGAGCAGCATGAGGCCGGGTGAGCGCGGGCGGCCCACGTGGGCGGGAGGGGGCGCGCGTGCGGGCGTTGCCCGGGGGTGGGGGTCCCCGCAGAGGGGGCCGTGGGGCTGGTGAAGGGCGGCGGTCAGTGGGGGGAGTCACGTGGCGTGGAGGGGACACGCGTGTCCGGGGGGGGGGGTCACTGTCCCGTGGGGATTGGGGTTGTTTTGGGGGGGTACCGCGGGGATCGTGTCTCCGAGGGGGGGGCTGCAGAGATGCGGGGGGGGGGGGCAGGGCGGATGTGGAATGTCAGGTGGGTGGGAGCCTCATGTCCCTGGGAGGGGTCGGGGAAGGTGGGATACTGCAGGGGGGGGGCGTACCCCTGGGAAGGGCGGTGATAGTGGGGGAGCAATGGGGGGGGGGCGGTGTTTTACTGCAGACCGATCTGTCACTCCCCTGGTTTTGGAGGGCTGGGGGCGGGGGTGTTGCAGGCAATGGCCTACCCAGGAATTGAAATGCGGGGGGGGGGGTGTCACTAAATTGGCATGTAACTAGTTCACAAAACGGGGCGGGGGTGTTGGGGAAATTCAGGGGGGGTGTAGGGAAATCACTGGTTGGAGGGCTGGCGGGGGGGGGGGGGGTGCCATCTCTAACTCTCTCTCCTGGTTGCAGGTTTTAGCCCCCGCGGGGGCCGCGGTGGGTTCGGGGACCGTGGAGGAGGCCGAGGGGGCTTCCGGGGAGGCCGAGGTAAGTGCTCCGTGTGCAGGGGCAGGCGCACTTTTTGGCCTGTGGGCCGTATTGGGTTTCGGAAATTGTATGGAGGGCCGGTTACGGGAGGGGGTTGTGGCCCGGCCCCCGCCTCCTATCCGCCCCCGGAACCCCTGCCCCTGACTGCCCCATCCAACCCTCCCGCTCCTTCCTGGCTGACCCCCCTGGGACCCCTGCCCCATCCACCCCCCCCTCCCTGTCCCCTGACTGCCCCTGGAACCCCTGCCCCTGACTACCCCATCCAACCCTCCCTCTCCTTCCTGACTGCCCCCTCCCCCCGGGACCCCTGCCCCATCCACCCCCAGTCTCCCTTTTCCCTGACTGCCCCTGGAACCCCTGCCCCTGACTGCCCCATACAACCCTCCCTCTCCCTCCTGACTGCCCCCCCACCCCCTGACCAGCACCCCGAACTCCCCTGCTCTCTAGCCAACCCCCCCTGCTCCCTGCCTGGACCACGGGTAGCTGACGGCGCTACAACTGTGTCGCCCGGCTGGAGCCGGGCCACGCCATCGCGTAGCACAGAGCACTGGGTCAAGCCGGGCTCTGCAGCTGCGCTGCCCCAGGAGCTCCCAGCCCCGCCGCCCAGAGGCTGCGGGGGAGGGGGGAACATCAGGGGAGGGGCTGGAGGTAGCCTCCTGGGGCAGGAGGGTCCCGCGGGCCGGATGTGGCCCGTGGGCTGTAATTTGCCCACCCCTGCCCTAGTGGCATCACTAAGTATAGGGGAACTTTGTGGTCAGGGAGGAGTGCCTGACCGGGGAACCAGCACCTCCCCCTGGCTGTTTCTAGCCCCTCCCCCCGCCCCAACTGCCCCGTCCAGTGACTGCTGGGAGAACTGTGCTCGTCTTCCCACAATGCCTCAGTCCAGGTTGGCACGCACAGCAGCCATTGGCTCAGGGTGGACATTGACTGCATGGGCAGAGTGCAGCTGCCCATGCAGTCAACACCCCCCCCCCCCCAGGGATGGGGATGCTAGCGCGGGGGGATGTGCATGTTACTCCATCTCCTCTCTCCCTTGTAGGTGGCGGGTTTAGATCTCCTGGCGGAAGCGATGGAGGCTTCCGAGGAAGAGGAGGCGGCGGCGGTTTCCGAGGAAGAGGCGGGCCTGGCCGGGGCGGCCGTGGAGGTGGAGGTCGGGGCGGCCGAGGAGGGTTTAAAGGAGGCAAGAAGGTGACGGTGGAACCCCATAGGCATGAAGGTAACCAGCCAGGAATGGGTGCTGGAGTGGCATGGGACGCAGCAGTTCTGCCTGCCCTCAGCGGTGGGGGCCGTATGGCCAAGGTGGTCTGTGCAAACGGCAGTGGGGTGGAGCTGGGGTTCATGATCAGATGCTAGGTCGTGCTTGATTGGGGCACATCTGGGTCTGGGCACTGTCCAGGGTTTCCAATACTGCTATTGGGAGGTTGCACAGCTGATCCATGGCCCCATCCAACCCTCCCGCTCCTTCCTGGCTGACCCCCCCCGGGACCCCTGCCCCATCCACCCCCCCGCCTCCCTGTCCCCTGACTGCCCCTGGAACCCCTGACTCGGGGGAGGTTGCACAGCTGATCCATGGCTTGGCTGAGAGCCCCTCATGATCCTCAGGAGTGTTCAACTACTTCCCGTAGCTGGGCGTGTTCCCCCAGCTCAGGGATAGGGGGAAGGGATAGCTCAGTGGTTTGAGCATTGGCCTGCTAAACCCAGGGTTGTGAGTTCAATCCTTGAGGGGGCCATTTAGGGATCTGGGGCAAAAATTGGGGATCGGTCCTGCTTTGAGCAGGGGGTTGGACTAGATGACCTCCTAAGGTCCCTTCCAACCCTGAGATTCTATGATGGCTTCCCGTCTTTTTCCCCCCCACCCCAGGCGTCTTCATCTGCAGGGGGAAGGAGGATGCGCTGGTGACGAAGAATCTGGTGCCTGGCGAGTCTGTGTACGGGGAGAAGAGGATCTCGGTGGAGGTAGGCGGCCTTGCTGGGTGGTGGTTGGGAGGTTCAGGGGAGCTCTGGCTGCACCAGGGCTCGGGGGTGGGATGGTGCCAGCCTGCCTGGGCAGCTCCAGTGTGACCAGAGCTGGTGCTCTCACAGCAGGGAGGGCGTTGCGGGGTGGGGGAGGATGCCGCTACTGAGCATGCTCACAGCCCCCGGGGAGCTGAGCGGCTCAGCTCTGACCCGGCTGCTCTCTCCGCAGGACGGCGAGCTGAAGGTGGAGTACCGCGCCTGGAACCCCTTCCGCTCCAAGCTGGCGGCGGCCATCCTGGGCGGCATCGATCAGATCCACATCAAGCCGGGAGTCAAGGTCCTGTACCTGGGAGCTGCCTCCGGGACCACGGTCTCGCACGTCTCTGACATTGTGGGGCCGGTAAGGAGCCTTTCCCTGCTGGGCCTGGGTCTGTAGCAGGGGAGCGGGGAGGAGGAGATCTAGAGGGTCTGCCTCAGCTGTGCTGAAAGAGGACAGTGCCTGGGTGGGCTGGGGTGGGTGGCAGGGAGAAGAGAGGCTGCTCTACTCTTGGGGGAGGTGGCTGACCTCGGCTCTTTGCCGTACCCAGGAAGGTCTGGTCTACGCTGTGGAGTTCTCCCATCGCTCGGGCCGTGACCTGATCAACGTGGCGAAGAAACGCACCAACATCATCCCCGTCATCGAGGACGCGCGGCACCCGCACAAGTACCGCATGCTGATCGGTGAGCGCTGCGGGGCTTCCCCGGCAGGCTACAGAGCGAGGATCCCCCGCCATACCCAGGATCCAGTAACTCCCCACCCCCGCTGATAGAAATGACTTTCTCAGCAAGGGGGCGCTACAGAGTGAAGTCCCTCCCATCGTGCCCGGGGGCCTGTAACCCCTACAGAATGGTTTCCCCAGCTGTGGGGGGAGCTACCAAGAGAGGTTCTCTGCCATGCACAGTGCCTGGGCTGATGCTCTCCACGTGCATCGCATTGGGGTTCCCTCTCTCCAGCCACTGTCTTGGGTGTCTTCCGAGCAGCAGGCTGGGGGCCCCCTGCGCTCGGGCTGGATTGCAGGGTGTTGAGGGGATGGGCCTGGTGCTGGTGGAGGCAGCCATCTAAACCACCCTCTTCTCCTTGCAGGAATGGTGGACGTGATCTTCGCGGACGTGGCCCAGCCTGACCAGTCGCGCATTGTGGCCCTAAACGCTCACAACTTCCTGAAGAACGGAGGGCACTTTGTCATCTCCATCAAGGTAACGGCAGCGGGGCCTGGCTGCTGCCCCTCCCAGTGCCCCAGGGGTGGGACCCATGGGCTGGCTAATGTTTGGGCTCAGTGGGGAGCTTCCTGGTCACTTCTTCCTGGTTATTCTAGTAGTCCCCAAGGATCAGGGGGGTTTGGTGCACACAAGCACAGGGTAACTCCTCTGCGCTGCAGTCCCGTGCAATAGGTTCTTTTTTTTGGGTCCTGTGGGCTGTCTCCTCTGGCCCAAGCTGGATCCCCTGGGCTGCAGGCACCGTGTGCAGGCGTTGTCTCTTGTGGAGGTCTGCAGGATCTCCGGGGCTAAAGCTGGTCCCTCGACTGTAGGCCCCTCTGTGTCCCTGAAGGAGTGGGCTCAGCTGTGGGGCAGGTTCAGGGCTGACAGGGAGGCAACTTTTGGTATTCAGAGGGGAAACCCAGTGACAGGATCGCTCGCAGAGGAGGGGAAAGCTGCTTAGCTGCTCACTGCTTCCTTCCAGGCCAACTGCATCGACTCCACAGCGGCGCCTGAGGCCGTCTTCGCCTCCGAGGTGAAGAAGATGCAGCAGGAGAACATGAAACCCCAGGAGCAGCTGACGCTGGAGCCCTACGAGCGAGACCACGCAGTGGTGGTGGGGATTTACAGGTACAGCTGCGCCGATGGGAGAGGTGGGGTTGGGGAGAAGAGAATGGCTGGGTTTGCCCAGCAGAGGGGTTGGGGGTGTCCGTGTACCCCCTAATGGGAATGTGCATGCAGGCGTGGGGGGTAACGGCTTGCCCTGTGGGGCTGGGAGGCAGCGCTGCTCGGAGGGTGGATCTAACCCGTGTCTTTCTCTTCCAGACCTGCCCCCAAACAGAAGAAGTAGCGTCTCCTTGGAGCTCCTTGTCACCTGGCCCCCAGGCCGGATCCCATCGTCAGCTGGCATTGGGCCTGGACCTGGGTCTGCTCCCTGGATGTGGGGTCGTCTCGCTGTCCACCCTTCCTCCCCCCGGGACTCATTTCTATTCTGCTCTGTGGATTTTTTTTTTCCAGATGTATTTTTATTAAAATATGGGAAAACGGTAGCGGCAGGTTTGTGTGTGCTGGGCAGGCAGTTCACACGCATGAGTAGTGACCCTGTCTTCAGTGGCTTCCACTTGGGCCATGTGCCCTGCTGCCCCCCAACCCTGAGGATGCCTGTTGGCCTGGGGAAGCTCAGTGCCTGCTGGGGACAGATGGGGGTTTGGCGTGGTGGGGAGGGGACTGCTCCCAGCCCTGGTGTGTCTGGAGGAAGACAGGGGCCTGTTCTTTGATTTCTCCAGAGGGGGTTGCGGATTTGGCAGGGTACCTGGAGAGGGTAGAGTTGCCAACCCTCCTCGCTTTACCGGGAGTCTCCCGGACTCGGGCTTGATCTCCCGGAGGCTACTCAAGCCAATCTGGGAGCTTGTAGGCTGCTAAACGTCTGGCTGCCCAGCGGGTTAAGGCAGGCTCCCTGGCTCCACACTGCTCCCGGAAGCGATGGCATGTTCCTGCAGGGCCTAGGCCAGTGGTTTTCAAACGGCGGGTGAGGATCGCGGCATGTCAGGCACTGGGTCACGGTGGCTCTGGTCAGGCCGTTAAAAGTCCTGCTGGCGGTGCTGCCTGGCTAAGGCAGGCTAGTCCCTATGTTTTCTGACACCGCGCTGCGCCCCGGAAGCGGACAGCAGCAGGTCCGGCTGCTAGGCAGGGAGGCTATGGGGCTCCATGTGCTGCCCGCATCCCGAGGACTAGCTCTGAGCTGGGTGGAGTGGAGTGGGGATGGTTCCTGCGGCCGAGAGCCACGCGGAGCCGCTTGCTCGCCTGCTTCCGGGGTGCAACGCGGTGCCGGGACAGGCAGGAAGCTGCCTTAGCACCCTGTTGCGTTGCTGGCCGGGAGCCGCCCAGGGTAAGCCCGCGCTCCAATCCCCTGCCCCAGCCCTGAGCCCCCTCCAAGCCCGGAGCCCTTTCCTGCATTCCAAACCCCTCACCCCGGCCCCACCCCAAAGCCTACATCCCCTCCTGTATCCTAACCCCCTGCTCCAGTCCAGAGTTCCCACACCCTGAGCCCCTCTTTCCCGGCCGCAGCACTCACTGCTGCACCCCAACCATCTGCCTGAGCCCTTCCCAGACCCCAAACCCCTCATTCATCTCCATTGGGTCGCAGGCATCAACAAATTTCTTCAATGGGGTTGCCAGAGGAAAAGTTTGAAAACCACGGCCCTAGGTGTGGGGGTGGCGAGGAGGTCTCTGCATGCTGCCCCTGCCCCTAGTGCCAACTCAGCAGCTCCCATGGGCCATGACCGGGGAACTGGGGCCAATGGGACCTGCGGGGGGTGGTGTCTGTAGGCAGGGGCAGCCAGCAGGCTCTGCGTGCTGCCCCTGAGCCTAGGAGCCCATGCTGGACATGTTGCTGCTTGTGGGAGCCATCCGCGGTAAGCACCTCCGGGCCGGAGCCTGCACCCTGAACCCCCTCTCCTGCCCCCAAACTCCCTTCTAGAGCCTGCACCCCGCCCCTTCCCCAGGCTCCGCCGAGAGCCCCCTCCCATTCTTTGAACCCCTTGGCCCCTGCCCAGAGCCAGCACCCCACCCCCTTGTCCCAGCCGGCTGAAGGTGAGTGAGGGAAGGGGGCTGGAGTGAGTGAGTGGGGGGCAGGACCGCAGCGAAGGGGCGTGGCAGGTGTGTGGCCTTGTGGAAGGGGCAAGGGTGTGTGAGTTTGTGAGACTAGACAATTGCAACCCCCGATGGATTTTGGTTGGGAGTGCTGGGCCTTCTGGGAGGGAGGGAGAGGGGTCTGGCACTGGGAGATCTCTAAGGTGGGGGGGCAGGGTTAAGGGGAGGAATTCTGCAGAGGCCAGGGCCAGCTATGGGGGAGGGGACGGGAATAAGTATGGGGCGGGGCTTAGGCGAATGGGGCGTGGTCTGTTGCGAATGGGCGGGATCATAGTGAGGCGGAAACGCCCTGGCCCCAGACCTCTCGGAAGGGTGAGGGTAGAAGCCCTTCACAGAAGGGGTGGGGCTGCTCGTCGAATCCCCTGATTGGCTGGGGATGCACATGCGCAGTTCGCGGCTTCCCCGCCGGCGCGTATGGCTAGCGTACGGGAGAGAGGTCACGTGCTAGCGCGTGCCCTCTGCGGGGACGGGGGGGAAGCGCCTGCGCACCGGCAGGAGAGGTCACGTGGTAATTCAGCGCCAATGAGGCAATACCGTCGGCGATAATTTATGACACCTTCAAGCAGCTCCTCAGTCACTTGTCAGCCATTCCGCATGCGCATTTTGCCCCTCTGATTTTGGTCACGCGCGCCTTCCGTAACACGCATGCGTAAATTCGCGCTGGTCAGTCTCATCACGTGGGCGCGCGTGCGCACGCCCCTCTGGTTGGCCCGGATCACGTGGGCGGCCGGCGCGGCGCATGCGCGGTGCCCTGGCGGCGGCGGCGGTTTGTTGTGGTCGCCATTTTTTGTTGCATTACTGGGAAATCCCGGGGCGCGCGCAGGAGCCGCCCGACCGGACCGGGACCCGCCGCCGGGGGGCGCCGCCCGCAGCGGGACGGGACCGGGACCCGCCTCCGCCCGCGCCGGGCCGGGCCCGCCAGAGACCCCCCGCCAGGGCCGCTGCCGCAGGTGAGACCGGCCGCGACCCCCCGCCCGGGGCCGGTCCCGGCCCTGGGACCGACCCAGTCCCGTAGCCTCTGCGCCGCCCCGCTCAGACCGGCCCCGCCCCGCCCGGGACCCGCCCCATCCCCCTCTCCCCGCCCCCGGGGTCTGAACCGGCCCCGGGACCCGACCTCGCCCGGGACTGGCCCCTCCCCCTGCCTCGGGGACTCGTCTCGGCTCCTCCCTCGCTCTCCTGGGAGCTGAACCGGCCCCGGTTCCTTCGCCTCCCCCCCGCCCCCGAGATCCGACCTGGCCCCTCGCCGCCCGGGACCAGCGTCCGTCCTTCCTTCCTCCCTCCCATCCCCGTGACCGGCCTGTGCCCCCGTGCCTGGCATCCCCAGCTTCCTTCCTTCCCTCTTCGCCCGGGATCCTCCCCCCACATCCATCCCATTACTCACTAGGGCAGGAACCCCAACCCCTGGCCCGAGACCCGCTGCCCAGAACGCCATATCTCTATCCCCTCCCTCTTTTGCCTGGGACCTGACCCTCTTTCCTCCCCCACCGTACCCCTGCCTGGCCCAGAATCGATTCCTTCCCCTGGCCCTTCCAGAAACCCCAGCTATCTGCAAGGGCCATTGCCATGGGTGGGTGCGCCCACCTCCACCCCTAATTCCCCACCTGGCCTGGTCCCCTCCCCTGCCAGGGACGCTGCCACAGGTGAGACCAGCCAGGGTCCCTGCTCCCTGCCTGGAGCCTCATCTGTCTGGAACCCCTCTGCTGTACTTAGCATAGAGCCCTCCCTCCCCCCTGCCCCGCTGTGTGTACCCTGGATGCTGCACTTGAAAGCCATGCCTGCCCTGAAACTACCCTTCTGTACCTGGTCTGGATCTTCCCTCCTGGGAGCTGACCCCCCCAGGATCTAACCTGCCTCAGAAACTGATCCACCCCTGACCACCTCTTCCTGCCCTGGAACCCACCATAAAGAAAGTGAGCCCGTGGCCCACTATTTGTAATCAGCCCTGGCTCCCATCACCCAGAAAACGACTCTCTGTTGCTCCACTGCACCTGCCCTGGAACTCACTGCCCAGGAAGTAACTTCCCCTTCTCCATAGCCCTCTTCCTGCTGTAGCTGCTCCTGAATCGGCCACTTGCCACCCCCCCATGACCTCTGGGAACACCCTGTACTTTACCAGGGAACTGCAGCGCCACCTCCTCTCACAAAGCATTGTTCTCACTGAATGTCACCTGAAAAATCCCTCATGGGAACCCCACTCCCAGACACCTGCCTGGAACTGTCGTGCCCACACCCGGGACCCACCTGGAATCTCTACCCATTGCATTTTCTCCAAACCCCGCCCCCGCAATATCTCCCTGCCCTTGCTGCATGAGAACCTTGATCCCACATCCCTGATGTCTGGACCCTGGGAACCGTGTTACATTTGTCACCCTGCAAAAGCACGTGGAAGCTCCTTTCTCTTCTGGTACTACCTGGAAACTGCCCCCTCCTTCCTCTCCACTGGTACCACTTGAAAACTCTATCCTGATGCTGTCTGCGGACCCTCCATTTTTTCCCCCTTAGGTACCATCACTATGTTTCCCTCCCCTACTGCCTGGGTGGCACTCTTGAGCTTCTATGGCACCTCCTAGAAATCTGCTCCTACATGCTGCTTAGGGCCCTGTCCCAATCCATCCTCCCCCACCCCAACTGTGCAGCTTATTCCTGCTCCACTCCAAGGAACATGGCCAACTTCTGGGAACCTGGAATCCCTCTCACCTCACTTCCCTATCTAATCCTAACAACCCTTTCCTGCCCAGCCCTGGCCCAACACCATCTCAGGTATCACCCCATAGCCCTACCTGCCCCACTTTCACTCTCTCCAAGCTTTGAGAGGTGATGGGGTGATCTTGGCCTGGGTGGAGTTTTTGCTATGGGGTATGTGTGTGTCCGGGGTGAGGCCTGCACTCTACAGGGGTATCTGCATTGAGTGGGGGAGGGTTTGTGCTTGGTGCTTTGTGGGGATATTTGCATTGGAGTGACGCAGATCTGGGATGGGGATGAATCCGAGTTTGAACAGGGACTGTGTGGTATGGATCTAGAATGAGGGGGTCTGGGCAGGGCCAGTGCAGGTCTGGGATGGAGGGGATCCAGTTTGGATAGGGCCTGTGTGGTTGGGAGATCTGTACGAAGGGGCGCAGCTGCAGCATTTTAGGCCTGCCCTCGGTTTCCCTTATTGAGGGCAAGTCTACACTACAAAATTAAGTCGACCTAACTTACGGCCACGTATAGCCACTGCAGTAATTGAGTCGGTTTTACATGTTGACACTACGCTTCTTGTGTTGGCGGTGTGTGTCCTCACCAGATGCATTTGCATCGATTTAACTGCCAGTGTGGGGCGTTGCGGGACGGTTTCTGAAAGGCAGCAACAATCGATGTAAGCAACTACCTAACTACATCGACCTAAGCGCTACTCCTGTCGCGGAGGTGGAGTTAAGTCGGTGTAGTGGGCGAGTTACGTTGGTGGGAGCTACATTTTAGTGTAGACACTTAACAGAGTTAGTTCGACGTAAGCTGCCTTCTGTCGACCTAACTCTAGTGTAGATCAGGCTTGAGTATCTGTGCAGTCACACACCAGCCAGTTCTCTAGTTGTCCATAGAGTCTCCCAGTAGAAATGAGTGGCGAAGACCCATTTCCTGGAGTCAAACAGAAATATGGTTCTGGGGGTGGTGGGCCCCATTCCGGCCGCACAGATGCTAGAAGAGGCTGCGGCCGTTGGTGGTTTTTGCAGGGCACCTTTACACGCACATATGAGTGCAGTCATTCCCGTTTGTTTCCTAGCAGAGTTTGGAGAGTGTTGCTCCCGGGGGAGAGCAAGAAACTGTGTTTGGTTCAGTTCAGATCTGGCTGGTCTCCTTGACTCTGGGTTGCTACCTGTGGGAGGGCAGGCGTGTGGGTTTGGAGTACTGGCCTACGTCTCGTCTCAGGGCGTCTCCCTTCCCCAGGCTCTGCTGGGTTTGCCATTGCTCTGGTGGACTGATCAGGTCTTAGCTACTCTAGAACTTATGGCCTTGATGTAAGCTTGAGTGTTAATTTCCCTCTCCTCCCCATGGGCCAGCCCCGTGAGAGTTTCTCTCTCCCCCCTGCCCCACTCCATGTGCCTGCCCCCTGCCATTTCCTCTCCTCCCCCTCCCACCCAGTGGGTCTGTCCCCATCTCTCCTACCGGTTTCCCCCAGTGGGCCCGCCTCTATCTCCTGGCCGTCTCCCTTTCCCTGTTTCCCTGGTACTAGAAGGAAGGGCTTCCTGGAACAACAGTGGCTGTTGGAAGGGGATCTTTCTGTCTCAGTGTGGGAAGTGGCAGTCAGGGGCTGTCCTGGCTTAATGACTGGGGAGTTCCTAGAGTCTCCAGTTCTGAGAGGACAGCCATCCCAGTCCTTAGAGCACTAGCCAAGGACTTGGGAGACCCAGGTTCAGTTCCCTGCTCCACGACAGTTATCCTGCGTGGCCTTGGACAAGTCATTTAGCTGCTTTGTGCCTCAGTTTCCCCATCTGTATCAGGTGGATAATGGCCTCATGGAGGCATTAAAGAGTGTGAGGCACTAGATCCTGTTATGGTGCGAACCATGTAAGTACATAAGAAAGAGAGAGAGAGAGACTCCTTCAAAGTGCTGTAGGGCAGCCACATGGACGGCCCATACTGCGGTGTTTGGTAGTGCCCTGAGCCATGGCCCCCATGGCTGGAGTGTAGCCCATCCCTGAGAGTGCCAATGCTGTTAGCTGAGGCAGGAGGAGGTGATGGTGGGTGTCTGAACCCATCCCAGGTGGCAGATGCATGCTGGGGCCACCCAAAACATTTTAACTCTACCCACATGGGCTGCCCTGGGAAAGCCATGTCTGTCCGTTATGTTTCCTAATGAAACAAGCCTGTGGACGGGTACCCAGGAACTGATTGGAAGCTGTTTGGGGCAGGGACTGTCTATTGAATCTGGGGCACTTAGGCCCTACCATAATATACCTAACAAACAATAACATACAGCTCCTGGCCCAGTGGTGTCCTGGTCTATTAGTAGAGCTCTTAGGTGTATTACAGTACCATCTAATAAATAATGTGCAGCATCCAGCACAATGAGGTCCTGGCTTATGACTAGGGGCTCCCAAGCGCTGCCGTAATACACCTAATAAATACTAATGTACAGCGTCAAGTGCAGGGCAAGCCTTGTCTATGCTGGGGGTTCCAATGCACTACTCTAATACACATAATAATGTACAGCACCTAGCACAGTGGGAGCCTTGTCCATGCTGGGGGTTCGTAGGCATAGGCACTACCATAATACACCTAATAAATAATAATACACAGCGCCTAGCACAATGGGGCCTGGACTGTGATTTGGCCTTCTGGGGCTACCACAGTAATAAGTGCAGTGCTGAACCATGACAGGATCCTGCCTCCTAACCCCCAGGGAGGGAGGTTTATGTCCCAAAGCAGCAGCTTTTATAGCCCTTATTTTTAAAAAATCCCATGTAATCTAATTCAGATATTTTCATTATTCATCCCCATTTCTAATCTCTTTCTCAGTCCTGGCCCCTTTCATGCGGCTGCGAGTTCTGCAGGTGAACAGCATTGTGTGTACAAAAGGCAACTTTTCCTTTAATCGGGTTACTGTATCTTTTGCCTCCCCAGCAATAATAAGAATCCACGCAGGCCCGGCTGGGTCCCAAATAACCCTGCTTATTAAACACACACACACACGCTTGCAAAGCCTAGCTAACATACGTACTGCTGCTCTGGCTGGCTTCCGGCCTGCAACACGGTGAGCGCCGCTAGAGGGCTCACAAACTGCTTAAAGGGTCACTACATAGTTTTAAAGCAGTTGCCTTTTAACCAGATTGGCCGTCTGTGTTGTGAGAAAGGTGAAGGGGAGGCGCACCCACTCTTTATACCGCTCTGGTGCGTGTCTCTAACCTTCTCTCATAAATCTTTGCTCCTGGACACACCTGTCTGTCTGGTTTTATACTCCAGCCCATCATCATGGTATCTGAGCCCCTTCCGCAAATGTAATAGCAATAGCATGTTCTCTTCTGATGACCCCAGCCCTCTGAGCAGATGCTTTGGAGGAGTTGGCCACGGTGATCCCTGGAGCTGTTCCCTCGAGGGTTACTTTTGATTTATGAGGAAGGGTAAAAGTTTTAAGTTTCAGATGGGGGCAGAGTTAAGGTGCCTTGCCTGCCCTGTCCGTGTGTGTGTAGGGCACCACCCTGGCGGGTTGAACTGGGGACCTCCAGAACTAGAAACATGAGCAGCTACAGCGGCGCGAGAGCCTGGGCTCCTTAGGCTTTCACAGCCTTGGATCCTCTGTGGATTGAGTGCAGAGAGGGAGCTGTAACACCCACTCACCAGTGGGCATTTCTGAATCTTCCAGCAGCTTGGGGCTTTCTCTAAAGTGCAGCCTTGACTGGGAACTTGTAGGCTTCCTGCTGGGTGAGTTAGATGTGCCCTGGCACTGAGACTTTGTGGCCATGGTGGCGGGAGAGGGGGCTGACAGTGCTAGAGACTCTTGCTTCATGATCCTTTTGCCTGGGAAGAGACCAGGGCCTAGAACTGCCCAGTGACCATATCCTGTTAAGTGAGTGAGTGCCCTGCAGCGCTGGGCGCTCAGACCTGGAGGTGGCAGGCGCCTGGGGTGCCATAGCAAGGCACTGCCCTGGTTGTGAATGGCTGGGGATCCCCGGAATGGATCATGTGGTGGTGGAAGCTGGATTGCACCCCCCCCCCTCCCCCCACACACCCCAGTGTGACATGTGAGTGACGGGGGCACTTAAGGGAAGTTGAGCAGTGCCAAACCCAGGCTCCTGGGCTGCCCTGTGTGAACTGCTTCATGGTGGCATGTGGGAGGGAGAGGCGGTGCTGTCATCCTGTGCCTCGCCCACACGGCTCTTCCCTGCTTGTGCCTGGGTGGCGCTGTGCTCCCGGAGGAGTGGGCACTACCTTGATCCCTCCATGGCGCAGTGCCAACGGCCTGGGCCCCGCTGTCTCTGGGGCAGCGGGCTGAGCGGGGAGCGGGTTATTTATAGCCCTGTGTTCCTGGAAGGAGATCTGGCTCTTCCCAGGCGGGTATTTTTGGAGCCTCTCTGTCCTGCTCCTGTTTCACGCTTTGTTTGGGCATAATCGTCCCCGCTGCATCCCAGAGAGCCTAGCAACACGGGCTGCTTCCCCATTGGCTCCCGGGGATTCCGGCTGGCCAATGGGGATCCTGTTGCCATGGCAGAGGACTGTTGCACGGAGGCGACTCAGAGGCAGGCGTTCCCTAGATCTGCTGTCAGGGCATCCGGGTTGCAGCCGCCCGGTCCCAGCGAGTGGCAGGTGTCCCTCAAGCTGGGGCTGCAGGGGCCCAGAGCAGGCATCTGCTCTTTGGGCAGGGGGCTTGATCACGCTCCCAAGTGCCCACCCTGCCCTGCCAATGGCCAGGTTTTACTG
This sequence comes from Chelydra serpentina, assembly GCA_037349315.1. Classification (NCBI taxonomy): domain Eukaryota; kingdom Metazoa; phylum Chordata; order Testudines; family Chelydridae; genus Chelydra; species Chelydra serpentina. The sequence continues at coordinate 18,876 of JBAIAC010000108.1, read as the reverse complement.
CGCAGCCTCTGGCCTAGAAGCAAAGTGCAGACATGGCCCTTTGCCAGGAGATCCAGGTGCTGTGCCTTGCCAAGGTGGGTTGAAGTGCCTTGCAGGAGACAGACACAGTAAAACCGTCCTTTTCCCCTCCTGTCCTGGGTCACAGCTCGGCAGGGGATTGCAAACGGTGACAGTGACATTTCCACCTTTCCAGTGAACCCCTGACCGTGCGTCATTTCCCCCTCCTTGCTGCAGGGGGGCATTCAAACTCAGGAAGTCCCCCTGTGTGAGAGGGGCTTTTTATATCCTGTGGGGATGGGATTTGTCCTATTATAATTATCCCCCAGTTTTCAGGTACTTCCTAACCCAGGAAAATGTCACTGATTCCTGCAGATTCGAAGCTTTCAGGAAAATAGTTTCTAGCCCTTGCGATTGGGAAGTTAAACCTTCCAGTGGTGAAGCTGACAATGCAATGCTGTCTTCCTGGGTCTGCAGGCAGGCAGCCATGCTCGGGTGCCTCTGCTGCTGCTTATAGCTCTGCCAGGCTGCCACAGAACCAAAGGAGCCAGAATCACCCAGATGGTTGGTCAGTTGTGAAACTGACAAGATTTGGGTCAGTTTCATTCTGCTTCCCTTGGCAAAGGTCTGAGCAGCAGCAGAGACAGGCTACTCCCATCCTGCAGCCAGAGGCTATGGTTTTGGTGGTGGCGGCGATGTATCGGATAACTACTATCTAGAGGCTGGCATGAATACTCAGACTGTAACCCTGTTTGGTGTATGCAGCACCTGGCGTGGTGGGAGCCTGGTCTGTGACTAAGGCAGTACAGATAACTGAGTCTTTAAATTGTGATTTGAGGATTTCAGGAACTCATCCAGAGGTTATAAGTCTATTACAGGAGTGGATGGGTGAGGTTCTGGGACCTGCAATGTGCAGGAGGTCAGATTAGATGATCGTGATAGTCCCTTAAAGTCTCTGCGATACTCTGTTACAAGCATCAGCAGCCTGGGAGAGTTGCTTGGCCTTCTCTCTGTGTATCATTTTTCTCCATGGATCTGGGACCCTGTTGCTCCAGCCCGAGCCCAGAAATCTACAAAGCAGTGAAACAACCCCGCAGCCCGAGCCCCCCTGAGCCTGAGTGAGCTGGCACAGGGCTGGCTGTGGGTTTTTCTCTGCTGCCTAGATCTAGCCTTAGCCTCTCTGTCCTTCAGTTTCCCCCAGTGTACAAAGGGGGTGATAGTTCTGTCCTACCACATGATAAACACATTAAAGATGGTGAGGTGACAGATACAGCGGTGATGGGAGGGGATATAAGCATATAAGATATTTCCCTCCTTGTGCCTCAATTTCCTTCTCTGGGAAAAGGGAGAACGCTACTGGTTTGTGAAGTGCCTTGAGGTCTGCGGGTGGAAAGAGCTGAGAGCTAGGTGTTCTGTCTTGATAGAAAGGGATTAGTCATTGTTGTGACTAACAAGAATAGTCAGAGCTGTTATAATCAATACTGTGACCCCCTAAAACAATCCAAGAGTTCTGGAAGGGGGATATAATCCTCCAACTCAAACCTCTAACTGAGGAGGGAGCGTCCGGAGTCAGGTTATCCCATTCCTGCCAGCAGTGGGGTGTTTCATGCTGTTTCCTCTGAAGCTTTTGGTGCGGATCACTTTCTGGAGACAGGATACCAGGTTAGAGGGGCCCCCTGGGGTCTGACAAGATACCGAACTTGACAGGTCCCCCGGGTCTGCTCCAGGCTGGTGGCTCCTGTGGTTTGATCTTTAATCAAACTCCCTTGCAGAGTTTTGAACTTTTGTAAAACACCCTCTTTGCCTTCAGATAAATAAGCATTGAAAAATGTCTCCATTAGAGGCGCAAACCTTGCTCTGTGGCTGCTGCCTTCCGAGCAGCACATGCTTCTCCACCCATCAGAGAATAGCTTTGTTTTGTAACCCCAGTACAGAAGATTGACTACTGTGAATGGGCAGTAGAAAATAACTGTGTCTGTCTGTCCGTCTGTGCTGACTTTAAACTTTAAAGTTGTTGGACCCACAAATCAAGCCAGGTTTGGGCGGGTCTGTCTCCAGTTTCCTTGAGTGCTCAGTGTTATGCAGTTCAGCCAATACAACCATGGCTATGTGTAATTCTCCCACATTGAGGCTGTAATGTTCACCCATGGCTTGATGTTTTGATCTTGCTGAGGTCCACAAAGCAAGCCAAGTTTGACAGGACTCTTCGAGCACACGGTATTACTTGTGGCTGCACATATCTCCCCCAAGGCTGGGATTTTCAAAGGAGCGATGTGCCTGGTCTAGGCACAGTTTTTGTACCGATTCAACTATTTTGTGTGTGTGGGGAGGGGGGTTATTTGCTACCGGTATCATTAGCTGAGTACGGGCCCTAGCATGGATGGGGATATGTTGGTATAAATATGACTTATAGTTGCGTAAGTATTTCCCCTTTCCCTGAATGAATGACCTGGACAAATCGGAGAATTGGTCTGAAATCAACAAGATGATATTCAATAAAGACTAATGCAACATACGCCACTTAGGAATTAAAAATCAAATGCGCAACTCCAAAATGGGGAATAACTTGGGAGGTGGTAATACTGCAGAAAAGGATCTGGGGGTTATAGTGGATCACAGATTGAATATAAGTCAACAATGTGATGCAGTTGTGAAAAAAGGCTACTATTGTATATTGACAGAAGTGTCGTCTGTGAGACGTGGAAGGTAATTGTCCTACTCTTCTTGGCACTGAAGAGGCCTCAGCTGGAGTACAGTGCCAATTCTGGGCGCCATACTGTAGGACAGGTGTGGACAAATTGGAAAGAGTCCACAGGAGAGCAACAAAAATGATCAGTTTAGAAAACCTGACCTATGAGGAAAGGTTAAAATAACTGGGCATGTTTAGTCTTGAGAAGAGAAAACTGAGTGGGGACCTGATAGGTCTTCAAACATGTGAAGGGCTGTTATAAAGAGGATGGGGGTCAATTGTTCTCCGCGTCCACTGAAGGCAGGACAAGCAGTAATGAGCTTAATCTGCAGCAAGGGAGATTTAGGTTAGGTATTAGGAAAAACTTTTCTAACTCTCAGAGGAGTTAAGCTCTGGAATCGGCTTCCAAGGGAGGTTGTGGAAGCTCCGTCATTGGAGATTTTAAAGAACAGGTTGGACTAATACCTGTCAGGATTGGTCTAGATTTATTTGGTCCTGCCACAGTGTGGGGGGCTGGACTTTGACCCCTCGAGGTCCCTTCCAGCCCCACATTTCTATGATTTCCATGAATAGTTGTTGTGATACAAGGCCCCTTTGTACACCAGTATCATTGCACCCACACTACTATTATTATTTATTACTTGTATTGCCGGAATGCCTAGGAACCCGGACCCCATTGCGCTAGGTGCTGGACAAACACCGGACAAAAAGATAGTCCTTGCACCAGGGAGCTGACAGTCTAAATACAGGGAGATTGTACTGCATTAGCTAGATCAGGGTAGTTAAAACGGTGCAACTTTTTGTGCATAGACAAGGTGTGAGGGTGTTGGAGGCGGTATTCACATTGCCATTCCAAAACTTCACCTAAATACAGCTGGCTGCTAGGAGCTATTTTGTGCTTGCCACAGACAGCAGAGCACGCCAGCTGGTGAGGAAGGATGGGCCAGGGGTTAGAGCTCTCTCCTATAACTTGGGAGAGTGGGGCTACATTCCCTGCTTCTGCCACCAACTTCCTGGGGGCAAGCCCCGTAGCCAGTCTGTAAAATGGGGTATCGCTGCCCTTCTTCCCGGGCTGTGAGGATGAATCCAGTGGAGATGGTGAGGTGTTCAGGTACTGTGGTACACGATAGAGTCATCTGGTCCTGCTTGACTTCTGCGTTGCATTGATTGTCAGTTCAGTTCTATCAAACCTGGGAACTTCCCCCCCGAGAGAGCTGGGTGAAGCGAATCTTACGCTTGTTCAATAAAGTTATCGAGTCAGGCAGATTAAAGTTTGCTCCCTTTGCTTTTAACTCAGTTCCGCTACCTTCCTGTCAGCTTGAATGACCTAATCCCTGTGTTCTAGCATTCTTTTTATGCCACAAGTGTAGATACACGTGTAGGATTGTATATGTCTGCATCTGACAAAGTACCAATCTCATGTTCCTTAAGCAAGGTCCTGCAGATGTGCTTTACTAACGAGGTCAGCATGGATTTTTCCAATATACTTACAGACTGCAGCGCTCAGCTATGCAGTCTTAGCTCGCCTTGGTGTGGCACATACTGTTGGGTGATGCTGTGAATTATTTAGCAGACTAGAAGTGCTTCTGCCTTGCTTTGCTGGCTCGGGAAAAAGACACATTTCACTTTGGTTAACTTGCGAAGTCGGACTTGGAGATCGGTGAAAGCCAGGGCTGTCTGAGTTGGGTGGCGGCCGTTTGAGAATAGGTTTCAGAAGGCAAATCAGATTCTACATTGTTAAATCAGCACAGCTCACGTGAGCTCTTAGAACAGCTGCACGCTCTGCGTACACCCCCAGGGAGCTCTGGCGGAGTTGAGATGCTGTTTCGTCTTCCCCTCATCCCAAACCTGACACTCAAGCTTGTAACGCCGTGCCCATGGGCAGGGCATTGGCAGCGGGTCTGCACCTAGGGCCATTGGATCTCAAAGCACTCTCTACTGACTGAGATAACAGACCCAACTCTGTTAGCTCATGATCGCGAGCAAGCTCATCCACCTCTAGGTGTGGCCCAGTCGCCACTAGAGGGGGACAGTGCCACAGGGAGTGGGGGAGGCTGTATAGCCTGGTGGATAGAGTCCTGGCCTGGGAGACTTGGGTTCTATTCCCCACTCTGCTGCTGGGTGGCCTTGGGCAAGTTGTGTCTCAGCGCTTTGGTTAGGAGGCATGTAGAGAAGCCCTGTCGCATGGGGAATGCCTGAGTTTCCCATGCTCCTTGCGCCATTGCAGTGTGCCCATGTGCCGTTCCTCCCCCAGGTCCAATCGAAGGTGGCCTGGGGCCCGCCCGCCGCCCACGTCTCAGGGTAACGAATCTGGTCAGGCCAGGACCCTGCCTCCCTGAGCCTTTCCACCTACCCTTTCTTTCCTTGCACACGCCCGCCCCCCGTGCTGCATGGCTCTCTGGAGTGTGCTGGTGGCAATGTGGTGTGAGGAGACCAGTCTTGGCTGGTAGCAGGTGCAGATGGGGCTGGCTGCTCAGCCAATGGATTCTGGTGGAGCTAGGACCAAGCCTGGTTAGGACCTGCTGGTTAGGCAAAGTCTCCTACACTTGATTCCTTTGAGTCTTTCAGGACTCTTCCCCACCCCTGTTTTATTCCTGTGGTGTGTCTTTGCTCCATAGGCAGCCTCTCTGCAGCCCAGAGAGTGCTTATTAAGTGGCTGCTTCCACTGAGTCTCTCAGAAATAGTTAGCAGTGTTGCTAGATTCTCTGTCATTGTTAGGGTCCAGAGTGAACAACCCAAGAAATGGGCTTTTCCACTCTAGCTTGGCCAGAAGCCATAGGTCGAATGCAGGAAGGTTCCTTGGCCTGTGTTATAGAGAAGACTGGGCAGGATGGATCATCACGGTCCCTTTTGGCTGCAACTCCTCTGAAGGGACCTGGTGGGGTCTCAGTTGGCGTGAGCGGACTCTGCTCGGGCTCTGGGTGTCTTTGCAAGGGGCTCGCGTTTGCTGGGGAGCGGGATGCCTTGTGCGGCTGGATTTCCTTCAGAGAGGTAGCTGGCCTGGAGGCAGTGCGTGGGCGGTGGGGGACTGCCAGGAGCCTGGCTGTGGCCCGGCCTAGCAGGCGGGCTCCTGTTGAGTGGCAGCGCAGCCCTGCCCGTGCAGGGCTGCTCAATTGGTCACGCTCCTGTCCAGCTTGCTTTGGGCCTGTCGCTCAGCTGTTCATCTCGTCAGTTTCCTCTTTGCCATTTTGTTCAAACAGCTGCCTCGATCCCAGCCCCCCTTCCCCGCCGTCCTTCCCCGACCTCCGGTCTCGCCTGCGCACTGCAAGGACAGCTTCCCCGGGAGCCGGGGCTAGCACCCTCCATTTGCTCCCCCAACTTCGCAGGCTCCGTGCCGGGAGCAGCTGCCCACGCCGGGGCAACTGGACACTTTCCCCCATGGTGATTCCCTCCAGCATTGAGGTGCCGCCGCCTCCCGCCATGCTGCTGGCACTGCAGACGAACTGGGGCAGGAGGGAGCCCGCGTGTTACCTGCCATCTTCCCGCTGCCACAGGCAGCCATCCACAGGTGGGCTCCGGCACTGGGCGGTGGGGGATCGCTGGGGCCTGCCTCATCGCTGCGTGGCGGACACGGGGGCCAGGGTTTGTGTGGAAGGGATGGGAGAGTGAGGGCTGAGGTGGCTGGGAGAGGTGGCCGGCGGGTGCCTCGAGGTTGCACACTAGTCCCGGGTCGCGAGCTTCTCTCTGAACGATGTGGACGTGGGGGTGAGCAGGCAAGTGACGAAATGTCCGGATGACTCAGTTATGGGGCTGACACAGGGCGGGGTGCGAGGAGCTCCAGAGGGAGCTGGGTGAAAGGGTGGCTCAGCGGCAGACAGAGGTCAAGTTTGCTAAATGCAAAGTGATGTGTCCAAGAGGGAAAAACTGAGACCGCTTGGACACCGGACGGGCGTGGAAATGACCCGCGAGCGCGCGTTGTGAGCAGCTCGGAGGAGAGTTCTGCCCAGTGCACAGCCGCAGCTAGGAAAGCCCCCGTCACGTCTGGGCACATGGGGAATGTTTAACTTGCGTCTCAGCCCCCTCTTTGTCGAGCAGTGGTGCAGCCTCAGCTGGAAATATTGCGTGCATTACTGGGCACCCCAGCTTGGAAAGGATACTGCAGAACCGGGGACGGGAGGTGTCCGAGAATGGGGATGAGAACGATCTAGAGCCTGGAAAAGACGGGGATTGTTACTGTAGAGATCTGTAAAGCGATCGGTGGAATTGAGAAGGGGTATCGGGAGTGTCTGTTCTCCTAGCTTCACGGCTCAGGGACTAGGGGGCGTGTGATGAAATTGAAAGATGGGGAAACTGCAAACCCAGCTGAGGAACGGCTTTGTCATCAACTGCGTGATTGGCCCATGGAACTGCCTGCCACTGGATGGTGATAAAGGGACAACTAACGGGGGGATCTGATTGAGGTCTACAAAGCATGACTGGTGTGGAGAAAGTAAATAAGGAAGTCTTATTTACTCCTTCTCGTAACACAGAGTCACCTGATGAAATTAATAGGCCACAGGTTTAGAACAAACATAAGGAAGTATTTCTTCACACAACACACCGTCAACCTGTGGAACTTGTCGCCAGGAGTGGGGATGTGGTGAAGGCCAAAACTATAATTGGGTTCAAAAAAGAAGTAGATAAGTTCCTGGAGGATAGGTCCATCAATGGCTATTAGCTAGGATGGGCAGGTGACCCTAGCCTCTGTTTGCCAGAAGCTGGGAATGGGCGACAAGGAATGGATCACTTGATGATTCCCGGTTCTGTTCATTCCCTCTGGCGCACCTGGCGTTGACCACTGTCGGAAGACAGGATACTGGGCTGGATGGACCTTTGGTCTGACTCCGTCTGGCCGCTCTTATGTTCTTATAATAAGTCCAAGAGCTCAGCAAGATACAAAGAGGGAATGGGCATTTCTATTGCTACTGGGAACGGCCAGAGAACATAATGGTACCAAAGTGGGGCAGGGATCTGATATCAGATGCTTTGCAGCTTCAGCCAAGCTCTCTGAGACCAGGGTTATCCCCATCTGCTGCTGCAGGGGGTCTTGCCCCTTCCTCTGAACAATCTGGTGCTAGCAAAGGTGGGATACCAGGGTAGATTACTCCTAAGGGCGTTCTGCGCCAAAACCGGAAACATTCTGCGCACAGTATTTTAAAATGCTGCACATGTGATTTGTCAAATAAATGTGGAGGCTCCAGCATGGCATTGGGGAGCGCAGGACACTGGCTGCACGGAGTCTGGGAGATCACCCTGCAGCTACCCCCCAGGACATGGCTCAGCAGTGAGGCTGCACCCAACCCTGACACAGCGCAAGGACCGAGCCTGCCCCAGAAACACCCCAGGGCCATGTCCCTCCGTGCCTGGTGCACAGGTGTGGGCAGGCAGACTCAGCCCAGCGGGCTCCAAGTGGGGGTGGGGGGGATCCAGGTGTGGGTTGAGAGGGTTCTGTCTGGGTGCTCTGGATGCACAGGGGCTTGTTGGGGGGTTCTGGGTGCAATGGTAATGGAACTCTGCGGGGGGGGGGGGGGAGGGGAGGGGTCGGGTCCAGGTGAAGGTGGTTGGGGCTGAGTGGGGCAGGGTCTGGGTGTGATAGAGCTCAGCAGTGGGGTTTGGGTGTGGGGGGTCCAGATGCTGGGGGAGTGGGGCTCAGGGAGGTGAGGATCCAGGTGCAGCCAGCTGGGGCTCGGTAGAGTGGGGATCCAGGTGCGGGTGGCTCTTCGAGGTGGCCCAGGTGAAGGGGGAGTAGGGCTCAGCAGCGGTATTCTGGCCGTGTGTGTGTGGTGAGGCTCGGTGGCAGGGTCTGAGTATGAGGGAGTCTGGATGCATGGGGGTTGGGCAGATGGGGGGAGCAGCTTCCCATACAGTGATCCCTCCCCCTGCGGCTGAGGAGCGATGGGTGGGGAGTTTGCAGAGCTTCCTGCAGCCTGGAGAGAAATCTGGGGTTGGGTCTACCTGGCCCCGGATCTTGTGCAGGGAAAGAGGAAGTCTTGTCTTCCCAAGCCCAGCCAGAACTAGGAGCTGAGCCTGGCACAGGGTAGGAGCCACCAGCTGGGTCTTCCCCAGTCCTGCCCCACAGTGATTTACCTCTACCAGCTGCCTTGGGCACCCAAAACATACAGCTGGGGAGGGTCGCGTGCTGCTCTTGGGGCTTCTCTTTACTTCCCTGTCAGAAAGTCATTTTTCTGCAGGGAAGCAAAGAAATCTTCAGGGGACATGAATTCTGCCCATGTGCAGTGGTGCAGAATTACCCCCGGAGTAGTAGATGGTCCTTAGGGCTGATCCACTCTGGCAGCTTCTATGTTCCTGTGGCTTTTTTGGGCTGTGGATCAGATGGGGAGAGGAGCTGTGGGTGGGACCAGATTTGTCTGGGGAAGGGGGCCCAGGTCTCTGTTGACCCACACGGTGGCCTCAAGGCATATCTTGGGGTGTAGAGGCTGGCAGGGAGGAAGGGGCTTGAAGTGGATGTTGTAGGAGTGTCATAGGTAGCCTATCACCCCCCTGGTGGAGCAGGGTTGGGCTGGGACTGGCCCTGTCTGTCCTCTGTGTCGGGCGATCCCAGAGCCGGTGGCCCAGACATGCCCTGGCATCCCGCCCCTGCGCCGTGTGTGGAGATCCTGGAGCCGGGGACCCTGGCACCCTGTCCCTGTGCTGTGTATGGGAGGATCCCAGAGCCGGGGGCTCCGTCTTTCCATAGCAATTGGCTCTACTTCCTCCCCACCGCCCCAATCAACTGCCAGGATTGCCTTGCTCCCTGGGGGTTAAATATAACCCCAGCAGCTGTGCTGCTTGGGACCCCACCCTGCCTCCCAGCTGGCTCTCCGATGGCGCTCAGCCAAGTGCTGGAACAGGTCGCAGGGCCCCTCCCCAGTCCTGGCGCACAAGCTCCTCAGCTGGCGCTGGGGCAGCGCAGGACGCAGGGCCCCGGGCCCAGTGCATGAGCTCCTCGCCTGGTGCCTGGATGTCACAGGGCCCTGATCCCCGGGCGTGAGCTCCTCGCCTGGTGCCTGGATGTCACAGGGCCCTGATCCCCGGGCGTGAGCTCCTTGCCTGGTGCCTGGATGTCACAGGGCCCTGATCCCTGGGCGTGTGCTCCTCGGCTGGTGCCTGGATGTCACAGGGCCCTGATCCCCGGGCGTGAGCTCCTCGGCTGGTGCCGGGATGGGTCACAGGGCCCTGATCCCTGGGCGTGAGCTCCTCGGCTGGTGCCTGGATGTCACAGGGCCCTGATCCCCGGGCGTGAGCTCCTCGGCTGGTGCCTGGATGTCACAGGGCCCTGATCCCCGGGCGTGAGCTCCTCGCCTGGTGCCTGGATGTCACAGGGCCCTGATCCCCGGGCGTGTGCTCCTCGGCTGGTGCCCGGACGGGTCACAGGGCCCTGATCCCTGGGCGTGTGCTCCTCGGCTGGTGTCCAGACGGGTCACAGGGCCCTGATCCCTGGGCGTGAGCTCCTCGGCTGGTGCCTGGATGTCACAGGGCCCTGATCCCCGGGCGTGAGCACCTCGGCTGGTGCCTGGATGGTCACAGGGCCCTGATCCCCGGGCGTGAGCTCCTCGGCTGGTGCCTGGATGTCACAGGGCCCTGATCCCCGGGCGTGAGCACCTCGGCTGGTGCCTGGATGGTCACAGGGCCCTGATCCCCGGGCGTGAGCTCCTCGGCTGGTGCCTGGACGGGTCACAGGGCCCTGATCCCCGGGCGTGAGCTCCTCGGCTGGTGCCCGGACGGGTCACAGGGCCCTGATCCCCGGGCGTGAGCTCCTCGGCTGGTGCCTGGATGGTCACAGGGCCCTGATCCCTGGGCGTGAGCTCCTCGGCTGGTGCCTGGACGGGTCACAGGGCCCTGATCCCCGGGCGTGAGCTCCTCGCCTGGTGCCCGGACGGGTCACAGGGCCCTGATCCCCGGGCGTGAACTCCTCGGCTGGTGCCTGGATGGTCACAGGGCCCTGATCCCCGGGCGTGAGCTCCTCGGCTGGTGCCTGGACGGGTCACAGGGCCCTGATCCCCGGGCGTGAGCTCCTCGCCTGGTGCCCGGACGGGTCACAGGGCCTTGATCCCCGGGCGTGAGCTCCTCGCCTGGTGCCCGGACGGGTCACAGAGCCCTGATCCCCGGGCGTGAGCTCCTCGGCTGGTGCCCAGATGGGTCACAGGGCCCTGATCCCCGGGCGTGAGCTCCTCGCCTGGTGCCTGGACGGGTCACAGGGCCCTGATCCCCGGGCGTGAGCTCCTCGGCTGGTGCCTCGATGGTCACAAGGCCCTGATCCCCGGGCGTGAGCTCCTCGGCTGGTGCCTGGATGTCACAGGGCCCTGATCCCTGGGCGTGAGCTCCTCGGCTGGTGCCTGGATGTCACAGGGCCCTGATCCCCGGGCGTGAGCGCCTCGGCTGGTGCCAGGGCGGGTCAAAAGGCCCTGATTCCAGCACGTGAGCTCCTCTGTTGATGCCCACGCATGTCACAGGGCCTCAGTCCCTGCATGTGAGCTCCTTGGTTGGCGCCCGGGTAGGTCGCAGGGCCCCGATCCCAGCGCGAGTGCCTTGGTCGGCGCCCGGGTGGGTCGCAGGGCCCCGATCCCAGCGCGTGAGTGCCTCGGTCGGCGCCCGGGCGGGTCGCAGGGCCCCGGTCCCAGCGCGTGAGTGCCTCGGTCGGCGCCCGGGCGGGTCGCAGGGCCCCGATCCCAGCGCGTGAGTGCCTCGGTCGGCGCCCGGGCGGGTCGCAGGGCCCCGGTCCCAGCGCGTGAGTGCCTCGGTCGGCGCCCGGGCAGTCACAGGGCCCCGATCCCAGCGCGTGAGTGCCTCGGTCGGCGCCCGGGCGGGTCGCAGGGCCCCGATCCCAGCGCGTGAGTGCCTCGGTCGGCGCCCGGGCGGGTCGCAGGGCCCCGATCCCAGCGCGAGTGCCTCGGTCGGCGCCCGGGTGGGTCGCAGGGCCCTGATCCCAGCGCGTGAGTGCCTCGGTCGGCGCCCGGAGGGTCGCAGGGCCCCGATCCCAGCGCGTGAGTGCCTCGGTCGGCGCCCGGGCGGGTCGCAGGGCCCCGATCCCAGCGTGAGTGCCTCGGTCGGCGCCCGGGCGGGTCGCAGGGCCCCGATCCCAGCGCGTGAGTGCCTCGGTCGGCGCCCGGGCGGGTCGCAGGGCCCCGATCCCAGCGCGTGAGTGCCTCAGCTGGCGCCCAGCTCCTCGGGTCGTGCTCAGCGGGTCGTGGGGCCCCAGTCCAGGCGTGCAGGGTCCTGGCTCACGGGTGCCTCAGCTGGCCCGAGGATAGCATGCAGGCTGCATGCCCCAGCCCTGCTCTCCACGCAGGGGCCTTGATTGTTCCGGTGGGTGGCTGGCTGGGCGGGAGAGCGCGGGGACCCTGCTGTCCCTCAGGGTTTTGACTCTGGTTCCGTTGAGCGATTTAGCTCTTTTTTAAAAAACAAAACCAAGACGGGAAAACACCCCAAGATCAACGCAGGGTGAGCTTGGTTTGGGGTTGGCCAAAGCGTTTCCTTCCAAGCGAACGTTTCGTTTGGCGAGAAAACTCGACAGAGCTTCACGTTGGCTCGGGGCGGAACCGGATTCATGTTGTGTTCAGTTTTTGCAGCCCCTGAGCCCCTCCCGTCAGCCGTTTGCCCGGCTCTGCTTGACACCTGGGCCCAGGCAGTGAGCACCTGCCCGGCTGGGACTAGGTCTCCCCAGTCCCCGCGCCCGCAAACCAGGGGGCGCCGTTACTTCAGGCTGAGTGGATCCCGGTGGGGCACAGCGCCGCAGGGGCCTCTTGCACCACATGGGAGCGCGTCAGTTGAGCGGGTGGGGAGCGTGGAGCGGCGTCAACGTTGGCAGCTGGGCATGGAGGAGGAGGGCTGCTGGGCTGTGGATTGGGGGGTGGGTACTGAGTTAGGGGGCAGGCGCGTGGGGACCCAGTGGGGAGGGCAGGCGGCCGCCGGGCCAAGGACTTGCGCTGAGCCAGTCTCCATCTCTCTCCTCCCCCCAGGTGGCAGCGGCAGCAGCACCGCAGGATGCCAGCGGCCGCCCGCCAGCCAGCCTGCCTCTCTGGGCGTCTCTCTTCCCACTGAGCCAAACATGTCGAGCCAGCACGGTCATGCCCCCTTCTCCAGCATCCAGTCCATGGCTGATCACCCGCAGGTACCGGCTCTCCCCGCCTCCTCCGGCCTGGGCACCGAGGGGGGATCAGGAGGCTGCAGGGATTCTAGATGCACAGGGCCCGGGCTGACCCTTGCCACGGGACACACAAACAGCCGGGGAGCCCTGGAAGGGGCTGGAGATCCTCCTCCCAGGGAGCCCGGCCTCAGCGGGGATACGGCAGACGGGCGTAGGGCCGAACGCAGGGTCCTCGCTGCCCTGGCTGGCGTCATGGGAGGGCACCACGCCAGGTGGGAATCGCCGCAGGCGAGGGAGGGCAGGGGGTGTGCCCGGGAGGGGGCATCCGTCCCTCGCCGTGACCGCCCGTCCATGTCGCCGCAGATCCTGCCAGACCTGAGCGTCCTGCAGAGGCGAATCCCCCTGACCTTCCGCGACTCGGCCGCGGCGCCGCTGCGCAAGCTCTCCGTCGACCTCATCAAAACATACAAGCACATCAATGAGGTGAGCTCCCGGGGACGGGGGGATGGTCTCGCTTCGGGGCAACGCACATCATGGGCCGGCCTGGGGCGCTGGGAACGGGCAAAGCTCGGGAATGGGGCCCCCTGGCCTGGGATGCTGGCTCCTGGGGGCTGGCATGGGCAGGCTCCCAGGCCTGGGACGCCGGCTCCCCCTGTGCCAGACGGCCGGTGCTGACTCTGCCCCCCCCCCCCCCCCCCCCCCCCAGGTGTACTATGCCAAGAAGAAGCGGCGGGCGCAGCAGGTGCCCCCCGAGGACTCGAGCACCAAGAAGGAGCGCAAGGTGTACAACGAAGGCTACGACGACGAAACTACGACTACATCGTCAAGAGCGGGGAGCGCTGGCTGGAGCGCTACGAGATCGACTCGCTCATCGGCAAGGGCTCCTTCGGCCAGGTCAGCCCCCCAAACCCCCGCCGTACCCCCCAAACCCCCGCCGTACCCCCAAACCCCGCCCGTACCCCCCAAACCCCCGCCGTACCCCCAAACCCCCGCCGTACCCCCCAAACCCGCCGTACCCCCACACTGCCCCCACGTCCCTAACCCCCCACTACGAGATCGACTCGCTCATCGGCAAGGGCTCCTTCGGCCAGGTCAGCCCCCCAAACCCTGCCGTACCCCCCAAACCCCGCCGTACCCCCAAACCCCCGCCGTCCCCCCAAACCCCGCCGTACCCCCCAAACCCCGCCGTACCCCCACACTGCCCCCACGTCCCTAACCCCCCAACTACGAGATCGACTCGCTCATCGGCAAGGGCTCCTTCGGCCAGGTCAGCCCCCCAAACCCCCGCCGTACCCCCCCAAACCCCCGCCGTACCCCCACACTGCCCCACGTCCTAACCGCCCGCTACGAGATCACTGCTCATCGGCAAGGGCTCCTTCGGCCAGGTCAGCCCCCCCCAAACCCCCGCCGTACCCCCCAAACCCCCGCCGTACCCCCCAAACCCCCGCCGTACCCCCCAAACCCCGCCGTACCACCCAAACCCCCGCCGTACCCCACACTGCCCCCACAGTCCCTAACCGCCTGCTACGAGATCGACTCGCTCATCGGCAAGGGCTCCTTCGGCCAGGTCAGCCCCCAAACCCGCCGTACCCCCAAACCCCGCCGTACCCCCACACTGCCCCCACGTCCTAACCCCCCACTACGAGATCGACTCGCTCATCGGCAAGGGCTCCTTCGGCCAGGTCAGCCCCCAAACCCCCGCCGTACCCCCCAACCCCGCCGTACCCCCCAAACCCGCCGTACCCCCAAACGCCCGCCGTACCCCCACACTGCCCCCACGTCCCTAACCGCCCGCTACGAGATCGACTCGCTCATCGGCAAGGGCTCCTTCGGCCAGGTCAGCCCCCAAACCCCCGCCGTACCCCCCAAACCCCGCCGTACCCCCACACTGCCCCCACGTCCCTAACCTCCCACTACGAGATCGACTCGCTCATCGGCAAGGGCTCCTTCGGCAGGTCAGCCCCCCAAACCCCCGCCGTACCCCCCAAACCCCGCCGTACCCCCAAACCCCGCCGTACCCCCACAAACCCCGCGTACCCCCCAAACCCCCGCCGTACCCCACACTGCCCCCACGTCCCTAACCCCCCCTACGAGATCGACTCGCTCATCGGCAACGGCTCCTTCGGCCAGGTCAGCCCCCCAACCCCCGCCGTACCCCCCAAACCCCGCCGTACCCCCACACTGCCCCCACGTCCCTAACCCCCCACAACGAGATCGACTCGCTCATCAGCAAGGGCTCCTTCGGCCAGGTCAGCCCCCCAAACCCCCCGCGTGCCCCCCAAACCCCCGCCGTGCCCCCAAACCCCCGCCGTGCCCCCAAACCCGCCGTACCCCCACACTGTCCCCACGTCCCTAACCCCCCACTACGAGATCAACTCGCTCATCGGCAAGGGCTCCTTCGGCCAGGTCAGCCCCCCAAACCCCGCCGTACCCCCCAAACCCCCGCCGTACCCCCACACTGCCCCACGTCCCTAACCCCCCACTACGAGATCGACTCGCTCATCGGCAAGGGCTCCTTCGGCCAGGTCAGCCCCCCAAACCCCGCCGTACCCCCACACTGTCCCCACGTCCCTAACCTCCCACTACGAGATCGACTCGCTCATCGGCAAGGGCTCCTTCGGCCAGGTCAGCCCCCACAACCCCGCCGGACCCCCCAAACCCCGCCGTACCCCCCAAACCCCCGCCGTACCCCCACACTGCCCCAACGTCCCTAACCCCCCACTACGAGATCGACTCGCTCATCGGCAAGGGCTCCTTCGGCCAGGTCAGCCCCCCAAACCCCCGCCGTACCCCCACACTGCCCCCACGTCCCTAACCCCCCACTACGAGATCGACTCGCTCATCGGCAAGGGCTCCTTCGGCCAGGGTCAGCCCCCAAACCCCCGGCTTGCCCCCCAAACCCCCCAAAACCCCCGCCGTGCCCCCCAAACCCCGCCGTACCCCCACACTGTCCCCACGTCCCTAACCCCCACTACGAGATCGACTCGCTCATCGGCAAGGGCTCCTTCGGCCAGGTCAGCCCCCCAAACCCGCCGTACCCCCCAAACCCGCCGTACCCCCACACTGCCCCCACGTCCCTAACCCCCCACTACGAGATCGACTCGCTATCGGCAACGGCTCCTTCGGCCAGGTCAGCCCCCAAACCCCGCCGTACCCCCAAACCCGCCGTACCCCACACTGCCCCACGTCCCTAACCCCCCACTACGAGATCGACTCGCTCATCGGCAAGGGCTCCTTCGGCCAGGTCAGCCCCCCAAACCCCGCCGTACCCCCACACTGTCCCCACGTCCCTAACCTCCCACTACGAGATCGACTCGCTCATCGGGCAAGGGCTCCTTCGGCCAGGTCAGCCCCCCAAACCCCCGCCGTACCCCCCAAACCCCCGCCGTACCCCCACACTGCCCCAACGTCCCTAACCCCCCACTACGAGATCGACTCGCTCATCGGCAAGGGCTCCTTCGGCAAGGTCAGCCCCCCAAACCCCCGCCGTACCCCCACCACTGCCCCCACGTCCCTAACCCCCCACTACGAGATCGACTCGCTCATCGGCAAGGGCTCCTTCGGCCAGGTCAGCCCCCCCAAACCCCGCCGTACCCCCACACTGCCCCCACGTCCCTAACCCCCCACCACGAGATCGACTCGCTCATCGGCAAGGGCTCCTTCGGCCAGGTCAAGCCCCCCAAACCCCGCCGTACCCCCCAAACCCCGCCGTACCCCCACACTGTCCCCACGTCCCCTAACCTCCCACTACGAGATCGACTCGCTCATCGGCAAGGGCTCCTTCGGCCAGGTCAGCCCCCCAAACCCCCGCCGTACCCCCCAAACCCCGCCGTACCCCCACACTGCCCCCACGTCCCTAACCCCCCACTACGAGATCGACTCGCTCATCGGCAAGGGCTCCTTCGGCCAGGTCAGCCCCCCAAACCCCGCCGTACCCCCCAAACTCCGCCGTACCCCCACACTGCCCCCACGTCCCTAACCCCCCACTACGAGATCGACTCGCTCATCGGCAACGGCTCCTTCGGCCAGGTCAGCCCCCCAAACCCCGCCCGTACCCCCCCAAACCCCGCCGTACCCCCACACTGCCCCCACGTCCCTAACCCCCCACTACGAGATCGACTCGCTCATCGGCAAGGGCTCCTTCGGCCAGGTCAGCCCCCCCAAACCTCCGCCGTACCCCCACACTGCCCCCACGTCCCTAACCCCCCCACTACGAGATCGACTCGCTCATCGGCAACGGCTCCTTCGGCCAGGTCAGCCCCCCAAACCCCGCCGTACCCCCCAAACCCCGCCGTACCCCCACACTGCCCCCACGTCCCTAACCCCCCACTACGAGATCGACTCGCTCATCGGCAACGGCTCCTTCGGCCAGGTCAGCCCCCCCAAACCCCGCATACCCCCACACTGCCCCCACGTCCTAACCCCCCACTACGAGATTGACTCGCTCATCGGCAACGGCTCCTTCGGCCAGGTCAGCCCCCCAAACCCCGCCGTACCCCCACACTGCCCCCACGTCCCTAACCGCCCGCTACGAGATCGACTCGCTCATCGGCAACGGCTCCTTCGGCCAGGTCAGCCCCCCAAACCCCCGCCGTACCCCCACACTGCCCCCACGTCCCTAACCCCCACTACGAGATCGACTCGCTCATCAGCAACGGCTCCTTCGGCCAGGTCAGCCCCCCAAACCCCGCCGTACCCCCACACTGCCCCCACGTCCCTAACCTCCCACTACGAGATCGACTCGCTCATCGGCAAGGGCTCCTTCGGCCAGGTCAGCCCCCCAAACCCCGCCGTACCCCCCCAACCCCGCCGTACCCCCCAAACCCGCCGTACCCCCCAAACCCGCCGTACCCCCACACTACCCCCACGTCCCTAACCCCCACTACGAGATCGACTCGCTCATCGGCAACGGCTCCTTCGGCCAGGTCAGCCCCCCAAACCCCCGCCGTACCCCCAAACCCCGCCGTACCCCCACACTGCCCCCCACGTCCCTAACCCCCCACTACGAGATCGACTCGCTCATCGGCAAGGGCTCCTTCGGCCAGGTCAGCCCCCCAAACCCCACCGTGCCCCCCAAACCCCGCCATACCCCCCAAACCCCGCCGTACCCCCAAACCCCGCCGTACCCCCAAACTGCCCCCACATCCCTAGTCCCCCACTACAAGATCGACTCGCTCATTGGTAAGGCTGTTTCGGCCTGCTCAGCCCCTCCCCCCCCCCCCCCCCGGAATCTCCATTGTACCCCTAACCACCCCCCCCAACCCCCGCCATACCCTCTTTTCCCCCTTCCTAAATCCTTGCTATGAAATCAACTCACTGATCGTCAAGGTCTCCTTCCCGCAGCTGAGACCACCTGCCCCTGCCACCCCCACCCCTGGTCTGCCCCCCCCGCTCCCCCGAGTCAGGCTCCCTCTGACGGCGCTCTGTCCCCCCCCAGGTGGTGAAGGCGTATGACCACCACGACCAGGAGTGGGTGGCCATTAAGATCATCAAGAACAAGAAGGCGTTTCTGAACCAGGCCCAGATCGAGCTGCGGCTGCTGGAGCTCATGAACCAGCATGACACCGAGATGAAGTACTACATCGGTGAGTGGGGAGGGAGTCAGGGGGCTGGGGAGCAATGGGGAGGGCTGGGATGTTGGGGGGCCGGGGCGTACGTTGGGGCATGGGGGGTATCTGGGGCCGGCATGTACCGGGAGCCCGGTACATGCCAGGTGTATGTTGGCGGGCTCAGGCATATGTCGGGGAGCGGGGGGTATGTCGGGGCTGGGGTGTACATTGGGGAGTGGGGGCGTATATCAGAGTGGGGAGAATGTCAGGGGGTCGGGTGTATGTGGGGAGACTGGGGCGTATGTTAGGGAGTGGGGGGTTGTCAGGGAGCGGGGGACATACGTGGGGGAGCTGGGGTTTATGTTGGGAGTGGGAGGTTGGGGGGCATATTTTGGAGAATGGGGGGATATTGGGGGATATGTCGGGAGTGGGGGGACATCAGGGGGCCAGGGCATGTACTGGAGGGCTGGGGCATCTGTTGGGGAGTGGGGGGGACATTGGGGAGCAGGGGGACTTATATTGGGGGGCTGGGATGTATATTGAGGAGTGGGGGGGCTGGAGGGCCGGGGCACTGT